>LLCE01000134.1:0-118107 GCA_001414415.1 Hymenoscyphus repandus
CCCTTACCTTCCAAAGAGATTGAAAGTTCTACGGTACCGAAAGATGCTTAAAATCAGGATGTCGATCCTTGCTCTGAGAAAATGCTGTGAAAGCTTGTCTTGGATTGTAATTTCGCAGTGCAAGGTAGAATTGGGAGGTAGGTCTTTGTTGAAATTTAGTTTGGTCGGGGAGAGGGACTAGGTTTGCCTATTGGATGTTGAGTTTTGTGTTGGCTACGGATCTCTAAGGTGTAGATATATCCGTGTATCTATTAAATTGTGCGGTTTTAAATCCACGGATCCAGCGTGAGACTCACTTTGATGATATCTAACCTGGGACTCGAAATCCGTGGATGTAGACACGGCTTAAGGAATTATACTCTAGAATTATTAGGGATAGCGGATTTCAGAGGGTGGTGAGACCCAAGAAGAACACTATGTTTTTATGAAGGGGGTCCAAAATTGGGGTAGGGGGCTAATTTCTTTTTATGAGATCCATAAAAGGTGGTATGCATTCCAATATCTTTGCATCAGTAAAATAGCTGCGAATATCGTACCCATATACCATCGACGAGATGCAAGGTTAGATTCTCGTCGTCATGAAACTAATTGATTGTATCAACTGTAGAAGCAGGATACATTGTATTTTCCGTCCGTTTTGTAACATGGCCGCTAGTGGTGGGTTTGGCATATGACCGCACTGGACTTGTTGTGGCTGCTCAGCTCAAAACACTTACGGGGAGTTTGGGTGTCCAAGTATCTCCCACGACCTCCTCATGGTGGATCCGAAGCACAATCTTCTGCCCATGACGCCGAGATATGCAAACATGGAATTATCCCAAACCCCAACTCCAAGATTAATCCATCTATACACAACACCCCGCCTCTCAAACGCCTTTTCACCGCCCATCATCTCTAAACTCCTCCCCCAACAACCCACCACTCATATCTACACCAGGACTCATAACCCTCCCCACAATCCCACCGGTACTAGCAGTAACCTCCTCCTCGCTTAACGGCTTTCCATACGATACATATCCCCTCTCTCCCTCTCCCCCCTGTCCTTCCGCTAAGTTCGGCTCAGGCGGCTTATATGCCTTGTACAACGGTCGACTCTCTCCCCCCAACTCACTTCGATTTTGTGGGATGCTGTAATCACTCTGACGATTGGCCACCGCAAGATTAGTTGTACTGGGAGCGGCTTCATGCTGATGATAAACACTCCCCTCCCCAATCTCTGGCACAGAAGGAGGCGGCGGACTTGATACTGGACTAATAGGTGAAAAAGTTGCGGTACTCGGCGCCCTACTCGTCGGATCAAGTTCCGAGTAATTACTCTGACTGTAATTACTCGTCGACACCGGTCTCGTGTACACCGGCGGCGGACTCTGGCTCACCACACTTCCCGCCCTGGGGTCGTCGTTGCTGTATGTACTCGTTCTCGGCTGTCTGAAAAATCCCCTGGCTGGGCTACGAGCTTTCTCATTCGTTTGAGCAGAGGAGAAAGGTATAGGTGCTGGGATGGCAAGTGGTTTCCCCTCCACCTCAGCAATAACGCCACGTTGACTATTGTGGAATGCTGCGGCGGTCGCGGCGTGTGCTTGTTGTTGCTCCAATTCTTCTTTCTTCTGTCGTTTCTGACGGCGTTTTCGTAGGAGGAAGAGTAAGAGGATGATGATGAATGCTAGGACTGCGAAACCGCCGACTGCTCCTCCTACGATAGGTGCGATTGGAGTTTTTTCTTCAACGGGTGCGGGTGGTAACGGTAATGGCGTGCGCGTAGTGGTTGTACTAGGTGCCGGTAAGGTTGGAAGATTCAAAGACGGCGAAACACTCAAGGGGGGGATCGTCGTCTTCGTACTCGCTCCGGCCAATATAACTGAGCTCAACGCCGAATCGACCAGATTGACCGTCAGCGAATACGGATTCACGCTACATCCGAAATTCGAGAATGTAGCTCCTTCCGTGAAGACGAAGGCGAGATATCTAGTTCCCAACTCCTCAGTATATTTCTCCTCGCATCTTTAAGAGGGGAGATTCATATCGATATCAACTAACCCGCAATATGGCGCTTCAGCAGAACAATACCGCTGACTAGCAGGCGCCGAACCACTCTTTGGATAATTCCAACACTCTGTAATCCAATCGTAATGGATGCCCGCCGATCCACAACCCTCATAGTAATGGCTGCCGAAACTAGTGAAGAGGCATGTTTGTCCACCTCCGCATTTGGGTTGTCCGTAGTCTTTTTGATCATCAGTATATCTGCAAAGTCAGAGGGGTAAGTAATTGAAGAACATACTTCCAGGAATCGTCCACTCGGAGCAAATATTGGTAACAGCTCTCTTCAACCTCGCTTTCACCAATTCTCGAGGTGGTGCCTGGGTCGGCTTTGGCATACTCGGTCTCCCATTGTAGCCAGACGTCATGGCAGGTAGCTCATCGAAAATCGCCATTTCAACACCCTATTAAACCCAAACGATGGACAAAAACAGGAATCACGACCATAAAATCACAAGCAAGCAAACGAAAAATATTCCCAGGCGGAAACCGGCGTCATATAGATCAAGCCATCGCCCACCAGCCGCATACGCCTTCCGAAAAAGCATCTCAGCTCCAATGCCTAGATGGTTCAAAGGCGCATCACCGTGCGGCGAGGCAGAGCAGGAGAGGTTCGTCCACTGACGTGGGTTGGTTGAGATGGCCACTCAGCCGAGCTGAAGAGCTGTGAGACTTTTCTGCCAATCATCGTGTGTGCACATGAATAGCCAAAGCCGATGAAGTGCATGGTAACACAAGCGCCAGAGTATTAATGTTTGCTCAACAGGCCGAGAAGTATACTTTTCGGTCTCTCGTCCGGTCTTTAGCTATTCTTTTAAGACTCTTATCTTAACACTACAAGCAATTAGAAGCGCTAGTTCTAGGTACACGCAGAGGAAATACCCAAGACTTTCTCAGCCACGAAATTAGAGGAGTATAGTTCGTCACTAGGCCGATAAATTGTGGCCACATTATTTATCATTGGTTTCATTTTGGAGTTTTGTTCTCTGCTTGCTACGAGGCAGGCAATTCCCGCTTCGCTGCTCATCATACACTTACCCCATGCACACATGATTCGTTATCTACAATGTAAAAGCAATATAAACAACTCCGAATGCATCAGCGCATCATAACCTCGTTGCACATCGTATTTATCCCCAAGTCTCAGTGCCACCAAAAATTATTACAGCATGTTCATCTTGTCGCCTCAATTGCTGCGTTCAGGGGCACACATCGTAGACTGCGACCTCTTCGTACACCTGGCCCTGCCTTTTGGATCAGGGTGGGTGTCAGTTCTTCTCTCCAAGTTCGAAACACGGACTTCATGTCTCGAGGAATTCCTTCGATTACGACGGTTGAAACTGGTACAAATGGTCGATCCTCCATGCTTGCAGCTAGGATGCCGTACTCTTGCCCAAAGGTAAGTGCGTGATGGAAGGCTTGGTACTGTGACTGAGCTCGAGCTCCCACGATGACGTAGATCTCAAAGAAGGCGTCTAAAATGTAAATCTTTGAGGGGGAGATGTCCGACTGGCTGAAAGGAGCAATCTCAATGATCTGATCCCAGTTAGCCACAGCACTTACCAGAAGATATCTCGAAACTCACCTGTTCCTTGAGAGCACTATCGGCACAGAACAGTCGGCTGCAGTATTTGCTGTAGTTTGGCTTCATTCTCCAATGGTCGGCTGATTTTGGAATTTCAGCCCCGCCAAAGACATCTAGAAAGGATGCAGTCTCGTTCCCATCTTCTATCTCTTCGATCTCGCCGGTGAGTCCAAACTCCATTCCAATCAACCTAGCACAACTGAGTTCTTCAATCCCACTACCCTTCCCTTTCCATAGATACGTCTTTCCGGAGGGCGTCGAGATGAGATATGGAAATCCTGAGCAGAGGCTATATTGCGAGAAGTCGACCTCGTCGAAAGCTACTTGGCCAACATGCTTTCGCCCACAAAGGATGTTTGGCGCAAGCGAATCAAACTTGTTCGAGGTACCACGTCTGATCACTATCACACCTCCCAGGGCAGCAAAGAAGCCCGGTGTTTCCTTGCCTTGGGTGATGATGATAAGTTTTCCACCGCTGCTCTTGGCCTCTCTGTGGGCAAATATTTCTACCTCCGCAACAACGTTTCTGGGCACTTCGTAGCCTTGCCAGTAATACACTTCTGTAGCTTTCCTGCCTGCCTCGTCGACGAATGTATGCGTGCATAAATACATGTTGCCTTCAAACAGTATTCGTTCCTGATGGCTCGGCACAGGTTGTTTCTTACCATCAGCTCCTAGTTGACACATGCTCGAGCGTAATGTCTTGATATATGAGTCCAGTTCTGGTCGCGCGGCTAGCATCGCCGCAGTGTCAACGATATAGTCTTGTGCGGAGGCCCTTCGATCACCGAAGAACTCAGCAACGAGGCCTGAAGCCTCCGAAGCTTGTGGTACAAGGCTATCGCCAAATTTGGGGGATAGAGGAGAAGAGCGACTCTCGGAGGTTATAGTGGGAGATAAAGCAGTTTTCTTCGGAGGAACTGGGAGTGGCCGAGCTACGACTTGCTCTCTGACCTGGCTGCCGGGCGCTGTCTTTATGTCTATCTTAGACGGGCTTGGGGAACGTAGACCTGCGGAGACCATAGCAGCATTCTCATCCGATTGTGTGGGCAATTTGATAGGTGAGCGAGCACGGGGTGAGGCTTGCGGTTGTGTTGGTTCAGCGGGATGGTTCCACAAAGCAGTCACACTTCTAACAGTTTTCAAAGGTTGAGGGATGGTACTTTGGGAGGTATCAGTATTGGCTGAATGGGTCGGAGAATCGGTTCTACCATTAGTGGAATCCTCTACTTTAGAATTAAAAGTTGACTCAATAGGACGAAGAGATTTTGGAGTAACCGGTGGTTTAGGAGCGCGATCTTGGGAAGGAGAGAAACGTGGTTCATCTTGAGGAGAACTGGTTGCTAGAGCTCGTGGCTTCGCAGGCGCCATAGGCGAAACCCCTGAAGCTTTTGGTGACTTGAGAGCTAACGGAGCTGGCGTTTGTGGTTCTACAGTTGTGGGGATCTCGGTGGTATTAGCTTTCTTGGTTGGGGAGAGTGGTCTAGGGGTCTCCAACTGCGCTTCTAGTCTGTTGCTTTTGTCTGGGGCCTCCTGGAGGAACTGGGAACGCCTCTTCATATCTAACTTCCTGGGAGACGAAGGTTGTGAGGTTGTTACATCTTTTGTTGGTGAAACACTATCTGGCCGCGGTACGCTTTGTACAGGCTTCAATGGCTTCATAGATTGTGGCGTGCTGTTGGCTTTTTCGAGTGTTACTGAGACATTAGTTGTCTCTGGTTCGGCCTTATCTGTATTCGCACTTGGATTGCTAGTTGCTGTTGATGGAGCCTTTCTCCGCGGTCCACGAGCTCGAGATTTGGTCATATGAGTGAGCTGAGTGCCAGGTTCCTGAGGCTCAGTTGTAGTATTAGTGCTTGTGCTCACTGCGCGTTGTGAGATTGTAGAATTTGCTGGGCTCGATGAACGCGAGGCATCGCTCGCCATGGATGGTGGCCCCCGAGCTAATAAGCCAGCAAGAGCTGGGTTAAATCGACCTGCAAGTTTCCCACCAACAGTTTCTTGTCCTTGAGTCCGGCCACTTGCTGGGGCAGATTCTTTCGACATTCCAAAAGACTTCGGAGGCTCGGTCCGATCTGTAGAAGGACCATCAACACTTGAACTAGGCTCTACTCGACTCATTGCACGTCTCCTTGCTAGAGCTTCTGGTACCTCATTGTCTTTACTAGTTCCACTTGTGGGCCGAATACCTTTGCCTTCAAGCTGTGCTTTCTTGAAGTCCTCTTTCTTTTTCAGGATCGCTTCTTTGAACTCATCCGTTCTCTCTGTCTTCTTTGGCCCACCCGTTATATTTAATGCAGCTTTTCCACGTGTGATGTTATTCCTGAGCTCATCGGGTGCAACATAATTTTGAGTCTTGGTACGTCGCAATTGACCAAACACATTCTTGAACTCTGGCTCGGTAGAGCCACTATTCTCAGTGGGGATTTGACGAGGCTTCAAGGCCGACCTGAAATCTTTCTTTGGTGGGGTCTCCGGTTTAACCTTTGTAGTTACAGGGGGAGATTGTGAGGCATGACTTGATGCCTCACCGATAGCAGTCTGCTTTGGTGTATCCTTGGATCCTTGGGAAAAGATGCTTTCAGTGCGACCTTTCGACAGGCCGGCTGGCGATAGCCCAGAAGGGAAACCACCAGTACTCGGAGGCTTGGACAGACCGCCAGGTGGAGGTGATCGCATCAATCCACCTATGGCCACTTCATGCTTGATACTAGCAACCGGCCCACGACCTAGGTCAATACTGCCCTTCTGTTTTGCCTTGTTGATTTCTGACATCCATGAAGGTTGCTGAGGCGGCACGCTCTTGGGTTTGGGAGACTCTGGCTTGTTCAGCGCAGTTTCTAGCCAACTAGACTTTGTAGGACTCCATCTTCGAGGGTCCATAGTCTTGGAAGGACTGGTTGGTGGTGTTGCATCAATTCGCGAAGTAGTGTCAATAGCTAGACTTGACTCATTAGAACCTTCTTTGGTGGCCTGAGGGGTCTGCGAGCGTGAAATAGGAAGAGCAGGTTTGACAAAACCATCATTGTCAATAGAGGTCGCTGCTGGACGGTCTTGAGAAGTGGTCGCAGTACTATGGCTGGATGTGGGTCTGGAGGAGGGTCGTGGCGAATTCTCACGGCTTATACTGCTAGAAACATTGGTCGCCCCAAAAGAACTGCCGGTTCCAGTGTCTTGGTTGCTTCGATTGCTAGCCACGGAGTTGGCTCTGTTCAGCCCAGGGGGCGATTGGACGCTCCATCGTTTGTTCACACTGTCAGATCGCTTCATCATGGCACTCTGCACAAATCCTCCCATGCCCTTTGTAGGTGATAATGGCCGATCAAGTCTTTCTGGGGATATCCTTCCCTGTGATGGTGACATCGCTAAGCCGCGGTTTTCGGTTTGGGCACCAGAACTCGGTGGATCGAGTCTCAACGGCCCAGTCAGTGGTACTTGTGGGGATCCAACGCGACCAACCGTTGCTGGTGATGCATGGTAAGATGATCGCGTGGTGTTCCCAATGGCGGTACTACTGTTCGAAGGCGAAGAACTTCGATCGATGGGCTCTTCAACTGTCCGTGAGCGAGGTGAATTCTCACCGGACATTCCTGGCAACTTGACGCGCGCAGAAATCTGTCCATGATCCGATCTCTCCCCATCTTCAACCTGAGATCGTCTGTATGCTGGTGAATTCATCCCCCTGTCCGCAGTTTGTCGAAACCATGACGGGTCCTTGCTGGACAACGACTGGGAGATTTGGTCTCGCGAGAGTACAGGTTCTGCCGTGGCAGGGGAAGCTTCTGGCGATTGTATCTTTGGTGATCGCGCTGCATTTTCCGTAGCTACCATGGAAAGCGGCCGGCTTCGGGTTTGGTCAGAAGACTGAGACGTCGGGCGCCGTTGCCATGAAAGGGGGGAGTTTCTCGATGGCATCGCGCTGGAGGGTGAGATCTTGGGAGGATCATTGAGCTTGTAATTGCTCTCTGATGTACGCACATCGTTCCCTGCAGCATAGCTTTGCTTCGTTGGAGAACTTGTTGGGGCCGCTGAGTCCATCGTGTTTTCAGTTGTGGTATCTGTGCGCGATTGCGGATCGTGGGAGGCAGATAGATCTTGAGACGAAGAAGCGGATGTAAGCCCTAATGAGACTTTGGAAGCTGTGGGAGTATTCGCAGGAGATGATTTGGTCGGGGAGATGGATCTTGCGCGTTCTACCATGTTTGCTGTCAGCTCCAAAGTATTTCAATGAAAGAGTGTCGCGCAGCGTGGATTTCTAGCAGCTGGCAGCAAAGTCTCACCCGATCGTCTTGCCTGCCGCTGTTTTCTGCCCTCCAAAATCTCTTGTTCTAGTTTCCGGGTTCTCTCATCGTCTTCTTCATCGCGTTTGTGACCCAATTCCTTAATTCTTTGTAGAAAGTCGTTCACGTCCTCAGAACTATCGGCAACGGACATTTTGGTTGCCAATTGAAATTCACTAAAAATACACAATGACCCAGAGAAAGCACAGGCACTTCGAGTCAGGAGAAGAAGCGCATTGAAAACAATGAAAGTTCAGCGGGGTAGAACTTTCCAAGGAGTAAGGATTGCTTCAACAAGAGCAAGGTACAGGACGGTACGGAGTACCTCAACTACGGCACACTTTAGAGCGGTCGGATGCACCTTCTTGAAGTGTTTCAAACAGATAGGTCTAGCAAACTTTCAGAACGTGCGGCCAAATCTGCGGCCATGAAAGAAACTGTCAAGACCGATAATTCGAAATTGATATTGGTGAGAAAGATATGCACATCCCCTTATTCCATACAAAGCCCATTGTTGTGTACGCTCTGTAGGTGCTTTCTCTCCACCAATGTATTTGTTTACGAAGCCCCCGGACGCGCTTCCCTGTCCAGTGCCACGCCAACTCAGGAACTACGAACTCGCAAGGAAGAAGCTTTCGATGAAGCAATTCAGTAGAGAAAGAGCCTTTGTTTGGCATCTTCGACCACCCATGCTAGCCCTTCTTTCAGATTCTCTCCTGTCATAGCCGAACATCGAATGATGGTCCATTTGTGTGTTTTGATGGCCAGTAGTCCGAGCGCCTGTATACGGTTAGCGCAGGCGCAGTGTTCAACGACATGCCTCGATTACCTCTTGGATTTCCACCTCGTCCATGCAACCATTTACCTCGGTCTTGTTAGCAAATACAAGCAGTGATGCTCCAGAAAGTCTCTTTCAATAGCTTCAGTATCGGTTCACTCTGAATTAGAATTATGACTCACCTCCTCTTGTAATAAGCCATGGAGTTCGTCCCGACAGGCCCTCAGTCGGTCTTCATCTCGTTCTGTAGCATCCACAACCCATATAAGAGCATCGGTCTTTTCGAAATAATTTCGCCAGTACGATCGAAGAGTTTTCTGGCCTCCCACATCCCCTAATAACCATGAGTATTCGTCCAATGAAAGGTGTGGGGAAAAGACAAATATTGAGTTTATATCTTGGCAAAAGTCAGTATGAAAAATCATCAGACTAACGGTGGATGTAGTTCGTACCCCTCATATTCGATCGTCTTGATTAAAAATCCTAGAGTTGGGCTGACATCGTTGACATTCTCGCCCATAATCTTTTTAACAATGGTTGTTTTGCCAGCATTATCCAGACCCCTAGAAAATTGGTCACAAGTGGAAATGTACTTCTACAAGTGACTTACAGCATCAAGATTCGCATCTCCTTGTCCTTCAGCCTGGCCTTTCTCAGGATTGACAGCATTTCGTTGTTTGGCGAAAATCGCAATTTGGTTACAAATCTTAGCAGGAAGGGACTATCGGCACATTCAATTGTCACATCACGTGCGCATGTCCTCCTTCCACCTCAACCTGGAACCTAGACGGGAAGTGCCTAAATATTTTCAGGTTGGCCTGATTAAGTCCGTACCTTCTTTCGTCAGACTGGGCAGGATCAAGAGAGAGTCGTGGGAAGTTCAGGAGAATAATCCTCTTTTGACCACAAAGCCTTCGCTTTCTTGTTTTCGCGGCCATCCACTTCCGCAGCAAGTTACCAGTTCGAGGGAGATGTGTCAAAAATGGACAAACCTTGCAAAATAGCTCAGCAAATATCATTTGCTTGCGCAGCCATTGATGGATACGGTGCTGTTGGTAAAAGGACTCTCGATTACCATCTCAACTGTGGCCGGTTTCGAGCATGTAGCAACTCATACAAGACCTCGTGCGGCCACTAACTGTAGTCAATCAATAAGCGTGGACATGTTATGGAAGTCTCTTGGTGAGTCTATTCTCTGCAACAAATAATCATCGAGACTAGTGCACTCCTGGATTGTTCTTGTAGTGCCCTAGCCATGAATGCTCCAGTCCTTGACATTGACATTCATTGCCGTACCAAATCGTAGAGCTAGCTTAACATTTAGAACAGTACTTTCGTCTTAAACGACCTGAGAGGTGTCTTGGGACGAAAAAGATTACGTTCCTCATATCTCTCTTCTGCAAGCGAGACTCTATATTGACATAGCTGTTTCCACCTTGAACTGGAACGATCACTGCTCTCTGGTCTGCATGACATGATTGTCCTACGCTGATCAGGTAGAGTTGGATAGGGTGCAACATGCTGCCTTAAGCCAAGAGATACCATGTTGATTTCTAGATCAAGAAATATAGAGACCTTGAAACTCGCCCTCAGGTTGTAGCTTTTACATGGAGCATACACAGACTGAATGTATTGTTGGCTGGTAGTTCAAGAGAAGCAATTTTAATGCTTCATGTATATCAGCTAACATATATTCACATCCAATGATCATTTCTGGATAGCGGCATCTCCCATGAAGATGATTGCATGGGGTTCCTCAAAGCAACGAGTGTGTGGCAAGACCTCAAACATGTTCAAAATGGCTACTCCATATTGACCATCCGAGAATACTACAAATATGAGATATCGAAGAGAATGACAAGACGGAAAGCACCACCAGCGCCGAGCAGCGAGTAAGTTTCGCTGCGTATTGCCCAGCCATGTCCAATTTTCTCGTCTTATGACCTTCAATATCACTTTCAGTTTCCAGGCAGCTACTTGTACGAACAAAGAAATATCTCGGTGCGGATTATTGCCGGCACACCATAGTAGAATTGCTCAATACTCCCGATATCCCTGTCTATTCAGTATATACCCGGCCATCTATCTCCCTTGCGTCTCTTCGACCTTCATAGCCTCTTGATCAAAAGATTACCACGATATTTGTCACACTTCTTACAATTGTTACAAATTTGTTGATTCATTTGATTCTTTACCTCGAACCAAGTCTGTTGATAGAATTCCTAACTTTCATAACCCCGATCATTTCCGAGGATCAAAAATGTCCAAGATGCGCGCCTCGCATGGCTCAAAGTCAAAGACGCCATACGTTCCACTTGATCCGTAATGGCTCCATGACCCCTATATTGACTGCATCTGACGATAGAAACAGTTTTGCGCAGGTCTATGACCCTGATAGAGATTTCCGCAACAAGGTCGTGTCGGACGTCCTTTGGACGAAGGCGAAGAAGGGAAATAGGGATATGTCATGTTCTATGTACGCTCCTGAGTGGATGAAAGATGGATTGGGTATTCCCACCATTCCTAAAAGTTTGACGGACAAGGAAATAGATGAGTTCTATCGTCGCCGACCCGAGTCAAAACCAAGTTTGCCGTCAGCGGCTTCTATGAACTGCGCCACCCCTTCCCCACAACAACAGACTGCCCTGTCCTCCAATCCATCTTCGTCGAGAAAAGCAGAGATTGGACCAAGTTTGACAATTGCAGAAAGCAAGGCTAGACTAGGCGGGAAAGGTCCCAGCGTGTCCAGATGGGCCATTGATACAGTTGCTCCAAGTAAGTGTCATATCATCATGGCATCACATCACACTAATAATTAGGCAGGTCTAGCGCCTATACTTCCAGTAAGACCTAATCGGGCAATCTCAATCCGCTCCCCTTACGAGAAAGGCTCTGCTCCAGAAGACCAAAGTTCACCTTTAACTACTCGACCAACCACTCCTTCCAAAATCCCAACCTCACCTCCTACCAAGCACGACGGTCTTCCTCAAGCATTGCACGCAGTCACCCGCAATCAAGAAATACCCGAAATTGATGTTAATAGCAAGGTCCAAACGACAACTAAGCACTTTATCGATAGTGAATTCTCCTCATACGGGGCATACCTTCGTCTAAGGAAGGATGTTGCTCCCCACTTCTGGCACACAGTTCCTGGTTTTCAAGCATCACCACCCAAAACCTATGTTATTCGTGAGGTCAAAAAGACGATCGAGCAAACCACTCTACTTCAGCATAACAGGAACGCCTTTGAGCAAGCGAACCTCACTATGTCTTCTGACAAGTCTATTAGCCAAACTAGCGAGAGCTCTTCATACGAATCATACCTTATTTTAAGGAAAAACGTTGCTCCCCACTTTTGGCACAATGTTCCTGGTTTTCAAGCATCACCAACCAAGACTAACACTGTTCGCGAGGTCCAAAAGACGACCGAGCAAACCGCTCCACCTCAGTATCACCCAAACGCTTCTGAGCAGAAGGAGAACTATTCTGTATCTCCTAAGGCAGCAACAACATCCAATATCGGTCACCCGATCGAAAGCAAGTCTGAGGACGAGGCTGTATATCAGCGTTGCCCAGGAAGTTCCAAGCAAAACCAACAGCTGGTACGTTCAGCAGAAGTGTCTTCCAGCGAAGCAAGCGATAACCACTCTACACACCTTCTTTTGAAGAAAACCACTGCTCCTCACTTCTGGCACCCCCCCTCTAGTCATCAAGCATCAGACCTAACTGATATTAACCACGATATGGAGAACAAATCCAAAGACAAGGTTACAAATCAACATTGCGCAGAGATTTCTGAGCACAGGCAAGAGCTGACCTCTTCCGAATCCTCCTGTCAAACGAGCGACCACTGTGCATACCTTATTCTGAAGAAGAATACTGCTCCTCACTTCTGGCACACACTCCCCGGCTACCAAGCATATTCCAAAGTTGACATCCGACTCCCTCACAACACACGACCTGAGCCAAAGCTTACAGTTCGGAAAAATCCAAAGATCTCCGGGCACAAGCAAGAGTTGGCCTTTCCTGCGGAAAAGTCCTCCAGCCAGGCTTGCGATATCACCTCCACCGCATCTTCCAAAAAGATTCTTTCGTCCCACCTTTTCGAAGCCACTGTTTCCGGCCAACCTAATTTCAACTCTGAGCGATCTGTCGTGGCAACAGCAGGCAGAGATACCTCTAAGTCAGTGCCCACTACCAACTTCAAAGTTGAGGTTTTCAGCCAAACTGCTGACAACATACCCACCGCCACTCGTCTGCAAGACAAAGTGGTCATCTCTGAGGTGAAGCTGGATTACGTGCTTCCTCACATGAGACACTTGCATCCTTCTATTCAAAAGACTGCATCTGCCATAACAAATCCTCCTCCCTTTGAAGCTAAGAAGGTCGTTATCACATCGAAGCTTGTTCGTAGTGTAAACGAGAAAGTCAGATTAAGAGGCGGATCAGCAACTAAAACGAAGCCTGCTCACATTGACGTTGAAAAGGTCGCCTCCGCCAAGATTCCTGACGACTCCGGCCTTGCATCGGGAGATGATTTTTTGGCAGCTTTCCTGAAGAGTCAAATTCAGAAGAGTCAAGTTCAGGACCAACCTCCGAAGGTGCCAGGCCCTTTAAAGGTAGCGACCCCACCCCGAAGAAATCCCCTTACCATGAATTGTGTTTTGCTAGACACAAATGTCGACTTCTATGCAGCTACCAAAAGCAAGCAGCAAAAAAGCCAGCAAAAGAGCAAGGCTAAAGCCTGCCTCCTCGAGGAAAACCAGGCTGCTGTAGCGAAACCTGCTTCAGATGACAATCCTGCAAATTCCATTACAAAGCCCAAAATTTACACCCTTCAAGAATATAAGGCTGCTGCAGTCAAGCCTGCTTCAGACGGCCATTCTGTGAAGTCCAATATGAAGTTCAATGAGGCTCAGAACTCCATTGCTGAGTTAATTTTGGCGCAAAATTCAGCCCAGCGTGACCTAGCCAGTTCAAGCGGCCCATTAACTAAGAGCGCATTAGCGGCTGTCTCAGGACTGCCCACTCCATCTGGAAGCGGCCCAACAGATACCTTCAACATTAGTGTCAATGGTGTCTCAGATCAAATGGATGAAAAGCAGCCAAAAGAAGGAGTCAGAGCACAACAAGGTCTTCCGGCCACGAAAGAGCTACTTGATTGGGACGGCACAATGGTTCCACCACCTTGCGACTGGGAGAATGACCGCACGAAATTCGACACTAGCTCTTTCGTAGATGACTATGTCATGGAGTGGAACGCCGTTGTTCGCTCACTTGGACCGGATCCACCAGTTGACATTTCAGACTTAGAGTTTACCTCACTTAAATGTGGAGACGTTGACATTGAGAAAGGTAAACTCCTCCCTTGCTGGGAGCACAATTATATCACAATACCAGGTAAGACACGTAATTTTCTTCTTATATGATAACATTAAGTAGTCAGGGAGAAATCCATAGGGCCGCATATTTCACTTGACTACAAGAAGTATATTTCCAATCACAAATGAATCTAGCATATCAAAACCACATTCCATCTTAAGCCTCCGATCTAGGGATGGCTTGTTTATTATCTCTCCGGCCTTCGTCGTACTGCCTTACCAATAATCTCTACGAATTATCAAATCCATACTAATGTATTTCAGATGAGAAGTTCTCCGAGGATAATGAAAAGAGAGAGAATCAAACATCTGAGTCAGTAATAGAAGTGGCTATTCGTCAAAAGAAGGCGCAGGAGGCCAGAGAAAAGGAATTAAAGGAAGCTTACAAAAGACGTGAGCTTGAGATTGCAGCTCAAGAACCGGAACCAAATGCTTTTGCTCCGAAGATCAACATGTATCTTCGTCCAGCCACAATTCGGGACCAAGAGCAAATTGCACGAATTTACAATCACTACGTGGGAGCCACCCACATCATGGAAGATATACACCCCATCCAACCGGAAACTGCTGCCTGGATGGTCTACAATACTCACGAAGCCGGCATGCCATTCATCGTCGCTGTGCGAGGCAATGCACCATCAATGCAAGATGCCCAAGGTCGTACAGGATCATCCAAAAATTCCGTCATGCCTGCCCATGAAAATATAATTGGCTTTACTCTTGCTGAGGACTACAGCAAAGGATGGAATGGAAGTCGCGCCGGACGTTCTCGCGCTACTGCAAATCTTCAAATTTACGTCGATCACCGTTACACTCGCAAGGGAGTTGGCCGTAACATGCTGGATCGGATGATGTACTCATTGAATCCAACCACATACTCCTTCGAGAACACCTGCGATTGGGTTGACCCAAACCGTAGCCGCATCTACAATGGAGGACTAGGAACATGGCACCAATTAACGATTCAACTCTCTATCCTAAAGGAAAAGGATCCAAATTATGACGGCGTCGTGAGATTCTTGGCTAGCAAGTTTTTCTTCATGGAACAGGCACGTTTGGCTTCGGTCGGTAGAACATATCCTCATCGTGATACACCATCACAGTGGCTCGATCTGGTCTTCTTTCAGACTCAAGCTACACACGGCGAAGTGGTCGCAATAGATTACTAATGAAATGTCAGCAAGTTTTCTGTTTTCGCTGAACACAAGCGCTGCGACGCATTATTTGATAACATTAGAATGCAGCGGGGCAACAGAGGCATTCTTATGTGGCTCCATCATTACTGATATGGGCCATAACATCATCGAAGTGCATGTCACAGTTTTCACCATAAGATCACCTATAGGAGGCATGGCTTCTTCAGTATTTGCGACGGCGTTTCGTATCTTCACTGGAATCTCGAACAATCTCCATTCACAATCAGGAGCTCGTCTTTATCAAATTTGTGTTTGAATCACAGTGATTTCTGGTTTTCACATTTGCTATGCCTAGGACAGTGGTCCACACTTCGCGCTTCTACGTGAATGGCTACCAAGTTCTTAGGGACTAAATCATTATTCGTTAGGAGTTTCTCGATTTACAAGGGCAAAGCAGGATTGTAGGATTAATTCTTCAATAAACAAAAATTTATCAAAGCGGTGCAATTTTGACTTACATTTCAAATGATTCAGGGCTCCTACATCATGATTTACAAGCTGCACCAGTAGCATAGCATAGGGCCAAGAAAAAAAGCCTTGACATTTTGTACAAAGACATCTCCGTCTTCTGCTGGCTCAAATAAGTTCAATGTTAATGCTCCATGTACCGATAACATTTGTTGAAATCATCCCAAGATTATCAGAAGTGATGTCCCAAATCAACACACTAATGGGGTCTCGGTTGTCTATGAGACTATGTGCATGTCGTTAAGTGATAATTTGAACTATTCTGGGATTCCCTGAAGATGTGAGAGAAAAGTAAATGTGTTTTGAACCACTTTTATTTCTGTCGTATAATGTAGCATACAAGCAGGTGTACATAGAGAGGCAAGTGATCCTAGGGGGTGGGATTTAATGCCCCGCCATGGAAAGGCGGTCAAGGTCAAAGCTAGACCAAGTTGACTTTTTCTGCCACATGCCCGATAATTTTTTTGGTGCCGAATTGTTGCAGTCTTGAGGCAAATCCATAAATCTCAATTCTCCATCCGTTTTCCCTCCCTACCTTGCAAAATGGCCGACGATTTTGTGCTTACCCTGTCAGATAATGAGGAGGATTTAAATGCCAATGTCGAAGAAAAAGTGATCGCTTCCCCTCCGTCGAATAAGAAGCGGAAGCGCGGTGTTGAAACGTCGAAGAAATCTAAGAAGGCTAAGAAGGGGACAACAGAAGATTTAGAGACGACCGAGGATGCTAACGATGGTGTATGGGGCGCGAAAGATGAGGATGATGGTGCTATGGACTCGGATTTCGAGTTTGCGATGGAGGGAGGTGAAAATGGACTGCAGGAATTCGATGGTTGGGGATTTGATACCGCGAAGCAGAGTCTGACGCCCACTGCGGGTGCAAAGCGAACGGTGGATATTGACGATATCATTGCGAGGAGGAGGGAGAAGAAGAAAGGGAAGGGCGAGGTAGACGTGGAAGAAGGCAGTGAAAATGGGAACGATGATTCTGGGGCCGAGATGCAAGAGAATGGAGAGGATCTTGAGCTGAACAATTCTGGGGATGAGTTTATGGCTGAAGATGGGTTTGGTATGGGTGCTGGTTCAGCGGATGAGGATAGTGATGATCAGGAAGCTGCTGAAGAAGAGGATGAAGAGGGGGACGAAGATTCTGATGATGATTCTGTTGCGAGTGCCGTACCACATCCAGATGATCTCGCCTCCGATGTATCGTCAGACGAGGAAGACGCTGAGGATCCTGCAGAAGCGGCGCGCAGGAAGGCCTTCTTCGCTCCGGAGGAAAAGCCTGTCAAAGGTGCTAAACAAGCTTCGGAGATGACTTTCCAGGATATGTCCTTGTCAAGGCCAATTCTTAGAGGACTTGCGGCTGTCGGGTTCTCTCAGCCAACACCAATTCAGGCCAAGACTATTCCAGTCGCTCTTCTGGGAAAGGATGTTGTGGGTGGAGCTGTTACAGGTTCTGGAAAGACAGCTGCATTCATTGTGCCAGTCCTCGAGCGCCTGTTGTACCGTCCAAAGAAGGTTCCTACAAGTAGAGTGGTGATCTTGATGCCTACTCGTGAATTGGCCATACAATGTCACGCAGTGGCTACTAAGCTTGCAAGCCACACCGATATCAAATTCTGCTTGGCAGTTGGTGGTCTTAGTCTCAAGGTGCAGGAAGCAGAATTGAGACTGCGTCCAGATGTCATCATCGCGACACCTGGTCGTTTCATTGATCATATGCGGAATTCAGCAAGTTTCACAGTTGATACTCTTGAGATTCTAGTCCTCGATGAAGCCGATCGAATGCTCGAAGCTGGTTTTGCTGATGAGCTTAACGAGATTTTGACAACAATCCCAAAATCGAGACAGACGATGTTATTCTCTGCAACTATGACTTCTTCTGTCGATAATTTGATTCGTGTTGGATTGAACAGACCTGTCAGGATTCTTGTCGATGCTCAAAAGCAGACTGTTGGCACTTTGGTCCAAGAGTTTGTTCGTCTTCGACCAGGGAGGGAGACTAAGCGGATGGGATATTTGCTGTACCTTTGCGTAAAGGTCTATACGGATCGTGTTATTGTGTTCTTTAGACAAAAGAAGGAGGCTCACAGAGCGCGAGTAATCTTTGGACTTACTGGTCTCAAAGCTACTGAGCTCCATGGTAGCATGAGTCAAGATCAGGTAAGCTGCTTCTATCGATTGTGCCGTAGGCTTCAAAACTAACATACTCAGCGTATTGCAAGTGTCGAAGCATTCAGAGATGGTAAAGCGTCTTTCTTACTTGCAACTGATCTCGCCTCCCGAGGTCTCGATATCAAGGGTGTCGACACAGTCATCAACTACGAAGCACCACAATCCCATGAAATATACCTCCACAGAGTCGGAAGAACTGCTCGTGCTGGACGAGCAGGCCGCGCCTGCACATTAGCAGCCGAACCCGACCGAAAGATCGTCAAAGCCGCCGTAAAAAGCGGCCGAGCCCAAGGTGCCAAAATCGCCAGCCGAGTCATTGAAGCCTCTGATGCAGATAAATGGGCTTCCAAGGTCGAAAACATGCAAGATGAAATCGAAGAGATCCTCAAAGAAGAAAAGGAAGATAAGGAACTGGCGCAAGTAGAAATGCAAGTCAAGAAGGGCGAGAACATGATTAATCATGAAGCGGAAATCGCGAGTAGACCTAAGCGCACATGGTTTGAGAGCGAGGTTGAGAAGACGGCGGCGAAGAATGCCGGTAGGGCGGCACTCAATGGCGTAGAGAGTATATTGAAGAAGAAGCCTGGAAAGTTGAGTAACAAGGATAAAAAGAAGCTTGATGATCGGGATAGCAGAATGGAGGGGAAGGTGTGGAAGAAGGGACGGAAGGAACGGGATGGGAAGGGCGCGTTAGAGAACGCAAAGAAGGAGAAGGGGAGGAAGAAGGAAAAGGGTGGGAAGCCTACTGGGAAGCCTACTAAGGGGAAGTTTGGGAAGAAGAGGTAGTGTGAATGAGGAGAATGATACCCTTGTTGTTGTGTCAATGTCAATTTGTTGCAGAGATATGGGTTCTTTGTTGTGGGCGTGCACACAAAATAATGGACAACTTTTCGATCCTAAAATCTATGCAATTACATGGAGCTTTCGTGAACCACATATTGGTGCCCTGGCTTCGTGTGTGGATACAAGTTACTAATGAACTATGTTAGCTGCTCAATGTTAAAGCTTGCAAAATGTCTCTTCCATGTTGCCTCAGATACAGGAGCAGCGAAACACTATCATGTCAAGGCCAAGTGTTCAATATTAGAATTTCATTCCATATAAACCTCCTCGTCAGCTTCAATATATATATAACCCCCTTCGATTCCAAGTATCTTCAACTCCAAATTTTAACCTCGAATGTTACCCGCCAACCTAGATCAGGGTATATGTTAAAAACAATGATTATCACCCCGAAACCGATCCATCCAATCTAACCATTTCCTATCCAATATCACGCATTATCCAATTTCAACTCGCTAAGAAGCCTATTTTACTCCCAACATCCCACTTCTATTTTAGAGGTTACTCTACTCGGCCTTGAACTCCTCCAACATCCCCCTCAACTCCCTCATCGGCACCGGTTTCGTAAGATACAAATCCACTCCGACACTGAACGCCTCCTGCCTCGTCGTTGGATTCGCGGCGCCCGTCAAAGCGATCAATTTCGTGGCCTCAAGTCCCTCATCCTTCTCATAGCGTCGAATATGTCTTGCGCTCTCGATGCCAGACATGATGGGCATGCTAATGTCCATGAAAATGACGTCAAAGGCGCCGTGATGTTCTTTGTAAACGTTGAAAGCCTCGAGCCCATTCATGGCGGTGGAGTGGGTGATTTTGAGTTTGCGCATTGTGGCGACGAGAAGCTTGAGGTTGATTTCGTTGTCTTCAACGAGGAGGACGCGGAGGGGTGTGGTTTCAGTCGTGGGGGCCGGTGGTTGTGTTTGTGAGGTGGTTGAGCCGTTTTGATCGAGAGGTTTGGCCGTAGGCGAAGGTATAGATTTTGATTCGGTTTCTATCTCTTTCTTTTCTGGTTCAGTAGGCGACAGAGTAATTGTTGGGCCAGGCTCAAAGTCTCTCGCTTCGGTTGAGTTCGTTGACAATAGGTCCTTGTCTTTTGGATGAAGGTCTACTGAACGGAACATCTCAGTAGACACTTTTTTCTCTACCTGTTGATTTTTGGACGCAGGAATCTGGGGATGAGGCTCGCAAAATGCAGCATGTAGATACTTTGCGGATTTGTGTGGGCCAATCCTACATATGGTCAGCTAAATCAAACAAGTCAAGCTATAAGGTAGACGAACGGTTGGTGCATGTAGAAGATCTGGAACTCTCCACAGGTATGCATCTTTGGCCCTGGTCGATAACTGCTACATAATACCACTGCGATTGACTTGCCCGATTTTGAAGGGGTAGAATGGTCATAAGAGTCTAGAATATCCTTTACACCTCCCTCGGGAACTCCTGCTTCCATGATAACAATCACATCTATGCCGGACTCCTTCGGATTCGTGGATTGTTCCATTCCGAACCATTCCGTCAATTTGACAGAAGAGCTTGACTTGAGCAGCATCGCCGCCTCGGCTTCAGCAGACAGGATACCAGTGGGTGCTTCAGCAATGTCGGGATATCTGTCGAAACCTTCCAGGCGATACTTGAACCCCTTGGTTACTTTCCTCACTTCGGCTACGACATCAGTCTCGATGACATTGGCAGGCTTTTGCTCTGCCAATGGCAGACGAACAGTGACCTCCGTACCCGTGCCTTGCTCACTGGTGTATGCAATTGTACCTCCCAGGTCTTGGATGATATGCCGCACGATACTAAGTCCAAGACCCGTGCCAGTAGCTAAAGAATCTTCCTGCGTGAACGGCTTGAAGAGTCTGTGCTTCAGAAACTCTTCCGAAATACCCTTTCCTGAATCTCGAACTTTCAAAACAAGATTGTTTCGAGACTTCTTACTGCGAGCAACACCTTCGCTCTCTACATCCATAGATATCTTGACAAAGCCCGTTTTCGTATACTTCAATGCATTGCTGAATAGATTCATCAAGATTCGACTCCAAGCTCCTGGATCAATCTCAAACGTCCAATTAGGATGATACTTGAATTCAGTTATGACACTGACGGCATACTCTTTCGAGGCTATGAATGAG
Source organism: Hymenoscyphus repandus (assembly GCA_001414415.1). Taxonomy (NCBI): domain Eukaryota; kingdom Fungi; phylum Ascomycota; class Leotiomycetes; order Helotiales; family Helotiaceae; genus Hymenoscyphus; species Hymenoscyphus repandus. Next base: position 20,879 of record LLCE01000134.1, read on the forward strand.
CTTCGATGCGATGATGGGCTTAGGACAGGTTTTCCAACGCTATGACCGGCGTATATGCTTTCAATGACTTCCTCAGATAGAGTGAGAATGTCTGCAGTATCTGCTCCTTCATCTTCGGCACCTGCTTTCTCAGGTAGGCCCTTCTTCTTACGTCTTCTCGCTCTCTTGGAAAGCGAAGACGTTTTATTCTTCGATCTTCGATTTACTTTCGAAAAGTCAAGGACGTGGTTAATAGTGTCAAGGAGCACTTTCCCCGAAGCATGTATGTTGTTGACCATCTCCTCTTGAACCTCTGTCATTTGTGTCTCCTGCAGAAACTCCACACTCGCTAAAACGCCGTGGAGAGGTGACCTCAGCTCGTGGGAAATGCTTGAGATGAAATCAGACTTCATCTTATCCAAGACCTGTGCTGAAATTCGTGCAACCTCAGCCATCGCGCTATTGCCAAACGCTGCAAGATATGCAAGATCCTCCATGGGGCAGAGAACTCGAGTAGGGCACGTCGACCAAATCAAGCTTCCAGAAAACCACCGTTCACGACTCTGATCCCAAAGTGGAAACCAGAAAACACTCCTCGCACCAGGGAGGCATTTCAAGATAGCCTTAGCTTCAGCTTCTTTTGAGTGGCGCTTCCTCCGGGACTTGCTCTCTTGTTCCACTAGTTTATGTCCTTCAACTCCATTAGGGTCTATACCCGGAGTCGTGTTATTGTCAGAATCACTCGACGAGAATGAGCCATTCTGATCAAAATTGAATATTTTGCCGTGTGGATACCGTTTTAACAACCTTCTCATAATAGACTCAGGAAGATTGCCATATTCGTCCGATGGCCTGTGTCCACGGAGACTTGAACGTTTACGAGTACTGAAGCCAAGGATGTTGCAGCACTTTTCAGGCGGATGTTCTGAAGGTAGGCCAGAATCAGAATGACTGTGACCATTGATATCAGCATCAGCAACAGAGAGTCTTCTTTGGACTTCGTCTTCGCTACTTGTAGGTGCTTGGTCCATTTGAAATGCACCAGGGGCCTTATCATCCGAGGTTTCGCGATCAGCGCTTGCACCAAAAGACCCAATACTTGCATCATAGAAGATGACACCTTGGACACCGATAGCCTCCCTAATCAGGTTACTAGCCCGAGAGAATACGGCCTTTAATTCACTTGATAGCAAGGCATCTTGCAATTCTTTAGGAAGAGTTGCATCGTCCGTGACATGTGTTGGTGGGAGGTCGAAGGAGACCGATGTCCTGTTTTCTTTATTGTCCGTGGTTGGTTCCACAGACGTATCAAAAGTTGTGACAGAACTATTACGGTCTTTCCATGACTTTGACAATAAAGTAGACTGCGTGGCACTTTCCGAAGAAGTTATATGGCTGTCGCCTCTGGGTAACAACGGTCTGCCATCACTAATTGGGTCGCCTCTTGACAAAGCTGATGTTGAAGAAGGAGTTTGTGGCATAGAGGAGAGTGCTTCGTCCTCTGGCCAATGCTCCAACTGTCTGGAAAGGTTGTTGACCGGTTCCTGAATTCCAAACTCAGCATCTGCTAGCTTCTCAAGCTCAGGTCCCTTATGGTTCTTCTTCGTCGAGGAATGCTGCATCATATGACCCCATTCCAACCACCAGTCTCTTAACGTAGATTTGCCTTCGATGAATAAGCTCACTGCCTTAATCATTCTCTCGCTGCGGTGTTGTTTCTTCTTGATAAGTCCAGCCTGGAGGTAGTCCATCACAGTTACGCCCATGTCCAACATAAACGCAATTTCTGCCTCTGTCAAGCCTTCCTCGCGTATCACATTATCTGCTACAATATAATTTCCGATGACGATTTGAGAACCTGGTGTTCGAAGAGGGACCGCGGCGAGGAATCGAACTTTTGGGGTCTCTGTTACCACGCATTTGTCTTTGAACATGTCGTGCTTTGTCATATCGTTCACGATCATATATTTATCATCACTGCTGCAGAAATGGTCGACTAGCTCTGCACCGATCGTCTTGTGCGTCCCAAGTCGACATTCGAAGTTCCCCACCCCATGCCACAATTTGTCCTTTTCGTCATTTTCCTGTTGTAATAGGAGAGCTTTCCCCGCCTCTGCAAGCAGAAACTCGGACGTGCCGGTCGATAGAGTGATAACTCCTCGCTTCGTGTTCAATCGTAGAGCGCCGAGTTGCGCAAATGCGGTCAAAATTGGATCGGTGGACGCTTTCGGAGCTCGCGTTCCATCTTCGTTCTTGGAAGGCCTCTCATCGTCAGGTTGGTAATACCTGAAGAGCATCAGAACACATTGTACCACGGAAGCACGCCACTCGAAAAATATCTACTCACCTGTACAGCTCTCGCTCGCGAGCTGCGAAAGATCTCATAGGCATGTTGCAGTAGCCCATTGGCGGAAGCACCGGATCAAAATTCGCAAGTTGAGGGCAATGCGGCGCAGAAAAATCACAACTCCAGAAACATTTTATTTGGACAAGACAGACAATCGTACCAGAAAAAGGAAGATCAAAATGTGCGAATAACTTATCGCCAGGTCAAACTTCTTCAAGTACGAGTAGACCCCTCTTTGTTTGGAAATGGAATGGTAAGCACTTGAACTTTAACTTGCGAAGCTTGACCCGACGTATGATGATTAATAACGCCGTTACCATACAGAGACTGTAGATCTGCCTGGACCAGAGAAAGCATGACTCACTATGCACTTACCAGATTTTGCGATTTCTATTACCAGTAAATGCGCCTGCACTTTACAGAAAGTACAATATCAGAATCTTGAAGCAGTGCTTTCCCTCACGAATTATATTTAATGGCTTTCCGTTCGAAGCATGAGCAAAACAGGTTTGGCCGCCAAGCTTTTCGCCTTTTTTACCCCAAGACCCTGAAGACCCACACTAGAGCACGGACCATGAGAGTGGTCTACCTGCGGAAAGCGTTCGCACGTGACAGATGAAAAATTCACCTTATTGACTCGATGCAAGAGAATTTGAACATGCTATCTTCAGTGTTCCCTAAGAAACACATGATAGTCAATCGCCTTCGAGACAACGGAACATGAAGTTCCCATGACTTTCGTACTAAAATAGTCTCGCATCTGGGGCTTCTATTCGCTTGACAACCCTTCCTCCCACTTGGCATGCCATATGTTTATAATCAATGGTGGGTGGTACGCACCGTAGCTCTTAGTCTTCTTTAATAGTGGGTGAGCTTCTGTGGAATGTGTTGGCCCTTGTCTGGCGGAATAAGATATCTAATTACTTTGACTAGTATCTAGTCTTATCACCATCGCTACCTAAGTACTGAATGGTATAATACTCCTTGCCAACCTCTCTATGTACTAGAACCATTATCTCCGTACCAGCCTTGCAGCTATACCGACCATCTTTGCCACCAATCCCAGAATATATACATAAATCCATCCCTCTCGCCGTTCCCATCCGTTGTTGCTCAGTATGCAGCCGATCGTTTTGAGCCACCAATCCTTTCTAAGCCTTTGCCTTGGGGTATTAAATGTTAAGAAATTATCGTATGATTAACAATGAGTGTGGTGAGCTGCGTCTCTCACGCATTTTTACTCGCCGTAGCCTGCATCTTTCTCAATGCGTCGCGATGAGCGTCAAGCATATCACCCCTCCGCATTCGTTCGTCAAAAGCGCTATCTCTCTCTCCCTTCTTGCGTGCATCAAGTGCCCTCCGCTGCTCGTCTGCTTGTCGCTCTTGCCATAGCGCACTTCTCTGCCTTTCGATACTTTGCTTTGGTACGTGGGTACTCTGCAGTTCTTGCTGCACGCTCGCTCTCCAGGATGCCAGTTGCTGTTCTCGTGCAGCCAGTGTAGGAACGGAGGATTGCCGTTGTGGTTGATGCGAGTCAAATGGTACCGATGATTTCTGAATCAAGCCGACTGGTGAAGAAGTTTGGAGGGAAGATTGACGAATCAGTGTCCGCCGTTGAGAAAGAGACATGTTATCATCGTCGTCATTGACTACCACGCTACTGCCATTATGATTGTGATAGATCGACCCAGCATCGCTACTCATTCTTGAGCCAGGCATGCTTCTGTAATTTCCATGGGCTTGGGGAGGGAAATTCCTTGGTGCTTCTGGTGCTGGGAGGGAAACTTGGGAAGTGTAAAAGCTTTTGTTACGAACCATTGACTCGCGTCTTTCCATCAAGGTATTTGCACTTCCAAACGGAACATTTTGGGAAGCCTGTTGCATCATTGCCGCGTTCCCAGGGGAAACAAAATTATCTTCTATAGGCGATTCAACGATGGGTTGGGGGATGATGGGACCACCAGATAAACGACGCCGAGAGTTATTCGGTTGAGACATTAACGACTGCTGGGAAAGATGACGGGAAAGGTTGTCTTGAGATGGAAGTCCAGGAGATGCATCTGAAAGGGCTATGTAAGGGGAAGCGTCGGCCTTCGGATGTTGAATATTATTGCTTGGCGCGAGAGACGGGGTAGTGTTGTCAGCTGTTTGTTGTAGCTCTTGCACATTGACAGGTACTGGTACTTCGACTTTAGTCGTCTGAATCTCAACAGGATACTCTTCGATCTTCAGTGCCTCAAACTCTGGGGTATCAGCATTGCTAAGATGTTTTGCCCATTCATTTGTTCGGTAGGACATGACAACCTTAGATAACTGAGCAGGAAGTTGGGCTGCCGTGAAACTAGATGGTCGAGATCGTCGTGAGCCAGAGGCAGAAGCACTGGATCGAGCCGTCCTGGGCCTTTTGACCTCGCTCGACTCAATGTCTCCTCTCTGCGATCCTGCTGGAGTTGCAGATTCGGTTTTGGGATCTGTACTTAAGGTCAAAGACTTTTGGACCGATTCAGCTAAGTTCTGGTCTTTGGTCTTCTCAGCTTGGTCTGCATGCGTGGCCGGCTTCTCACTCGATTCAGCGTCGACGTTCTCCTTATCATTCTCCTCTGATGCAAGAGGTTTCGTTGTAGCGACTGACTGTTCGATAACAACGGCCTGATCCGTATCAGGGGCTCGATCCATCGATGATTGGATGCTTCTCATCTCGTCATCGTCACTCAAACCGTCCATTGTAGCGGCAACTGAGCTTGCCCGATCGTCTTCAATCTCGTGTGGAATTACCAAATCTTCGGCGCTTTGTCCGTCATTCATAGAGAATCTCTTGGAGCTTCTTGGGGATGGGCTCATCAAGGATCTGTCAGAAAGCCTTCGGATAAGTGCTGATTTAGCTGAAATATGCTTCAAATAACGATTTTTGGTGTGGTGTTCCTCCGCTTCTTCGTCCGCAAAAGTTGCCACCGAGGATCCATCGTCCTCTGCATCTCCCTCGGGCACTTTGAATGGTAATGGCACAACATCAGGTGCCCTAGAGACTCGCACTGACACCGGTGGGTTAGATGATCTCTTGGATTGTCTTCTTGATGGCCTTCGCTCTACTCGAACTTCTCCATCCGCGCCCATAGCCCAGACTGTTTCCTCATCTACTGTGGAGGCATGGCTTTGGCGCTGGCTACTTGAGGAGTCCACAGGCGTTCGGTTCCCATCAGAACTTGGTTCAGGTCTAAGGTCTCTTGCGACTCGAATCATCACTTGGCCGCCTTCCTGGCCACTTCTTTCCCTTACTAGCCCCGCTGGCTTTGATTGCGTTGGCGAAGGCATATCTGTCATTTCTATTCCCTCCTCTCCAGATCGCCGTATCGAGGTAACGACACTCGTTGGGCCCTTTTTCTGGCTTTCCATATCGCCCACTCCAGAGTCCCTTTGCGATGCTGCACTTGACTTAGGGGCCTGATCTTTATCGCCATAGACTGTTTCCCATTGTGTCCTGTCCTGTGCGTTGAGATTTTCCACTCGTCTCCCAACATTGTCTTCTTCTTGCCGCATGGTACGCTCGTCCTCCAATCTCTCATTATTCCGCTTTTCACGTCGCTCCTCGATCACCTTCCAGAGCTTCATCTGCGATACGATACCTGCTAGGGTGAGAACGACAATTGCCGCAATCTCTACCTTGATACCCCTCGTGAGTGGGTAGGTCGTTGCTCCAAGTGGAAACAGATTGTCGTTAAGGTTCCAAAGGTACGCCCAGAACTCCTTCAGGCCAGCTCTACTGAAACAGTCAATCCCAAGAATGAGAACCGTCGCTCCACCAAAAGATATTCCTCCTATCAAGCCGTATGGTCGAGTGTAGTGGCTGAATGAGGTTACAAAGCCTGCCACAGTAAAAGAGGCGATGAAGATAGATTTGCTAGTTGTTGAAGTCAACAAACCACCAGGCTTCAATACAAGCAGCCACATCCCCAGGCAGAATCCTCCCAGGAGGCTCCCCAGTCCTTCAGTCATTTCCGTAAATACAATCGCACCTCCCCCAAGTATTAAGCCGGTCATAGTAGCTGCTACGACATATGCCCCTTGGACGGAATTGCTGACGGGTAAGTTCATAACATAGAGAATAAGTACCACGATTGAGAGGGCCGAGAGGTAGGCAGCCGACAGAAATATATGCAAGAACTTGTTCTTAATCCCAACAACTGTGTAGGTAGCGCCAGTAAGCATCAATATGACACCGACCACTCCAAAACCTGGCGTGATCCGTGGGGTAATAGGCAATTCATTAGGAGTAAGAGTTGCTATCAAATTCAGTATTCAATTAAAGTAAGGACGGGATGATTTACATACAATTGAAAGGGGCATCGTTAGGAAGAGCCGTTGATATCGCTGTGGCATCCGAGCTCGTCGCTTCTGTGGAAATGGTAGAACTCGGCGTTGAGCTTGAACTGGATTTCGAAGCGGCCTCATTTGTAGCTGTTGTTGACTTCGCGTTCTCACCGGATCTCGATTCCGATACACTTGTGGAAGACGCTTTGTCTTTATCACTAGATCCATTTTGCGAACTGACCTGGGATGGTCTATTCGTGGCCGACGACGATGGTAATGGCGAGTCTGAACCCGAGGTTGGAGTAGTTGTAATTGATAGGCTTGTAGGACCATCACGCCTATGAAATCGAGCTCCCCATCTATCAGCAACACCGATGTTGATACAGAAGCAAAGCAGCAAGATAGCAAGTACTTTTGACTTCATCACCTGAACCATTGCGACTTTTGCAAAGCAGCGCTCTGCCGTCACGACCTAAAAGAGTGAAGGTGTGAAGGAGGGGAACTTTCGCAGAAAAGAGAGAATGACAGGACGCTTTCAAGGTTGAGCGAATGTACACAGCATCGGTGCGGGCCCTGCTGCTTCCCTACTCGACAAAACAGATGTGATGCAAGAGGTCAAGAACACACTCGGAGCGGAAAGACAAGGTTTTGGATAAGATGAACCCCTGAGGGTATCTGGCACAGTTCCAGATCGACAACGGGCACCACAAGGATTATGAGTGGAGATATCGATAGTCGACTGTAGGAATCTGCAATTGACGAATAAGAAAAGCGGGCCATATGAAAAGAAGAACGACAGACAAAAGAGTCAAAGTCAAAGTTTGGGCTGAAGGCAGGAGTAAGGAGGGAAGACCGGGCAAATCTTGGGTTGCATGGTAGTTACATAGCAAAACCTAAAGGCGAGAGATTTGAGTTGATAGAGGCGCAAAACTTTCCGCGAGAGATTAAAATGTACGTACCTTGTCCAAGGCGGGCAGAGCTCTACGTGGTTCGTCAGAAGTGTGCGGCAGATGTGGGCTGCACCGCGGACACTTCTGTCATCTGAAAGCCAGCCAAAGGGCTGCTGGGGCGCTGATCTGCGAGAGTTGCAGGGCCAGGGGGAGGGGTTCTCCTTTCTGGTTTGCCATCGAGTTCGTCCGGGTAGCCTCAAGATGCGGCAGACAACCTGAACACTGCTTATTCTTCACCAATCTACAAATCTGTGAAGGCGTCTGCAACACGAGAAGACCGACGCCGTGGCCCAACAAACATCACTCAGGGCCATACACTACTGGTCATGAGAGCACGAACGTGGTGCAGAACGAGAGGACCAGGCATGAATTGGACGACATCAAAGCTCCTGCTGACGACCTTCAGCAGAAGTCACCCAGGGAAGGCGTCTGGAAAGTGTGTTTGGCCTCGGGCCTTGGACCTTGAGCTGCGAATGAATACAAACCCCATGCCAAGATGTCTGGCTGCTTCAGGGCACGAATTTAAAGCCTTGAAACCCTAGATCCTGGACGCATGAACCCAACGATTCGATTCGTGCTGTCCGGAATCGTCCCAGAAGAAGCTTCGTTTTTCGACGCCTCGAAGGGGAATTTTGACACAAGCGAGATTGATCCTGGCCAGTAAATGGTCCGACCTTGACCCCTTTTGATTCATCCGTCAGTCTTCGCATAACGCACCACGAGGCTGTGAAAATCGATCGACTTGTGTTTCTTTTCGCAGTCTCTGTTAGTTGCTTGTTCCATTGAAATTATAATTAGACATGCAGATTATGGGTGATGCACCGAACGCCTTCCGACGCGGGTTCAGCGATCTATTGTTTGACACTTGACCTTGGCTTGAGGTGGGATCAAGAGACGAACAACGGACTCGGGAGTCGGCAGCAGTGGGGATGGAGCCCACAAGACGAAGAAATGAGAGCGATTGTGACAAGTCTTGCGACGGCGCCAGGCCGGATCTGGGGAAACAATGCTCTTCAATTTCAAATTTCAGGGGCAGATTACCCTTCCGGTTTGGCGTCAGGTACGCGAGTGATGAGGATGGCCCTGAATGGTCGCCACCGAAAGCTTCTTGAGGCAACTTTACCTATGCCAGCCTAGCACTTCCGCCAACGTGGGAACAACTTGGACCACAGCCGCTTGCCATGGCCAAACGACATCGACGGTTGGCCGGCAGTGATTGTCAGCATATCTTCGCGTCGAGAGCGCGTCCAAGAAGCAGAGACGTGTCGAGGGGAAATTATCTCGAACCATCCAAGGATAGCAAATGTCAATCTGGAGCAGCTCTCCGTCTGGAGTGTGAGCGAGCACTCCGGACGTACTGTAAGTGCTAGTAGGAAGAAAGATAAGAGAAGGAACAGCTTGCCGCCGGACGTGGACCACGACATTGTCGCAGCCTGTGGTGTAATTATCTAGAAGATCACACGATACCGTCGGCAGCACCAAGATAATGTAAGTGACGATATTGGGGTAAGAGGGTTGCAATTTGCCAGGCCCTTCTCCGACATTAATTCTCGGCCCATGTCCATATGTCGCTGACAACCTTGGATGATAAGTTGGATTTCGTGTAACTCTGTACGAAGGACGGCATCATCAAATCTTGACATCTTGCCGAGTCCGGGGATAATGAATCGTAGCGTCTCGCGTAGACATTTTGTAGCACTTTGCGAGCATAGGACAGGGTCAAGAAACACAGCATCAACTCGAGGCACTGTGTGGGGAGAACTTCTCCACGTTCGAGTTCGATGGCGATAATGTAGGCGTGATATGACAGCTGTTTGCACGACAGAGCGATGTCCAATCAAGCATGCGTTTCCCCTTATGTTCTACAGAACAAAGCTTGGTCTAGTATCGACAGGATGCCCACATGGTGAGCAGATCGAGACGGATATCGTTGTTGTTATCAATGGAACCCTAGATGGCGATCTGATCTTGTGTTTGTGGAGAGGTGAAAAGAGAAACTTTGCATGAAGAAGTGTTGAAGTTCAATTTGACTACGCATCACGTGGATTTACATAAGCACTACTGGAGTTTCGCGCTCGGACGCGACGAAGAGAACTGTACGAAAGTCGAGAAAGGATGCGCCTTGAGCAATAACCACAACACCACCACCTGATCTGTCACGTCGTATTCCTGTATACAAATTTCAGCTTCCGCTTTAGCTTACACACACAACATACGATTCATTTTATCACAACATCTCCGAATATGTCTTCATTTCTCGCCCGCCGCGCGCTGACTGCGAGCGCCCGCTCCTTTTCCACCTCTGCATCGCGAACATCTTTTGCGAAGATGACTATCATCGGCAGATTAGCAGATACACCAGAGTTGCAAGCTACGAGCACGGGTAACGAGATCCTCAGATACGCTGTTGGCACAAATTCCGGACGGGGAGAGAACCAAAAGACCAGCTGGTTCCGAGTCACAAGCTTTCTTCCAGAAGGCCCCCAGAGAGATTTCATCGCAAGCTTAGATAAAGGGTAAGTAGATTTGTCAACTATAAACTACCATTGATGTACGTTTCTGCCGCAATAGTATTACAGTCGCTAACTCGAATCCCATGAACAGAACTTTGGTCTACCTTGAGGGTGAAGCTTCAATGTCCCAATACCAGGACTCGGAAGGCAAGCCAAAGTCTTCATTGAATATTGTTCAGCGTAAGTAAATCACCAAAACTGTTGCAGTGCAGCTTACTGATACTTTCGATCACAGAAAGATTCGAGGTCCTCTCACCAAAGAAGCAATCACAACAAGAATAATCTCCTTCGTACAACTGCTACCACAACACTATACCACTATGCTCCATCATTTCATTGTACCAACTATGGCGGATGACTAAGGCGTTTCTCAATCGTGTACGGATCAGGCCCAAAGGCTTGGAAGGAGAAGTGGAAGCCATTAGGGGGGGTAATCACTTGTTCACATAGTTGAAATCAAACTCGTCTCACTAGGACAATAAATTGGTTTGATGGACACGCCTTTTTGAGTGTTTTCTATTTTTCATGCTTGCTTTAGACTCTGATTCGCAGCCTTTCTCGACTTCATCGTGATACTTCAGAATCCCATTACTTCACAAACGTCTTCATGCTGCATGGGTGTTGTAACCATCTCTACAGAGCAAAGAAAATTCTTGTGCTCGAGAATGTTTACAAATCGTCAGGCATGAATGATCATCAGTCACTACACTATAACTCCTACGGCACATAAACACATTCTTTACCCAGTCATGATCCTATACCAATGCCGATCCCTGTCTAGCAAGGGCAATTGCCTTCTTTCGAGCCTCTGCCCTTTTCACCCATTCTGGGTTTACAGGATAAACCCCAGGGGGAAGTGGGGTGCGAACTAAGGACTTGTTAATTCAATTCAGAAGGTTCATTGAAGTGGAAACTTACCCCAGCTGCGAGTGTCATGGTTGGGACCGCTGCAGTGGCCCCAGGTCTTGGATTGGGACTCGAAGTCATCTGGTGCCAAGCGCTTGTTAGTACATGCGTCTTGTTGGGTTCCCTCGGGGACAAGTTCAACGGCTTGATGGTCTGCGACTACGAAGGATCAGTATGGATGACAAGCTGGATGTGGATGGGATTGACTTACCTTGAAACAGCTTGATATCTGCCTTTGGCTCGGCCGGTTCAGCAACTGGTTCGGGGACTACTTTATTGGCAGATCCGGTAACTTGTTTTTCTGCAACTATGAATACCAGTATGGCTGGAAAATAGGGCAGGTTTCATTAACTTACCCTTGGCCTTCTTGGAACCTGGGCCTGGACGCTTTACTTGCATTTCGCCAGCACGGCAGAGGCGGTTGATATTGTTCCCCCTCTCCTTGATAAGGATCCATTCAAAATCAGGACGAGTGGCAGCTTGTTGAGCTGATCGATTTGCATTATTGCTTTCGAAGGCTGGGATCCACTCAATACAAGTTTTGACGAGGTCCTGAATGCGCATTGCGAAGCCCGGGACTCGTGCGAGGACAGTCACCATGGCGTAGGTCCAGTATGGATCCTTGACCTTCTCGATCTTGCATCGAGGAGGCATTCTAGCAAGTCCAAGAGGGATATTCACGTCAGGGTAATGTCCGTGATTTAGTCCCAACACTCTGGATTGGCCAGTTACGAATTCTGTGCTCCAGCTGTGGGCGTCACGGCCACCAACTATTTTGTTGCAAGATGCAATGTAAACATCAACTGTGATTGAGGTTAGAGATGAGATGCTGAAAAATAATGTAAACTTACCACCAAGTTTTGCTGGCTTCTGAACCCATGCTGGTACCGTTATAGTGTCCTGGGGGAACATGAAAGCAGGAGGTTGAACAATGTGGGCAGAAACTTTTGGAGTCGTTGCTACAGTGGGCGTGGTTAGCTCAGCGGCAGCTGAGGTGGCAACTGGAGCAACTGGAGATGAAGCAACTTGGGGAATGGAAGATGAAGCTGGGATGCTTGCTGAAGTTGTTGCGGTGGAAGGAGGGATCTCTGCAACATATACGTCAAGTGGGCTGTTACCGGAAGCAACATCGCCACCTGTGCATAGAGAAACTTGGAACCGATCAACCACATCTCTTGTGAAGTTACCATAATAGCCGTCGAACTCAGGTAGAGCCACTTGATTGTCATCAGCAGCAGCTATTTGAGAGTTAGCATACATCGTACGGACGCGTCGCAGTAAGGGTTGGGAAATGTTCCAATTGTCTACACATGTCGGGGTAGAATGGACTCGTTTGTGTCAGACAATGTCAGAGACCATTCTTACTTCTCCGATGCTTAAACACATCGGAGTACAATTCTCCAATAATTCTGAGACAATTGCTGTTGATATCGACTAACAGTTTGCCGGCTTAAGCGAACCAGACAGAAGTGAACACTAACACAATTGCAAGGCATGTTGAAGAGAAGTGAGCTTGGTATATCATTCAAGGTCAGAGAGCTATGAACACATCTGATACTTTGTGAAATTACCAAGCTCATCTCTCTAAGACAGCTGACACAATCATGTCGATTGTGTACGAATACGTCGAGTTAGAAGGGCCAAGTAACCCAGACACAGGCTAATAAACATAGATCAGGACTTACTGTTGTTGCTTTGGGGCTTAACTTGATCGGCTTGAGGCTCAACGGGATTGCATAGTTCCTCAACTTTAATTCGGCAAGGAGCCTTGGTGGTGGAAGCTACGACTGTGTTCGAAGCCTCCATCGGGGAGGTTGTAGGTGAAAAGTGCCTTATGGTGTTAGAAGCTGGCATTGTAGTGGAAGCCGCCTCTGAAGGAAGCGGCGACGTAAGGAGATCTCCGATGTTCATGATAGAAAGTGGATTTCTGTTACCAGGAGAAAGTCCGCTTGACGCTAACAAGTATCCGCGAAAGAAAGTAAGCAATCCTGATGATACAGAGTCCTGTCTGTATATGTGGAAGAAATCTCATTCAAAAGGGGAGGGAAATTGGATTATAATGCCTCTTACGGCTCTGGTCAACTGAGCTATTTCCTTCGAAGTTCGAAAACCTTTGCAGCCCACCCACAGCGTCATTTGGCTTCGAAGTTTGGTTCAGTACAACCCCAACATTTGCGACTAACCGTAAACATACTCTGCTATCTACACCTAGAACGACTACAAAATCCCGCTTAATCAATGACGGGACCCTTTTAAAGAATCCAGAGCATCGGACGTTCAAAAAGTAAATCATATGTGGAAGGGTTTCGCAGGCTTACCACAAAATTGCCCGCAAAGGATCTGGTTTTTGGAAATCGAGTTATCGTCAGGTCTCGGCTTGACTTTCCCAATAAGGACCAGGAGCTTCAAGAAATAAAAGATCGAGAAATTGCTTTAAACGTGGAGATTTCGCTACGAGAAAACTCGAGTAACGCCTCACTTGTCCTTTGACTATTATACTACAGCAAACGAGTTTTTTCCACTTGATTGTGATGCTAGAGAGTTCTTTAAAAGTGGTCTCGTGGGTGTGCGATGAGGCTCAACCTTTCAGGGGGGCGCTAAATAAGCGAACTCCTTAAAATACCTTAATATGGCTAGGCCCAAATCGCTTGGTTTTGAGCGAACCAATCATGTATAGTCCCGTTACCTATACACAAAATAAATGTCAATATCTCGGTTCAATAAGCCCCGTATCGTACTTAGCAGACATTATGATATTAACGAAGAGTCATCGCATGATGCTCCACGCAAGGCCAGAACCCAGCGAGTACACCTGGCAATATTTCAATGACGATAGATGGTTTGTTAACATATAAACCCACTTTATCCGAGGATTTGTCCTAGATATCGTTCAAGCACTTGCAATGACTGAATCAGCTAAGCTTAGATAGGCAACCCTATGAGCAAGCAACAAGAAGATACGTTAGCAGTTGGAGCCCTGCCTTGTAATGTTCGTGATAGCCTTCTGTGGCAGCAATTTAGCAGTGGCAGTAATTGAGCAATGGTAGTAGTGGTGTTGTGCTTTCAGAGACCTGAGAAATGAAAAAATTTGAAGATCAGACAGAATGGAGTGCACAATAAATATAGGGGTGCTTGTCAACTTGGTATCAAGTAACTACACTTGAGTATCCTTTGATCTACAAAGAATTGCTAAAAGTGTTGCGCTCCCATTCGTAAATCATACTTCAGGAAGGAGCGCTTGACGATCGCACATACCTTACCGAGATGGGCTCCTAGAACCGCACATCTTTCGATAATAAGATTGCTGATTTCGGCAAACGGATCTTTCTCAAACAGAACCCTTGCGTTCCTTCGCATGTAGTCAAGGGAAGGACCCCGATTTGTTTTGATGGCGTAGTCCTGTTCCTGAGCTACCCACTAATGGATCGAAGCCACCTTTTTTTGCTGAGCACTTTATCTCTTTCAGCATAAACACTCTAAGATCTTCAATATCCAACGCGAAGAAAAACAAGTACATCAGGATCGATATCAAAACAAAAAATTTAGTAGTGCGAACATGCGGATTTGAGCAACAGTGATGCTAAGCAATGTCCTTTGATGAGCAAGGCCTGCTGAGGTTGAACAAGATAGATAAATGAGACTAGGAGGGAAATCTATAACGCGATAGCTTACATTTAATTCGACCACCGAGAGCGAGTATCAGGTCAACAGCCTAAGGAAGAATGTCGGCAGTTTGTGGCTGATATAAACAGAAATTACTCCAACAATACTTGACAATACAGGCACCATCCATCCAACAACTAACCGTGTTCAACAAGGGGAAGGGAATTTTAATCATCTAGCACACAGGAGACATCTAAAACGCTACATATAGCAGAATCAAGAAGAAGGTCACTATACTGCGGGATTGCGAGCACAGATGCCAATCCAAATTAATGACTACGATAGTAAGCTCTACGCAGGCTCAAAGAACAAGACACGAACTAATTAAAACAACAGACAACAGCCTGCTGAGCAACTCTAGCACGCAACTCTCAGGAATTAAATACGAGCATGCTTTTACAAAACGAACCACAAATTGCATCACATCTAGCAACTAGTAGTAGATAAAGGAGTAATAACAAAAGACACCTGCATTTCAATGATTTACTATGCCAAGAATAAGAGCAAGGACCTTGATACCAATCCTTCCCAACCTTGGATTACAGATTACAAGAGGTAGATTGAAGGTAGAACATGTCGATTTCTAGAACCAATCTCGGAACATACCCTCGTCAAAAGAACAAGTGTATTGAATGTTCCGTGGCCCCACCGGAAGCACCCTTCGCTGAAAACAATTCATTTATTCCAGTTTCTCAGATAAGGAGCGGATCAAAACAAGCCAGCTAAGGCGGGCACTGGACAGGAAATTTCGCGCGGACAGGTAGGCATTGAATAGTGCTTGATAAGCATTCCTCCGTCATTCACGACCAAGCTCCCCTCAATCCCACAGACGAGTCAGAACCCTTCCATAGTCGTCCTAGAGCACATGAATACCGGTGGGTATCAAAGCTATGCAAAGAAGAATTGACTGGTGTCGCAAGCATAATTACTCCGACCTTGCAACTTTATTGGGAGAAATACCCGGGAAACTCAATCTATAAACAATTGAGTAACATGTCGCTCTTGGCTTTGCTAATCCTCGAGGAGGGGAAAACTTAAAGTTCACAACTACTAGCTGAATAATTATTACCTTCGAAAGTTTTTGAAGTAGTTCTTCATACTTACATGTATGTTCAATCTGACGTAGTGATAAATGTTCCCTCATTCTTTGTCCTCCAGCTGAATACAAAACGCGAAATATTCGAGAAGACGTAAGTACTGGTTATGCTTTCATCTCAAGTTGAGATTTGAGCATAGTGGCCAAAGCGCAAGAGTTGTAGTCCTTGCTTCATGTACTTATAATAAACGAGAAATTAGCATTGTGGGTCATTGAAGGAACCTGTGGTTCGGTACCTTAATAATTTTTCTGTCCAAAGTTGTTTTCATATAACTGTTTTATTTCCCTTTCGGACTTCGAATATCCGCAATATTCAACTCCAGATATCAGCACCTTGGAAACGTTCGCTATATGGGTTTGCCTTGATGTTATTTGATTTAATGAAACTTTGCTCGTGCTCGTTCTCGTTCATTTGTACTGGAACAAAACCTTCGATTTTGCTTGCCTTGTATACCGATGACGACGAGAAGCTGGTATTCAAGGCCGACAAAAAGCTCTCCTATCGTCAAAAGTATTCACAATCGTTTGTACGCCAATGAAACAAAGTTGTCTGCGACGGCGTTGAAAACCCGGAACAGCAATATAGTTTAGGTTTTGTAGCTCCTGTAACTCTATTACCAGAACGAATTTTGTGGGTAGATAGATAGAAGTTTCCTCGGAGGCAAAATGAGGAAAAAACACACCGCTGGTAATTACCCGAGTTTTATCAAACATTGACTGATGAGCATTAGAGCGTCAAGCAACGTCGGTTTCGTGTCCGGCTATTCATTGCAATTTACTTGACCACCAATGGTGTGCTCCTTTCTTAGTCTCCCTGCCCTGTTAAGTGTCTCGGTGAGCCATTGTCATGTGACGATGACTAGCGTACTCTCCTGCATTTGTTTCTCAAAGCTGAAATTGAAGCGCTCGTCAAGGAGCTTTTTATAAAGTCTACTACATTCTTAATCAAAGAAGTTTGGAGGATGGCTTGAGACTGACTGTATTGTTTTGTTATGTTCAAGAAGAATCAACCATGCTCCCATTTTGCCATTTAGGCGAAAGTCTTGGCACATATTTTCAAAGCCAAATTGTAATTTCGTCATGAGGACACCCTACAAGTCAGTTGTATTACTGGCGAGAGAAGCTAGGTATGCTGGGTTAATACTGGAATTATTGCTATGTTTGAAGGGAATCAAGCTTCCCTGTCGCCAGTTAAGTGAAAGTTTTGATATCTTTGAGTATCAAGATGAAACGAGAGAAAAATTGTAAAAGAAAGAACATCAAGTTGGAGTTTTGACGGTGGGACCACTTAGGGTACATCAAATTAGAAAGAAGTGTCTTAAATAGCTCCCGGTTTCGATGAGCGTATTCACGCTCTCTTGGGTTTGGTGCATTCACTCAACGACATTAACAATCGAAAATCGTAGTGACCAATCACATGACAGTAAAATCCATATATCAACAACAATCATACTTAGTGTGGTCAACCCGGTACATTAAAACAGCGTCTCCAAGGAAGAAAGGTACAGAAAAGTGATGGAAGTCAAAGAGAACGTTCTATATCGTCGGAAAGAAATCTCGGCAGTCTGGAGATGATGCCCTATTGTCTTCGCATACGTTGGAGTTCAGTGCTAATTCTGAAGAGCATCCCCCCAATGGAAGAGGGTAATGGTCTCCAAATCTCAGAAACGTTCTAAATAAATACTTACCATCAGAAAGCAAAGATGATAAGAGTGCAGTTGCCCTTGGATTCTTCGAGGAGAGAAGTCTAGTCTATCAAAATGTGTGCGAAGACACGAGAAGTTCTTGCGCTAATCGATATCTCGCTTAAAGCCGTGACCAGTCACCGCTAGCTCGAAGGACAAGTTTGACTAAAGTACGTCATGCCACTGTCGAACCGAATTTCTCAGCGAGGAAATGTCACTTTTTTATCACTTCTACATTCCTCATTTGTGCGTTCTATTTGCTTTTAAGGTTATGACCTGAACGAGCACACTAATTTCAAGATGTCGTCTTCGACTGGCCCGATATAGAGGTTCCTAAAACACGTTAAATTTTGAGGGACTGTAAGAAGATGAGATGAGAGCACTTAGATTTATCGTGCGTAGAGGTACAGCGGTCAAATATTATACCTCTCCTGCTTCACTGGGTATGTAGAGTGCTAACATCAAGCGAACAATCTAGTTCGAATAGGTACCCATTTAACTGTAACGAGGAAAGCTCTCGACGTTGCCAAATCTTAGGGCCGGAGGAGCGCACCTCTGTTTGTTTCTCAAAAATGAATTCATGACATTCTGAGACGAGAGCACACAGCTTTAATGGAGCATAGCGAAGCCTTCTTATTTCGTATCGATTTGAAAACCTGCTCAGTGTCTTTTCCTTTCTGATTTCATTATCATTGGCGCATTCTGTCAATATAGGTCACTCGGATCATATTGTTGATAATATATATAACATTGATACTGAGCTGGTCGGGAAAACAGGATTATAATGTCGAAAAATTGCCAAAGTTACCTATTCTAGGACTAGGAATTGCCACTTGACAGCTATGACATGCAATAGGAGTACTCCTAAGTGATTAGATATAAGCAATCGGGTAGCGATGCAAAGTTGGTATTCCTGTAGCACTGTTTCATGAAGGGTGTATTTTCAAACAAGACTTTGAGTCGAAGGGATTTTTAGTAAGTTAGGTTTCAATAAACTAATTACGAAGAGGCTGCTGATCTGAAGGTTCCCATTCAACACATATTCCTGTTAGAATATGTTTATAATGCTAGCATTTTGAGTCTGGAAATAAATAAAGTTTCGGAAGTTCAAATCAAACAGATCTTTCTGTGAGCTCGCATGATCTAGTTATGGGTCTTTCTAAGTAGCTTCAGACAAGTCGACAACTATCCATACTCCCAAAACCAGCTGCAACACCGCCTTCCTCACTTTTGTCGCCCTTGGTCCTCAGCAAGTAACCGGCCTCCTCATTATGTAGAACCTCCTTGGTCTTGTGGTTCCACAAACAAGTGCCATATATCCCTAGCTCACAGATCACGCCTCCCTGCTCAGCTATTCCATTTCGCAATATTATGTTATGCACAGGTGGAGGTGTAATGATTTCCATCAAGATGAAGGACTTCCAGTGGGATTCAGGCAAGGACTTGAGGAATGGTGGGATGGCAGAACGATAGATGTTGTTGCCTCCACCTTCGCGCTGAGGTTTGAGGACATAAGATTGGCAGGTGGTAGCATCGAGAGCTAGTTTTCGAGCGGAGAGGCCAGAATACGTGTCGTCTAGAGGATATATGTTGGTGAAGGTTTTCGACAGATCACCAATCTCCTCTTGAGAGTATTTGACAAAGCGCGAGAGTATTGAAGGGCGAGATATATCATCAGGAGCTGCTAGCACCTGCTGAACCTTCTTAGCCCCTGCTAGTTGCGTGAGAATGCTAGGGCATTTAATGGCGTTCGACCGTTCGATGTGCATGCGGGCATTCCAGGCTGAACTATCAGGATAGTCAGAGGGACCATAGCCAGCACGGAAGTAGACGACGGCTACCTCAAATGAGAGGGATGAATTGTGTGGAGGTTGGTAGAGGAGTTGGCGTTTGGGTGTGGCTGCTATCGTGGTATGGCTAAGAACCGAGGAGAGTGGCAAGCGGAATACAGGAATCGAAGTATAACCTTGCTGGAGTTCGTATTCGAGGTGACGTTGATCGAAGATGTTTCTCTCCTGGTTTTGGACCACGAAAATAACACAATATTTGCCGTTGGACTCTGCTTGCGTATACGCTTCAAATGCAGACCTGATGCCCGATGCTAGTGATTTGGTGCTTTCATTCGCTGGTAAGTCCAAGCTTTGAGCTGGAATCGAGTCTTGAAGCAGGGGGTAATTGGTAAGAGAAAGGTATCTAGGTGTTTTAGCGACATTAACGGCCAAGATTGGAATCATCATGGATTTAGTTGCAATGCATACTTGTGCAGTTTGGAGGTCTGAGCAGATAGTCCGCCAAATGAAGAGGCAATGGTATTAAACTCGACTTGTTTTATGACAGGTGCTGTGTCCTTCGTATCTTGATGGACCATGTAATCAGATCTGAAAAGTCCCAGAGAGAGGTTCTGAAGGAACAGTTAGACCGACATCTCAAAATTAGAAAACCACCCTACCTGGACATAACCCTCTTCCTTCACCTTGAGATGGACTTGCCACAACTCGGCAATGAATTCGTCGACTTCGAGAATTCTACACCTCGTTAGTCTGGTGCCAACATTGTCTCACTGACAACATGAGACCCCAAAATAGCAGGAGGGCGTTTGTTGAACAAAGCTCACTCTTGTACGATCTCCTTCAGAAATTCCTCATCTTGAGCTATCGAAGCGTATAGCTGATTGTAAACCTTTTGGATAGACTTTGCTTGTTCAAAGCATATTCGAGGAAAGGGACTTGGGAAAATTGTGACTGGTGCTGTGGTCGCCAGAACGCCATCAGGATCCGCATCACTAGCAACGAGGGCTGGAGGTGGCCTCACTGTCAAGCCATGGGCGACAGTCCAGTCTTTGATAGTAGACAGCAACTGCTTGAATTCTTCTGCTGTTATGCTGGGTGGATATGCCTCTTGCGACTTGCTGGGAGACATGATGCAACAAGAAACAGAACCCTGGAGGAAGCACGAAAGACTAAAATCGACAGGGGATTCTTGTGATCTTCAGATGAATCCAGGGAGGGTGACACAGCTGTCAAGTCACTTTCAGAGTAGAGTATCCAGGACGCGCAACACCAAATAATTTCGAAGAGAGGTGATCACGTCTTCACTTGCAATTACCCTTGCTCCCGATTTGTAACACACTCGGCTAAGCCTCGGCATACTTGTCGATTTTTTCAAATAATGTGGCTTTGCAGGTGGCTGGTGAGAAAATCGAAGATAACAAGGGCTTATCGATAAGTAGCCGCTCTAGCTTAGCGGGGTTGGAACGGACAAACCTAAATTAGGCGCGATACATCGACTCCTCACGTCAACACGAAGGTGAATATCAGTGAAGCGCTTCGCTGGCGTCAATGCGCAACTCTCACTTTCGTTCACCCCACCACCACGACCATCTCTTTCAACTTCCAGAGATTGATGACCTTTTACGACCTTTCTTTCTACTTCCACTGATCGCCTTCGCAGTTGTAATTATCTTCTTTCTGCGTTCCCACGATCGCCGCAACTTCGCGCAATATTCCCAAATCTGACCTCGACGACCTCGAACAACCTCTACCATATTTCTCAGTTTTGTGTGGAAAACGGCAGATTAAGCTCTCTTAACGCTCTCGAAATATTTTCATGCATTCACTTTTCCTGAAACGCTTCACTGTAAGTTAACGCTTTCAACTTTCCTTGACCTATACACGCCGGTCGCAGAGCTTTAGTCTCACATCTGTCACTCCTACCGCAATTGAGCGACTCACAAAATTCGCGTCGTCGACTATCTCCTCCCGCACCAATGACTAACTTCCGCCCCTCAGGTCCTGGTTTGAGCGTCATACGCTGGCTAAATCACTCAATCGAAATCGATGCGCTAGTGATATGCCCTACTTTACAGAAATCACTTTCGAAGATGGATACTGAAGATCCCCTGGATTGGGATACGGACCGAATTGTCAAAGAGTTATGTACCACGGAGCGGACTTGGCGGGTTCCCTCAAGCCTACTCAGAGTGCCCCTCAACTTCGAGCAACTTGAAGAGACATTGCACAGTCATGGTTTTACTGGATGGTCATTCTGCGTCGACTTCAACCATCAAACGATGCTTCGATATTTTCCCTATTTGTCATTTGGCCAGGAAAGCTACTTTTGGTGGGCTCAACGGGACTGGAGGGGACGAAGTCGAACATATCAAGCATTGCGCAATGATGGTATGTTAGACGAGAGCAGCACAAGACGGCCAAACATTGCATCAAACGATCTGCTCTCAGATATCAAACGCCGTAAGCTTGATGACAACGGTAGTGGGTTTGAAAGTCTCGCAGCGAACACTGAAGAAACGGCCATGGAAACTCCTCCAGCCGAAGACGCACTATCAGACTCCGTTTACAACGTCAACATCGACGGCAAGAAGAGAAAGCGTATTGCACCCACTCTGATCACTTCAGAGATAGACACCAGTCATGACCGCATGATTTCGACTCATGAAGACCATGTATCCAATGATATACGCCAACGTGTCCCCGAGCAAGCAATTCAACCTGGTAAACCTTACACTGGCCTCGATGGTAAGAAGCGTCTCATCCCCATCTCGGTATCACGTCCAGACAGCCCCTCGGCGTCATTGCCACAGGAGACAGCGCAACCACCAAGCAGCCTTTTGGCCAAGATCGAAAAGTCAAAATCACGAAAGCTTAATGTTCGCGAAACCGACACATTTGGGTACTTAGGAGGACAAAAGCTATCCGTAGATGATATCTTCTATGCCGGCACTGCCGTCGATGAAGAACTTTCTGATGTCGATGGAAATGGCGATTTCTGCTTGGCAAGCAATCCTGAGATGTCCATTGGTCGTCGACTCTACGTCAACAAGTTAGTGAAGAGCTATCTTCGCTCCGATGTCCAGTACTTCTCTCGAAATAACCAGTCCTTCTATGCAGTCACTCCTTACTCGTCCAAGCTCAAGCCTAGATTTCAGAAATCATCATTCACACTATTTGAACTAACATCTAACGGCGAAGTACATGCTCAAAGGGCCGAGATGAACGATTGGCCGGAGGTTGATCCCGAAGCTTCAGTAGAGGTCAATTTCATCAGAACAGAAAGATCTATGGAATTTCAGTTACCCGGCATACAAGGCAATGACTCGACCGATGTTAACACATTTGATCCAGACTCGTTGTACAAATACCTTCATTTAGATGGTGGAGAGACTGTTCTTCCTGTCTATGGAGAGTCTGACTCAGAGAACGAATATGATGAAAAGCTATGGCAAGAGATTGAGGATGAAGCTGCTGAACGCGGCTTATCTATCGAGAAGCCACTCAAACCATCAAGCAAGCCTGCTCTAAATAATGATGAAGTGGTGGCTGCTATCAGAGAAGGTATTGATTGCCTATCTCTCCGATGGAAAGAACGAAAGTTGCCAAAGCTAGAGCTTAGAAGTTTCAAAATATGGCAAAAGGCGCATAAACGCAGAACCTGGAAGCAGGATGTCATTAACGCCAAGAAGAATCTTGCAGCAAGTGCTTCTCGAATCGATAAAATGGAAAAGGCCATTCTCGCCGAAACATGGACCAAAAAGAGTCAGGTTCTGAAGCAGACCACTATCATGGAGGTTGTCGTTTTTACAAGAGAGGAAAGCAAATGGAGCATTACTCTCCTAGAGGCAAAGAAATCTCCAGAAAGACCAGCAAGAAATGAGAAACCGCATGTAAAGGAGGTTCCCGAGGCCACTGCACATGATGAAGAAGGAGAGTCTCTCGAGAGCGAGACCGAGCAATCGAGCTCTGATGACGACATGAACGATTTCATTGCATCGGAAAATTCAGTAGAGGAGGAACACGAATTGAACCTTGCCGATAGCGAAGATAGTAGTAGCGATGACGATTCTACTATGTCTGATGGCAGTCTTTCAGCGGAAACTATCTCTGTTTACCCTGTTACCCCAAGCAAAAAGGTTAAGATCCATCTTAGGCTAACATCCTCTCAATCTGCTAGCCCTGCTGCGATTGCTATGAAGAATGAGGACCCGTATCCGAGTATTTTCCTCAAGGCCACTACGACCACACCATCGAAGATCATAGTCCTTTCGTCCTCTGACGAAAGTGCAGGGGTGGTCGATATCATAAAACCACAGAAAGGGCTACAGATAAAAATGAACATCAGAAAGGAACCTATCGTAATCACAGATTCTGAATCAGATTGTGCAGTCACCTTGCCACCAAAAATCGCCGCTATCGCAGAGATAAGCTACGTGTCGTGGTCATCCCAGGGCGACTCGAGGAAACTTCTAATTGCAGTGATCGGCACAATGAATTCCAATCATAGACAACAAATTTTCAAATACATTACTGATAATTCGGAGAAAGAAATGTGGAGTACCATGCGAACTATGTTAGTTTCTTTTGAAGCCAAGTTTGACAATCCTAGTATAGATCCAGGCTCGCAGACAACTGTTACCTATATTCTAGGTTTGCTCGAGGTCTTCATTGATTGCAAATATCGGCGCCTTGGAGTACCACCAACACCAGCCGCTATCCAAAAGCTCAAGGCGAGCCATTCAACTGGCCAGCTCGGAACTTTTCTTGATCTTCTTAAAGAGATCTCCGCCATGTTTCAACGGAATCTAGTCAATCATCCTACAAAAGCTCTAAGCAAGAACAAGAAGAATAGAAAACATAAAGGCCCTCATAACCCTGTTCATGGAGTTGCAACATGTGACGATGCGATGGACATATTTACTGACGAGACCACGGAAGACATAACATCAGATGATGAGCCTCGCTCCGTTTTTCGACGACGCAAGCTACATGTCACCAGCGAAGTTCCCAGCGAAGAAGTCAGTACCGTAGAGGAAGCACCTGGAAAGAGGAAGAAGAAACTATTAGAAGATGCTGATGCGAAAGACATGCGAGAGCGAGCCCGGGTAACAGCACAGCTGCAAGAGGCGCGTCGGAAAACGCTGCACGAAAACCTCGCAAGGTCTGGTCATGGACTAGACGAGGAGCGTGGCCAGATTATCATCAACGACGCGAAATCCGACAATCAAGGATGCATTTACGTGACCAAGCTGATAGCTCAGCGTATTAAGAAGCATCAGATCGAAGGGGTCCGATTCTTGTGGTATCAAATAGTTGGCGACGAGAAGGTAACACAGGGTTGCTTACTTGCGCATACCATGGGTCTAGGCAAGACAATGCAAGCGATTACGTTGCTTGTCGCTATCGCAGAAGCGTCCAGATCACCAGACCCCTCTGTGGTATCTCAGATTCCCGATCGCTTTCGAACATCAAGGTCACTTATCCTCTGTCCTCCAGGACTCATAGATAATTGGATGGATGAATTGTTACTATGGGCTCCAAAAGGTCTTCTTGGAAATCTCGTTAAGCTTGATAGCATTCTTTCCCGTCCTACCCGACTACACGAGGTCGACGAATGGTACACCAATGGCGGTATACTTGTGGTTGGTTATGAGATGTTCCGAATACTCGTCCTTAATGAAAAAGGCCAGTTGTCTAAGGAACAGCATGATCTTGTTTACATGCAGCTGCTTGAAGGGCCGACTATCATCATCGCCGATGAAGCACATACATTGAAAAATGCCGAAGCCAACATAACTCAAGTTGCTGCTCTCTTTAAATCCAAGAGTCGGATCGCCCTGACCGGCTCGCCACTAGCGAATAACATTGAAGAGTATCACTCCATGATAAACTGGGTTTCGCCAAATTATCTCGGGCCTATCGCTGAGTTCCGCCAGAAGTATGTGGTACCAATCGAGACTGGGCTGTGGCAAGATAGCGAACCCTATGAACGTCGTAAGTGTCTTAAGATGCTCGGAGTTCTCAAGGAGGACATCGCACCGAAAGTGCATCGAGCAGATATGTCAGTGCTGCGAAATGATCTCCCTCCCAAGCGGGAATTTGTGATCACAGTCCCTCTCACAGATCTACAAAGGAAGGCATATTCACTCTATGTGAATTCTATGACGTCTTCGAACAATCATACGATAACGAAAGATGGTGAGATCCGACAGAGTACACTATGGCACTGGCTTAGTGTTCTTGGGCTTTTGTGTAATCATCCTGCTTGCTACAAAGCCAAACTTGAAGAGAGGAGCGCCAAAGCAAAATCCAAGGAAGGATCCTCGGGAGAAGGTTTGTGTTGACATTATTCCAATAATTGAATTGTAAAGCTAATACATCACTCAGAAATTGGCTGGAAAGCTGGTGTTTCAGACGAACTGGTTCGTGATGCAAGAGATCTGCTAGAACAACCCCAATACCCAAACCTCAACTCTCCACATCTATCGAATAAGGTCAAGATCCTTTGTCAGATTCTAGATGCTGCAAAAAAGGTCAAAGATAAGGTGCTTGTGTTTTCACATAAGATTGATACTCTCGACTTTCTTCAGCAACTTTGTGAGGCCCAAGGTCGGTCATACTTTAGGCTAGACGGCAAAACAAAAATCAGCTCTCGTCAAGAATATACGAAATTATTTAATGAAGGCAACCTGGATTTATATCTTATCTCCACTAGTGCTGGAGGGCTAGGTCTCAACTTACCCGGCGCGAATCGAGTGGTTATATTTGACTTCAAATTCAATCCGATTTTAGAAGAGCAAGCTATTGGTAGAGCTTATAGAATCGGCCAGGAGAAAGAAACTTTTGTCTACCGCCTAATCTGTGGCGGAACATTCGAAGATACCATTCACAACAAGATCGTCTTCAAAACCCAGCTTGCTAGTCGAGTTGTAGACAAGAAGGATGTCAAGGCTAAAGCTACCAAGAAGGTTTCCGATTTTCTTTTTGAGCCTCGCGAAGTCGGACAAAAGGATCTATCTGATGTCCAAGGCATAGACCCACAAGTTCTCGACAAGATTTTAATATCATCGAATGGCACTATACGATCAATTGTGCAATCAGATTCACTTGAGCTACAAGATGATGATAAGCTCACGGCTGAAGAGGAGCAAGAAGTTAGAGAGATGCTAGACGATGAGAAGCTTAAGCGAACTGACCCAAAGGCATGGGAAGCTAAAAACCGGGCACGTCTTGAAAAACCCGTGGCATATCATGTGTCAAACATGGTGAAAATTATGCCGCAATTGCCAAATCTACCATTCGCACACTTTCCGGTACTCCCTGGAGCTCTACAGGCAGCCGCTCAATATTCACCTCCGGTCCATCCAAGCATAACTAGTTCAGCGAGCAACGGGCCAAAACCTCCAACTTTAGGAAATCGTCGTCATGAGCATCGCCCAGATTATCTACCAGGAGGGGTTATGGAATCAGACAGTGGCTCTAGGAACCACAAAAGTGCAGCTGTGCATTTCACACCAGTTGGACGGTCGGCAACGCAGTCGATGCATGCACCCCTTCGCCAATCTACAGAACGGCAGTCTTCAGCAAGCGATGTAGCTATGACGGAACGAGCTGTGTCAATGAATACTCGCGTTGCTCCCGTCGAACAACGTCGTCAGTCCCATCAATCACGGTCTCAGAATCAGCCTCAAGCTCGGCCTTCCCCAACAAAAGCGTCGCCAGGATTGCGACAAATTGATCGACTTAAACCCCCTGAGACCCGAATCATTCCTGAGCAAAACCCAATCTTGCCAACAAAGCACAATCGGTTGCCGAGTCCTTCCACATACAGATCTAAGAATGCTGTTGAGACGGCGAAAAGCATGAATATAGCACGAGGGCAGTCGCCTGTTCGTGCTTCGAATACAGAGATGCGTTCTCCCACACCGGATTCTATTCTACCTCCTGCAAAGAGTAATATGGAAAGTCACAAACTTTCTCAAAAGCATCCTCATAAGGATACTACCAATGTAGGCTTATAAACCCATTATTCCCTTAATCAACAACTTGTTCAAAAACTCAATAAAGATGAATCATTCGTCAAATGATGTACCTGGGAAGTCTCAGCCTATAGCAATTGCTACCACCCTGACAAACACACTCCCAGCGTCAGACCATACCAGTATTGGCGGTAGGCAAGCACTGGTGAATCGTGGTGGCGAAATTCAGATCTCGTACGGGTCAAACGGCTTGTCGATAGCTAAGCCGAGTAGCTTCAAAACAGCCTCTGAAGACGAACACAAACTGACATGGACTTAGACCCAGATGATGGCTGCGATGTCCAAGAAATCTGCTAGGCCTCAACCTTCGATACATAATACAGTGCCCAATGATGAGCCTCGAACCCCAAAGTCTAACGATCAGAATAAATATGATCGAATGCGTTCGAGGTATAAAAAGTCATCTTCTGGCTCACAGACACAGAAGCTGCCAGCCTGGGCCGAGGAAAAGCTGCCCCGGAAGCTGGGAGGCTCAAGCCATCGTGAATCTACAGCTCGATCATCTAATACCCCTAGAAAGCCTAGTCCGAACTCCCGTGGAGACACACTACGATCCTTCAACACTCCGGGAAAGTTTGGTTAACAAACAATGTTTTCCTAATCGAAGCACAGTCACTATCCATCGCAATACAAAAAGCGTACATATTTCCCTTTATTTCCCTTATTTTCTCGCTCTGAGAGTCTCTGGGAGTTTTCCGTCACCATTATTTTGCAAAGGCGTTGTACTGGAGAACCTTATTCATGATACCCAATTCCACCGATTACATACACATGGAGGATATGTTTCTTTCAAGCGACTGAGGACGTGGATATATTTCGTATATCTCGCCATTTCTATGCATGGAATCCGCAGCGCGAGGAAGTGCGAAGGATGCAGCGATGATGCTTTAGTATAAGGAGAAAGGCATCGTTGCATTAGAGGGAAAGCGCCATTGCTTGAGCACAGTCATACTGTTCATCATGATCATGAATTTCGACGATAACATGGACAGTAGGCAAACAACACCTGTGCATAATTACTTCTGCTTTGATCTGTGGCAACGTGATTTGTGTTCCCTTCACATTAGCAACGACGCAAAGTAGAACATGAGAATATATGCCTTGGAAAAGTATTCCCGGATAGATACCTATCTTATCTACGTGCTTCATTCTTAGTTTTAACAATGAAGCTGCTTCCAACCAAAATATACTTTCTAGATCGGTGTCGAGCCAACCAGCGGATAATCCATGGGCTGTTACGGTGGGAAACGGTACTAGTATGTGTTGTTGCAGGAAATATCCCTGATGGCAGGTTCGATGATTCTTATTCTTCGCTGCTGGTGGGCATAAGTCCGTCTTCTTTTTGTGTTTTGCGATGTGGATGTGCATAGGTACCTGTTCATTTCCCCAGTTGCTGAATCTGCTAGCACTTTGGGCTTTCCAATGCTTTCCAAGCGCTACCTTAATGTCCTAAATGTCACAGCTTCGATTCCACTTCCAACAACACCACCTTCCGTACCACTGACAAGCTTTCTGACTTCTTCATGTTGTTCTGTTCGGGGTCTTTTTCTAAGCCAAGGAAAGCGTCTAATTTCACAATCTCCTCCCTATCGCCATCACTTCCCTCGGAAACAACACGATTGATAGCTCCGCCATCGAACGCTATCCCGAACCAGAGGAACACGCCTAGATCCCTCGCTAGGTTTACCTTCTTCCTTAATTTCCCATCGTCCTCCTTTAATTCGGGGATCCCCTCTTCTAAGGTATTCCAGAAAATGGACCGGAGGTCTGAGGCTTGAGAATGATACACAAACTCCCCTTCTTTCTCCCCCTCCCTCTCCATACTTTCGTCCAAAGGGACTTGGAGACGTCCCAGTATCTCTTCCAATCCATAGAACGACATCCCGAAAGGCAGGATTTCGCTTTCTGTCCAGTCTACCAGACCGGTAAGTTGGCCGGTTGTGGGGGAGAGGAGGACGTTACCGGGGAGGAGGTCGCCGTGTGTCAATATCCATGGTAATCGTTCTGTGATGTTTTGGAAATTGTCTAGAAGGAGATGGGTTTTGGGACGGAAGCGAGGGGGGAGGTAGGTGTGTAGTGCTTGGAGACGTGTGGGAAGTGATGAGCCTACAGGTCCCAGTTTGGCTGGTGGTACAGCTGGTGAGATTTTGCTAGTATGATGGCTCGCAATCTGAAAATCCGCGAAGTCTTTAACAAGCCTTGCCAAGAGGATTGGATCTTGTGCCTTGGTAGGGTCTTTGAGACGAAGGCTTTGAAGTGAGATCCCTGGTGTGAGGGTCATTTCATATACTAACAATCCCCCACCGCCTTCATCCTCCAACTTTCCCAGATACTTGGTACTTGGCGCATATAATGGATAAGTGGTTGAAGCCAAGGACGTAATATTCAAATCCAAGGCGTAGGCTGGAGGTCTAAACTGAATCACGGCCTCCGTGCCAATGATAAATGTAAGCGAGCAGAACCCCTGGGACGAGACTGGCTTTATCTGGTCCCCTGGATAACATGAGATCATGAAATCCTGACAAAGTTGCAAGGTCTTGACTGGGAGATTATTCCGTAGCAGGAACTCTCCTATCGAGGGAGATGCAAATATGGAAGGTAAGCGCTGATGGCTGGACTGCTTGATCATCGTTCTGCTCTGATTCTAAAACCACGATATTAGATTTTATAACAATAATAATATCATATGCACTCAAAACAAAGTCAAATATTATGATAAATCTTAATATAGTCTTAAAATAACAAAAGTACTTGTGCCGATGATAAGACAAGCTTTCCAGCTAGTGCTACAACGACCATACCATGACCCCACACTAACTTGTAGTCTCCTGACCACCACATCCTCAATGTCTCAGCCATCCCACCGTTCCTGTCAGACCTGCACGAATACTCCGAGGAGCATGGGCGCCAAATCGAACGTGTTCGTACCTGTCAGGAAATGTATCGGAACGAAAGGAACGAATCGCAGAAAACCACATCCACACCCCTACTCAGCTCACAATACAAGGCCGAGCTAGACTCTGCTGCCAGCACTAGGCAGAGAATGCTGCAAGGCTGTACTTACACCTGAATCAAGTGATAATCTAATCGCAGCCTCACCATGTCCCATTGGCTGCACGTCAAAAGATCAGGTACTACTTACCGCTGCAACCATCCGAGTTACCACCTCATGACGGCCAGCTTATTCAACGTCCAATGGGTGTTCAAAACATTAACCCCGACCCAATTTTGCGTTTTCGAACTACTTCTGATCTCCTCAAGGGGAGATGAAAACCCCCGCGTGCGCTGAGCCTTTATTCACACGGTCAACACGCAGAGGCTGTCATTTAGCCTCAACTCGAGCATCCTCATGGCCATCACGTTTTGGATTTATTGCCACCTGGTTGCTTACCATGGTTCACTCTCCCCTCTATATTCTCCCCTGGGAAAAGGTGGGTAGGGCGGTAGGGAAGATCTGGTAGGGCCGAAGTTATGAGGTGGCTCTTGTCGGTGAGGTGAAGAGGGCGAAAGAGGTGAGATCGTCGCTGTGGGTTAATATACCATTCCTGATGACTGCATGTGTATCGTAAGCAGTGGGAAAAGCTCTAGTGGAGCAACGCTGGTAGGATGGATTCTTGGGAAAGGGGGAGGACATGAGAGGACATGGGAATGGAGCTCTGAGAAGGGTGTATGGAGGTTTGGGTTGAGGGAGAGATGAATCAGGAGGTACAATGGCAGTTGTAACAAGACAAGGACGTAGGGAGTGCGACATAAATTTGTGGACACGGTAGATGGAGCTGGCCGACGGCCGCTGGTCGTCTTGGGTGTGATTTGCCGCATGTTTCAATATCAGGGAAGAAGTATATGCCGCATAGACACGAGCTGCTGGAGGCACCGAATGGCCGGGTGATGGCCACCGGGCTGGAATACGCACAATCGTGATCTGGAATCCCTCTATTGAAGTATATGGTGTCGAGTAATAGAAAAGAGAGCCCCATGAACCATTTCCAGACTCGAAATCCCGACCGTCTGTGACGAAGAAAGCCCAGCGAGAGCCAGCTTGTAATGTAAAAGGAAAGTGCTGTGCAAAAGAAATGGTATAAAGAGCATGATTAACGCAGGAGCACAAACAGCCCGTTAGAAGAACGCCGTCGAGACCCATATAATCCATCAATTCCATCATCATAACCCGATGTCTTCATCCTCGTATTGTCAGCCCCCTAATTGCGACACGCCCATATGTTTTGGATCTCCGCACCAGCCGTCCTCAAGCCCATCGACCAATCAAGAAACCTTCGATCAAGCGATGGCTGCCGTCTTCTCGCTCATGGTGTCGGTCTTCTCGTTGATCTTGGGTTTCCTTTCTCTCATGACAGCATCCTGTCCGCCCATCCGTCTGCCTAACGCTCGCTCCAACTTCGCTCCTAATGCCAACTTGCTGAGGTTCTCGGTCTTCTCTTGCGTCGGGATGAACCGCTGGTTGCTGAGCTTCTTGTTCTCGAGTTTCTCCAGTCCTTCTTCGATATCCTTGATCTCTTGTTGTGCCGAGGCGGTAGATAGGGAGGTCTTGACGGTGTTGGCCACGGAAGGCGCGGCACTGTATGTGCTGAAGCGGGTGGAATTGCGCTTGGAAGATAACTATCAGAGAATGCTTGTCAGTGGAGTCTCGCGGATATGTGTGTTAATGTGAGGTTAAATGGATGTTAGGGCTGAAGGATGAGGTGAAGGTGAAGATGAAGAAAGCATGAACGACAATGCGAAGGGCCAACGTACGCTGGCTGCCATGATCGGACGAGATGATTCGAGTGAGGCTCCCATTGTGAGATTAGGAGGTCAAGCCTTTGAAATAGAAATGAGTTTTCGCGCGAGATAAACGAGACGAGGTATATGACGGGGTATCGAGGTTGCGTATGGGTGTCGTGACTGCAGATCGTAAGGAGGAAGAATTGGAGAATTGAGTCCTTGGAAGCGGAGATGCAGGTCAATCCGGTTGGGCGAGTTCGGAAGAATGCGACTTTGATGCTGGGAAAAGCGTGTTGGTATTGCAGAGGAGCCTGATCCTGGATCGTGTGTGTCGAATGCCACGAGGCGAAAGGTCAAATTTGGTGGAGTTTGGGGGGGGATATGGGGGGAGGAAGGGAAGAATGATCAACGTCAAACAGGAGGTTATTATGGAGTGGACCGGCGGTGGTGAAACCTGGAACAAGAAGCTGTGAGGCTGCTGACACTCCTGATAAGGAAGAAACGTGAGGACCTTGTCAGTTCAACTCGGTAAGGTTTTAATAACGGTCAGCTTGATCGGTTACGATGGAAGACTGCGTCAGAGCGAGGCTTCGCGAGGTTTGAGAGAGAGCTTCTTTCGCAAGCTTAAATGAGGCTGCAAGTAGGAAGCAGTAGGAAGCAGTAAGAAGCACTAGGAAGCAGTAGAAAGTACTAGTGGAAGTAGTAGTTGTGCACGTAGAATGTTCGGATGCCCGGTCGACGCAGCTAGAAGGGGCTAACTCGTAAGGTTATTTAAACACGCACAGCATTTGAAGGGCGATGGTTGCGGAAGGCGACAGTAGCCGTGGAGAGTTGGTTGAAACTAGGGAAAGGCGTGGGAAAGGGAGGTAAGTGGCTTGTCTATTTTAGGACAAAGAGGGTGCTTTGCTGCGTAGCTGCGTTGCTTCTTCCCTGGTTCAAGGTTGGTAGGCGACGATCTGAAGAACGGGACTTCTCTAGTCTTGACTGGCTGGGGGACAATGAAGACCAAAGAATGAGGACCGCACATGAAAGACCACACAAGACCACACCAGAAAGACCACACTAGAAAGACCACACTAGAAAGACCACACAAGAAATACCACACAACAAAGACCACACAATAAAGACCACACAAGCAATTGATGATAAAACAAGTCACACAATAGCCAAGACCCAAACAATCACCGTGGCTCCATCTAAAGTGCCTTGAATTTCTCTGCTCGGCAAGAAGAGTTGAGCATCGTCGGCAGCAATCTCGTTGCCATCGGTTGATATGCTCGTCCACCGTCTGCTCTGCACCGTTGCAGGGAGATGATCCTGCCCGCTTCCTGGCTTTTGTCCGGGTCGAAGCGAGTCTCACAATCAGCACACAAAGGGTCCCGCGCCTGACGAGTTCGAAAGGGTACATTTACGAGTCGTCTATATAGGAATGGAATGGAACTGCTCATCCCGCTGCACTGTCGAGATCTCACGCAAGCAGAACCGTTCGGAATTCCGCACAGAAGGCTCGATACTCAGTGCCCTTTGCCCATTGCCAATTGACTATTGCCAATTGACTATTGCCCGTTACCCATTGCCCATTGTCCATTGACTATTGCCCATTGTCCAGCGCCCGGAATATCAATCTAGACGATGAGGATCACCCGCTGAAGTTCGCGCATTCAGGGATCTCGCCACGTGGGAAAACGCCTGAGAGAGGCGCAAAAACGTGGGAAAGGTTCAGCCCGCGCAAAGCCAGGGCCGCGGAGGACAAAAGAAGTGCGACGCCTCTGAGGAGCATTTGCTGGCATTTCTGATCTGATCTGATCAGATCTTGTCCAGTCAGACAAAGCCCGTGCCGACTGACCACATGGCGAGAGATCTCTCCGACCTCTGCATCGTTGGTAATCAAGAAGCAGATTCTGTTGACGGGAATCAGCACGAGGGAAGGGGAGAATGGTGCTGCATCTCGGTTATGTCTGGATACAGCATGGAGTCGCAACGGGCGCCTTTATGCCCGATGATTAATTACCACCAAAATTCAAAACTATTGGAGAACTTCGGAACGTTTCCACTCGAGCCACTCACATTTTCCCCATCACGGAGGAGACTGGTCACTTGACCACAAAAATACATCTCCCCCCATCGAAAATTCACTTTAACCTCTTTTGCGTGTCACCGTCCGCCCGACATGCCAAAACATAAACAATTTCTCAAAGAGCCGAAACACAAGTCAAAGCATGCCCAGCAGGTAGGGTCGCATCCGAGGCCAATGCAGTGGGATATTGGGGTTATTGACCGTGCTATAGCTTCCGACCACACCGGATGAGTACTTAGCTGGTTGGTCATATAGAGAGCAGGGCAGGAAAGGTCACCGTGCTGATCGCTATCGCAGCGGGTGTTGATTTTGAGGAAGCTGGTGAGAAATGGAGAGGTGGTGATGCTGCAAAGGTTTGTCCTTTTGGTTTTGCGCTCGCCACTAAGAAGATGTGTCTGATCGTGGGTAGTCTATGCGGTTCTTTCAACGAGCTTTGAGCTGCTACGAGGAAGGTCTCGCCCAATTCCCTGGATCGTTCGATCTAGCATATAACCTGTGAGCGCATCCAGCGTTCATTCCACGTTCATTCCACGAGCGAACTGACCGAGAGAAAAAGCGCGCGTCTTCAATATCAGATCATCCAGCATCCAAAGTTGCTCAAGGAGCTCCCCGCAGGCACATGGACAGTCTCGCAGCTTTTACAGACTGCATTGGCTTCGAGTCGACGTGCTTTAGATCTGGGAAGGAACGAGGCTAGTGCCAGAGAAGATGCGGATGCGTTGTTGTAAGTGCCTCTTTCATTCATTTCCGTATTCTTGAGTTCTGCACCACGGCGTCCATCTACAGTATGCCATCTAGTGATGTGCGATAGGAAGGGGTGGTGTCGCACGTCTCTGTTCTCTCACTCTCAAGGTACGTTCTTTGTGTCTGTGGTGATTAGAAACATCGCATCTCGGTCTTTCGTGGTCCTCTGTTCGTCAAAAATGAGATTCTTCAACCAGAGTCTCGCGACCGCTGTAAAAGAGCGCATTCTTGGTTTCATAGTTCCTGACCAGTGATCATCATGACGGCTCGGGGTGTCTCTCTGCACTGGTCGAATCACAATGGCAAGATGCTAAGCCTACCGCAGCAACACTGGACAGATCCTTACAAGTCTGGCAGAAGAATTGAACGCCAAGAGCTCGCACAGTGTTGAAGGTGATAGGGCGTCTTGTGACCTGCTAGAGGAAGCTGTTGGTCTCTTCCAGCGGTGTCTTGCGTCACAAGAAAGCGAATACACAGAATTTCAACGGCAAATCGCACCTGGATCTATGCCAGAGGCTCCGAGCCAGTCCAACTCGAATGTGCAAGAGGAAAGTTCTACTACTGCCGGGAATGCCTCAGAGCGAGCTGAGAAGGTCGAGCAGTGGGTGAGCGTCAGAGAGGAGGTGACTAAGGACGATATTCTGGACACCTTTGTTGCTTACGTGGAAGCATTGGGCACCCTTTGCAGCCGTTCGAGTCGTCTTGAACGAGATGCGGATAAGTTTTTACATACGGTCGAGAGTTTGGCTAGTGATGATCTGATAAACAAGCTTCAACTACTAGCTCAAGGCACTGAAAAACAAATCGAGGCTGCAATAGCGGCCGCTGGATTGATGAGTGCCGTGTCAGAGGCCAAATATCGACTAGGTCTTCCCGGAAATGACTTCAAGGTAGGCTCAAGAATGCTTCCAAGTTTGGTCGTCAATCCAGAGGTGCTTATTATGAACTGTAGGCATACACTGAGAACGTCCAGCAAGCATGGTCAAACTTAGAGCTCAAACAGCATGCCCAAGGTCTCTGGAATCGTTCGGAGGCATACATCACCGCTAGTCAAGCACTCTCTGACCATGACGGAAACCTAACCTCGCAAATCTCCAAGGCACAATGGACCTTGTACTCCCTGGCAGCTGCGGACTTAACATCTGCATCGAGCTTTCGAGACGACGAGAACATTGGCAAGATTTTCCTCGTCCGAGGCGATGTCGAATGTCTCCGAGCTGGCTTGGGAAGACCACCTTTCAACTTCGAAATGACAGCTAAAACGGCAGAAACGTTGACTAAAAATGCGGAGAAGTACTATCGAGGCGCGAAGAACTTGACCCAGGGTGGAGAATCGCGGGAAGAATTCGAGGAGGCTGTGGTGAAGGAGGCCTTGACCAAGGCGGTTCTGGGGGATCCGAGGGAATTGACGGATGTACGGACAAAGATTGCAAAGGCTGATGAGATTTTGCAGGAGGCACTTGTTGATGGGTTGTTCGTTGAGTCGATGCTGGAGGTTGCCGGATCCTGAATTATAGGAGGACCATAAGACTGGGCAACTCCTCTGGAGACGAAACTCCATACGATTTGTGATTCCTACGTGTATGCGCCAACTGGGGCAACCTGCAATGTCTTTACCGTGGGACATGTACAGAAATGAGTGTAGTCATCAAGGGCAAGGACTTGGACATCTTCGTCTGCGACAGTGGCCTCCGGACGTAACACACAATGATGAGTTGGTCTTTAAGAAAGTATCCACATGATGAAAGGAGAGGCTAAGAGAATAGACATTGTAGACGACATGTTAATTCACTTCCTTTTTAGTGACGGAGTAGCACATTCTTTGCCCCATCGTCCCCAGCCTCAATCCTAGGCCAATTATCTTGTCACAGGCTTGTACGAACATCCTGCTGTTAGTGTGCACCCTTCCCAACACGTAGTACTTTTATATCTGTATAGTCGAGGAGTTATATACGTTTGTTTGTATCGACGGAGAGCCCCTTGCAGGCCTTGGCAGTCGCTTCCTGGAGATATCTCGGGAGACCCGGTTGGCGCCTGATTTACGCCTGAGGTTGTCCTGAGGTTCGCAAATTCGCTAGCTTCAAGACTAAATTTTGAGCACCTCTTCCACTTTCCACCATACCAAACATCAAGTGTTCACCTCCCTTCACCACTCACTCCTTCTCTAGAACTCCTCTTCAGTTCTGATATCAACTCCTTTCTAATCTTATTCCATTTGACCTTCGGCGTGTTCCTCCGTCGTCTTTTAGACTATTCCTCTTCGGTCATCAAGAAAACGCGTTCGTCGATATCCGTAACAGGACTCGATTCGATAGCTTGGAGACCAACACATCGCATTCAATTACGATCTTGGTATCAGACAGCGCACTGTTTTTTCAGAGCGCCAATACCTTCTCACCGCCTTCATCACCACCTATCACCTGCGATTTAGAGGTTGACGCTTAGTCTTCCTCTGTTCTTCCACTCCTCTCCACCATGGCGACCAATGGCAGCTTCACTCAGCAGGAGCAGTACAAGAGCGCACCCGAATCATACCCAGCTACTACAACCGCCAATGAGTCTAGCACTGGAAGCGCGTCGGGCCCTGACTTGTCTAAAGATGAGGTTGGATGGTATTTCGTAGAGCAATACTACACCACCTTGAGCAAATCACCAGAGAAGCTCCATGTAAGTTGTCCATTGACCGCTGACTAGTGGATGCTAACATGAACGTAGCTCTTCTATGGCAAGCGTTCTCAATTCGTCTCTGGTCTTGAAATGGAGGTGACTTCAGTTTCTGTTGGTCGAGCTGTAAGGTCCCGACACGAAGTGGCACGAAACCATCAGCTAACAACAACAGGCTATCCAAGAACGTATCCGTGATCTCGATTTCCAAGACTGCAAGGTCCGCGTCTCCAACGTCGATTCTCAATCTTCCTTCGATAACATCGTCATTCAAGTCATCGGTGAAACCTCTAACAAATCTGCTGAGCTCAAGAAGTTTGTGCAAACCTTCGTCCTCGCCCAACAGCCCACTGGATATTTCGTTCTTAACGATATCTTCCGTTATATCAAGGATGAAGCTGAGGAGGAGGGTCTGGACGCTGCTGAGACCGAGGAGCAGCCATCTGCCACTCTCGTTGAAGACGTTGAGATGCCAGCCCAAACCGCTACCGAGGAGGCAGCTCCAGCTGCACTTGACACCGAAGTCGTTGACAAGAAATTGGAAGAGACTATCGAGGCCAAGCCCGCCGTCGCTGCTCCAGCCACCACCAACGGTACCGCGGAAACAGCTGAGGCAGAGGATGCTCCAGTTGCTGCTGCAGAGCCTGAGGAGGAAGTCGCCCCAACCCCAGAGGTTGCCGAGAAGGCTGTCGAGGAGGAGATCAAGGAGCCCGAAAAGCCAAAAGACCCTGTCCCAAGCCCAGCAGCTCCTCGCGCCGCCCCCACAAAGCCTGTTGAGCCAGCTCAGCCAACTCAGCCGGCCGCTCCAGCAAAGCCATTGAGCTGGGCAAGTCGCGCGGCTGCTGCCGTCGGTTCTGCTCCAAAGCCTGCCGTCCCATCTGTTGCTGCCCCAAAGACCGCAACACCACCTGCTCAAGCTCGTGCTGCTCCTCCTACTAAATCTGCTGCTCCTGTTCAACCTACGCCAGCTGCCGCGGCTGAGAAGGACAAGGAGAACACTCCAGGTGCTGGGTGGCAAACTGCTGGCGATAATGCGAAGAGACAGAACCGACCTCAATCCATCTCTGCCCCACCTGAGAAGGAAGGCACCATGGCTTACATCCGAAACGTCACCGAGAAATTGACCCCAGAAGACCTTCGTGGTGCCTTGGAGTCGTTCGGTACATTGATCTACTTTGATATCAACCGTGGCAAGGTATGATGATCCCGTGTTTGTGACCGTGATCAACGCTGACATCTTTGTAGAACTGTGCGTTCGTCGAGTACGCAACCCCTGAAGGATACCAAGCTGCTGCCAACGCAAATCCCCATCAAATCGGAGGCGAGACCATCTACGTTGAACCACGCCGACCCAAGGCCAATGCCTATGGTGGAAACGGTTACTCTGGAGGACGTGGTGGCGCCAACACGCGCGGTGGTAGAGGCGGATTCCCAGACAACCGTCAAGGAGGATCCGGTGGAAGAGGCAACTTTGGCCAAAACCGTGGTCGTGGTGGTGCACCAGCTGCACGAGGTCGAGGAGGTCCCCAGACTACAAACGCATGAGTATCTTCCTTTGTCTCCACCCGATTACAAAAACCTTACCGACTCTACCCCCCATAATCCAACGATCTCGACGCTGTAACATACTAGGACCGCACTTATTTTCTTCTTACGAGACCCAAGAACTTTGTACTCTACTTTTGCTATCTTCTTATTCCATTCTACATGCAGCATTCTCTAATTTCACCCCCTTCTTCTCTGATTTTGAAAAGAAAAGTTTTAGCAGCGCATGATATCAAAGGATGGATCGTTTGGGATTGATAGTCCTTCGATTTTTTTTTTACGTTGATCATGGTTTTATGCTTGCTTTCTCGTACAAATTTTCTCCTGCGTCTCGCGTTACGCCTCTGGCCTTTTGCATTTTCAAGGGACCAAAGGGAATGAATGGAAAGGGATCAGAAAATTGTCGCATTCAGCGGGTCTCATGGGGATTGCGAAACGCGTATTTTACGGATGGTTTTTTGAAATGGAGAGAGTGGTACGGTTGTACGAGAGGGTGGGTGTGAGGAGGGGAGGTGGTGTGGTTGGATCTCATGAGACTCGTGCTGGTGGATCTTTGTGGTGAAGAAGGTGAAGATCTGTCTCGGGAGGATGGGTGGATAGTATGGATGGCTAGAGCTTAGTGCTTGGGTGGAGGATATCGACGATTGAGATGTAATTACCTGCATACATTAATGCCAAAAATAAATTCCAAAAGCCAAAGATGCTCTTGGTCGGTGACGGAAACTAAACACTGAGCAGTGGAAGCACCAGATCGAACTGTTACTTGCCAGTCATCTTGCAGCTATGGTATCTACTCATTCGGACGAAAGGTGATAATTTTGTCTTTTCGAGCACCTTGATACGAGAACACAAGCTGGAGCACCTTTTCCGTGTGGTGTATAATACAATTGCACTCTCCCTCGCTTCCCCCTTGCTAGCTCGCTAGTATGCTAAGCTCTCTTTCGTCGATGCTTGTGTCTCGAAGCTGACATCGGGGAAAACCCAAGTCGCTACCCCAAGGGTATTTCCCGACTAACTACTTTCAAGCCACCCTTAGGAAACCATTTTCCTAAAGGTTGCCGGATCGAAGATACGCTAATACGAAACGCTGATTGGATCTGTGTGTTCACTGCCTACTGACTACTGGTGAAGTGATAATGTTGAGTACGGTACGAATACGATGACGATAGGAGAAGGCAGCTTAGGGGATGGCAACCCAGAATCTTGGGGATCTATATGTGGTCATGGACATGGAACCGGCTTCAAGTCTGGGAACCTAGGATACATGTCACGCCCAGGCGAAGTATCACTCAAGCGATGATATATTTCTACCTCTCCACTTTATGGACGCTATGAGTACGAGAGCCGCGAGGTTTGATCGGCCCCACAGCGCTAGCATGCATATACTGACTCGGAAGCTTTCGCCATGAAGCTTATTTATAAGGGGGTTTGAGACATGAGATAGCGGGTACCCCGCATTTGGAATGAGTTCCAGGCAGTCTGGATGCTGTTATCCACATGGCACCTTCTGGATTCTAGATTCATTGTCGTTGACGGGACTTTTCAAAGGTCGACTGGTCAATTTTAAATCGAGTGCCCGGATGGCTGGGAGACGGTAAAAGGGTTAAGTGTATAAGAAGTGTTCGCTGCTTCTGCACGAGTTTTGAAAGGCGATTGAGAAGGTTTGTCTGACACGAAGTGTTTTTGGATTTCCCGAAGCTTCCGACGACTTCGTTCTCCTTGAAACTCATCAGCGAGGTTCTGAGCAGCGAAGTCCTTCACGATGTCGACCCCCGAGAAAACGCTAGGTCTGGATCACGCTGAACACCTCGGGGATGTAGATGTAGTCCAAACCGTCCATACCGATGGCACGGTGGACTATGTCGATACGCATGCTATTGGAGGGGATCTGGAGAATATGCCACCGGGGTATTATAGGAGTGTACAGTTTATTGGGACGGTGATTGTAAGTGATCTTCTGGTTGGGTTAAGATGATGAGGTTCATGGGAATAGGCTGTGTGTACGGCGAGTATTTGTGCGTATTTGGGATGGGTACTGCCTGCGAATACACTGTAAGTTTTTCGTCGATCAAGTTGAGGATATATGCTGATGGTATTGTAGTGTTCTTATCAACGAAGATATTGGTCCTTCGCCGGATATCAATTGGGTCGCTACAGCGTGGACGTTGGGATCAGCAATCGGATTTCTTCTCGTGGGACGATTGAGTGATATTTTTGGTCGCAAGTAAGACAGCGCCTCCTTATATCAACCCATGCTGACGATTTGAAGATGGATGGTGATGGGTACATCATTCTTGGGACTTATTGGCTGTATCATTGCCTGCGTAGCTCAAAGCGTCGGGACCTTGATTGCTGGAAGTCTTTGCAATGGTCTTGCTGCGGCTGGGCAGTTATCATTCGGCATTGTGCTGGGGGAGTTAGTGCCTAATAAGCATAGGGGCCCTATCGTGACGCTGGTTTTCTTGTCGAGCATGCCTTTTGCTGGTAGGCACTCTTCTAACATGTGGATCGAAACGTTTCGCTAACTTTGGTACTTCTAGTCTTTGGCCCGATCATTGCTCGAAGCTTTATTTTACATACCGCGGCTGGGTGGCGATGGTCGTATTATCTGGGGATTATCCTTTCGGGGATTACGCTTATACTATATCAATTCCTGTATCATCCTCCGACGTATAACCAACTTCAGTCAGTATCCCTTCTCTTCCCGCGTAAACTCTGCCACCTTCTAACATCTCGACAGCGTTCAAGGAAAGACTCAAATGCAGCAACTGGCACAGCTTGATTTTGGTGGAATGTTTCTCTTCATTGCGGGTATGGTGCTGTTTCTCATCGGGCTTTCGTGGGGAGGAACAATACATCCATGGGTCAGCGCGGAGGTTCTCTGTCCACTTATCATCGGCATCGCTACTTTAATTGGACTTGTATTCTATGGTTAGTGTTTCTCACCGCCCTTGACGTATTATGCTGATTTAAGATGCAGAAGCATACATCGTCAAAGTTGCTCCCCTAATCCCCATGCGCCTCTTCAAAAATGTCGGCTACGTCGCCGTCACAACTTGCGCGACCATAGGCGCAATGGTCTACTACAGCATGACTATCCTCTGGCCCACCATCATCTCCACGGTCTACACAACCGACGTCAACAAAATCGGTTGGCAATCCAGCGTCGTCGGTGGTGGCATTCTACTTGGACAGGCTCTCGGCGGCTTCGGCCTCTCCTATATCCCCAAGGTCAAGTGGCAGTCCATCATCTCCTGCTGTCTTGCCTTCGCCTTCGTCACTTCCTTGTCCTCAATTCAGCAGGATATGCACACCGCCTTTATCATGCTCGGTATCATGGCTACAGTGTCCATTGGCTATATCGATAACATCACGTTCCCAGGTGTGACTCTAGTTATTGAACCCCAAGACATCGGCCTCGCAACCGGTGTCCTAGGTTCCATCCGCGCAGCCGGCGGTGCCATCGCACAAGCTCTCTACGTATCGGTCCTTAACAACAAAATCACCACCTACCTACCCGCCTATGTCGCGCCCGCCGCCGTCTCCGCGGGGCTACCATCCTCCTCGCTCCCTGCGCTCTTCACCGGGCTTACTGCGGGGAACTTTTCTGCTGTGCCTGGGATTACGGAGGATATTATAGGTGTGGTGGGACAAGAGGCGACGAGGGCATATATTAGTAGTTTTCGCATCGTGTTTTATGCGACCATCCCGTTTTGTGCGTTGTTGATTTTGGCGGCATGTTTTATTCCGGATATGGAGAAGTATCTTGGGATGACGGTGGCAAAGAGGCTGCAGAATGTTAAGGATAGCGAGGGAAATGTGAATAGGAAGGGGGATACGGAGACAAAGGAGGTTGGGAAGAGTGAGGTGTAGTGTAAGATACCTCGTGGTATGGTGGGAAAAGTGTTGCGTATCACTTGAAGCAAAAATTGTATATAGCTTTGAAACAAGTTACAACCGTCAGTTCTCAAAGATGTAGAAAAGAGACCGAAAAGTGTAGCATCTGTTTCTCGACCTGTGCATTACTTGTTGGTATATTATAACTAATTGGCCTTGCAGATAGGCGATATTCGCTTAAGTGATGGCTCCAGAAAGGAGAGTACTTTCGCAAATTTCAGCATCCAAGTATCACACATTAACATTGCATCCTTAGCAAGACTTATTGCGACTAACTCTTTGTCTATAGGAGGTATTATAAGAGTAGATTTTGTACATACAATAGTCAGGTTCCACTACTTCTCTCTAGAAACGTACTAACATGCTAACTTTGAGCATATAAAATGGGCGCGATAACCCGAGCGGACAGACTTGTATATGATGTCAATTTATGGCAACTTGGACCCTACTTCTGGCTCCTTATCCTTTCACAGTTGGGAGCTTGTGAACTTTTGAGATTAATTAGTCACGTGTAGGTCCACTTTTAAATGCGCGCTCCTCAGCTCTCG
Source organism: Hymenoscyphus repandus (assembly GCA_001414415.1). NCBI lineage: Eukaryota > Fungi > Ascomycota > Leotiomycetes > Helotiales > Helotiaceae > Hymenoscyphus > Hymenoscyphus repandus. Next base: position 64,352 of record LLCE01000134.1, read on the forward strand.
TCGCGAAATTCAAGCAAGCACTTTACGCGACATCAACTTCAAGAACCCTCTTTCATCGTCACTTCACCGCTTTTGCAGACCAAAAAATGGCAAGGTGTGTAACTGCTACAGTGCCGTCTCTCATCTGCGTATCCCGCATATGTTTCGCGACAGCATGCTAATCTTAAGCAATGAACAGAGAAAGCTTCGATAACATCTTCCTCGATCTCTCCCAGGAATCAGGCAAATGCCGTTTCGCGGAGAATGGATTCGCCTGGAAGGTATCGGGTGGTAATGAAACTTTCACAGTAGAGGCCGGGACAATTGCAGGGTCACAATGGAGTCGGGCGGCGAAAGGCTACGAAGTAAAGGTGTTCCTGAGAAATTCGGATGTGGTGCAACTGGATGGGTTTGCGCAAGAGGTTAGATCGCAAGATATCTACTGTGCGATTAAGGCTGACAGTTATAGGACTTTGAACGTCTAAGCAAACTCTTCAAGAACTTCTACAGTATGAATCTCGAACATAAAGAACATGCGATCCGTGGATGGAACTGGGGTAAAGGCGAATTTGGAAAAGCTGAGCTTGCTTTCAATGTGCAGAATCGACCTGCCTTCGAGATCCCCTATTCTGAGATTACGAATACCAACCTGGCTGGCAAGAACGAAGTCGCGGTTGAGTTCTCCTTACCTGCGAATGGCGACGATACTGGCACAAACGGGGCTCTTGGTGGTGCGCGTGGGAAGGGCAAGAAAGCTGGCGCTGGAATGGATCAGCTTGTTGAGATGCGGTTCTATATTCCTGGTGTCACGACGAAGAAGGAGGCTCTTGAGGGTGAAGATGCGCCGAGTGATGCCGAGGGCGACGAGGAACAAAATGCTGCGAATCTTTTCTACGATACTCTTATGGAGAAGGCTGAGATCGGAGAAGTTGCGGGAGATACTTACGCCACCTTCCTTGATGTTCTTCATCTTACACCTAGGTATGTATCTCGCGCCCTATTTTCAATCGGCACTAACAGTCGGCAGAGGGCGTTTCGATATCGATATGTACGAAAACTCCTTCCGATTGCGTGGTAAAACATACGACTATAAGATTCAGTACGAGCACATTAAGAAATTTATGTGTCTGCCAAAACCTGACGAGACGCATTTCATGATTTGCGTTGGTCTCGATCCACCACTTCGACAAGGTCAAACGAGATACCCCTTCTTGGTTATGCAGTTCAAGAAGGATGAGGAGGTCACAATTGACCTCAACATGACGGAAGAGCTGTTGAAGGAGAAATACGACGGCAAATTAGCTCCACATTACGAACAACCCTTACATCAAGTCGTCACGGCAGTATTCCGTGGTCTTGCCGCAAAGAAGGTCAACCAGCCTGCGAAAGACTTCTCAAGTCACCACGGACAATACGGTATCAAGTGTTCCATCAAGGCTAGCGAAGGTTTCCTCTATTGCTTGGAGAAAGCATTTATGTTCGTCCCAAAACCTGCGACCTACATATCTTTCGAGCAAATCAAGACAATTGTCTTCTCTCGTGTGGGTGGTGCAGTGTCTGCAAGCCGAACGTTTGATATCACAGTCCAGTTGAAGGAAGGTGGAGAATCACAGTTCTCAAATATCAATCGTGAAGAGCAAAAGCCACTTGAGGACTTCTTCCGCATCAAGCAGCTCAGAGTCAAGAACGAGATGGATGAGGACAACACTGCCATCCTGAAGGCCGCTCTCAGAGCAGAGGAATTGGCCAGTAGCGACGAAGAAGTTGTGGCTGCACGTGCAGACAGAGGCAGTGCAGCTGAGGACAGTGAAAGTGACGATGAGGACTTCAAGTCAGACAGTGACAGTGATGTGGCTGAGGAATTCGATTCCAATCATGAGAGTTCAGGAAGTGAGGATGAGGAGGGTGGAGCAGCCAGCGATGCGGAGGAGAGACCGAAGAAGAAGGCGAAGACCGGATGAGTGTACGATCTGAACAATTGCATATTGGGCGTTCGGGGAAAAGCTAGGATTCGTATCAAATCTTCGATATGAAGTGTTCACGGAGAATAATATGAAATGTTACACTAGGCATCTACCATTCGAATAATCATGAGGGTTCCTCCAATAGCTATTCCTCCAGGTCGTCTATCAATACCGGATAAGTTATCGATACAATGAACTATGAGCGAATAGAAGACAGTGTCTACGGAATCGAATGAAACGTCTCTCAATCTTGATGCGAGATCTTGCAAGACTTAGACAGAAGATGATCCGGCTAAACGCCTGATGTACTTAGCTCAAACCCATTTCTGTTTACCACCGCGATGAGTTTGCTTTGGTCAATTCCAAATGCCTGTGCGACAGCAAACAAGGCGATTACTCTTGCGGTTAAGAAACGTCACTAACTTTCGATACTGTTTTGTCGAAAATCCGAATTCCGTAGGTCAAGTGATGCTGTGGGCCTGGAGATCATCGCCATGCTTTCCTTATTGTGGCTAAACAGACGCTAACATGACAAGATCAACTCCCACATTTCTGGTGATGATTTGCAGCCTCGTATTGCTATTTTCGTATCAGTACTTAAGACTTCCCCGCAATGGACGTTTAGCGTTTGTATGTCATATGCTCGTACCCATCGGCTAATGATGTTAGTAGCAAGCTTGCTGAAGAGCCTCATGACGATTTATCCTTAAGCTTAGTACTATCACAGCCTCAGGACAGCTTACTGCTACCGGCAATTTCAGGTATAAGCTCGTAAGGCTTAGGATCGTCCCGCAACGTTGCTTTACTAGTGCAAGGCTGCGATCTTTTGACCTCAAATACGAGAAAGTCGTACTGAAGTCAAGAGAAGTGAGGTTTTTTGGTTCGTGATGATGGCCTGGCATTCGTCATATTCGAGTTTATGGAGATAGTTTTGCGAGTTAGTGCTTGATGGACGGTGATGAGAGCGAGTGCTCAGTGTGGGAAAGTGCATGAAGAAAGATGTATAAATATCAAGAAGTATCTCTCGTTTTCACAACCATCACAACCATCACAACCACACTCAGGCATCATTCTCATCGACCATAATTTCCCAGAACACCAATTCCACATCTATAAACAAACAACCAACCATCAAAATGCAATTCTCAACCACCCTCCTCGCCGCCACGGCCACCCTCCTCTCCACCGCCCTCGCCGCAGACGGCATATTCGCCATCAAAGGCACTGGCATCATCTCCTCCCCTACAACCATCACCCTCGAAGTCCTCAACGGCCTCGTCGGCGACGCCCCCACCTGCTCCGGCAGCATCCAAACCTCTCCCTTACCAACCTCTGGCGCCATCCCTTGTAAAGACGGCTACTCCCTCACCTTCACATGGAATAGTGTTGGTGAGGGTATCGCGGCGACGTATGCAACGCCGAGTAGTGCGGCGTTCACGTATAATGTGCCGAATTTGGGGTGTGATGGACAGGAGGTGAATACCTGTAGCTTTGGGTTTGAAGATGTGTTTCCGGGAAAGAAGATTCGAGGTTTCAGCGCATAGGCACAGATTAGGATGTCTTGAGCAGGGGATACGGGTGTTGGAAGGGATGGTTTTGATCACTCACTACTTTTGAATAGCTTTTGCATTTTTACCTACTCTCTCCTTTTTGTGGCGTTTCATTTCTTCGGCATAGTTTGCGTGGATCTTGTGTATTTGGGGGAGCAATATTGATGCGTGTATGTTAGGTAATAACATGAATCGATTGTTCTTCCGCTAAACCATATGCTTTGCCACTGCTAAACTCTGTCGTCTTTCTAAACCCCATCCCATTTCAACTTCCCCAGCCTAAGAATGCACGATTTTGGAACCTTAGGATGTTTGAGTAATTACCGGTTTGTTGGTTTTCTTGTGACTTTGCACCGAGAGAAATATATTCGCTGCCCACTTTGTCAGTGCCCTTGTTGGTTCGGCGGCAAGCGAGAGATCTCACGTACAACTACTCGAGGCTGTGCTGGTGGCCATGATTTTTTACCACATCATGAGGCGCTTGACCAAATTGCCTGAGCTCACTTCATGCAATTATAATAACTTGGTGTTGAAATCTTGGATCTTGTCGGGTGGTGGTGTCATGGACATTGATAATTGTCATGATTAAGCGCCGAAGCCTCATGTCAAGAATTTTACTTCGCCATCTAACAGTGGGGCTTACGGCCATATATGAAGCCAAAATTTAGGGGTGGTGTGCATTTGGTCACTTGTTTGGTCCTATGGCAAGATCTGTTTCGGTTGTTTTTTGGTTGGAAGGCCGATGCTAGACCTGAACACCTTGTCCTTTGTGAAAGATGGATGCGAGCGAGGGGCTGTGATAGGACATTGTTCGCATAAAAGAGATCATCTATTCTAGATTCTGATGGTATGTATAGGAAGTCACACAACTTCCCAAGCTCAAGCTCGACTATCTCGATCAACCCTCTGCAATTCGTCTCAGGGAATACCAAACAGAAGCACCATCCGATTATCGGCTCAAATACCCTACTGCCACAACTTCACCCACGATCATGTTTCTTTCCTTTTTGATCTTCGCACTCTCCGCTCTCATCCCTTCAATCACAGCCAGCCTCCTCAACAAACCAAGGGCATCCATCCAAGCAATGACTACTCATAATGAAACACACATAAACTCCCTCTTCATCCTCGTCAAAGACCCTGATGACTCTTCCCTCGATTTTACATGTATAGGCAACTTGCCAAAGGACACACCTTTCCCCATCGATAATGCAGAGATTGTAGATAACTCGTTCAACGCTGAAGAGGTCAAACCGCCCTGCCTTCCCGGCCACTCAATCACGCTACAGTGGAGTAGTCCGAGTGATATTGTCAGTGTGACGTATAGTGATGGGAAGGATGAGGGGAGGATGATTGGTGGTGTGCAAATTGGATTCACGGATATCTATGAGATGGAGAGGTTGGATCAACGTTGTACGGAATATTGTGGGTGGAAATGGGGACATCCTGAGGTGTAGATCCGGTGGCGAGTAGGTCTGCTCTCGATGGGAGATGAGTGGTGATGATGCATCCTCAAGCTTCTGCGCATTATTTGCTGATAGAAACTCTGGGGTACCTTTATGGAATACACATATATGCTCCAGGAAAATGTGGAGTAAATTGTTATAAAGATGGAAACAATGGTAAACCTGGTTTTAAAATTAGCGAATGTGATCTCTGCTACATAAGTTATGTTGTGCTGTGTTTGGGCAGATTATGACAATAAACCTTGATCTCAGCCGCTGTTTCTGCTTCCATCTAAACACTGTTTATTCACATCTGAAGTAGTTCTAGAGAGAGTTTACACACAGAGTCTTTAGTCTATATACTTCTTCATTAATCACTCCGAAATCAACCCACTATCAAGGATAATTTAATTCTCGGGGGTGGGGTGGGGGTGAAAACCACATAAGAGTCAACAGTAGTGACTATTCTTTTGTCTAAGTATCAACCGTCTAAGCGACTCACTTATCAACATAGCTCAAGTAAGTTTGAAGTATATCCTAAATCCAGTTCAAAACAAACACATCTATTAACATTCTAATTGAATAAGAAATCTTGATCGGAGAAATAGCCAAACAGAATCAAAAATGTAAAATAACTTGCAGGGTTCGAACCACATGATCTTGGCATTCAACTCCCAGTATAAATAGAAACTATGGTACAGCGAGAGTGGCACCACACTTCGATCACTGAGCCAAAGGACCTGTGGTGATGGTTGAATGAAAGAGATTGTGCTATTAACTTGTGATTCAAGTATTGCCAGTATTTCAAACCAACAAAATATAGGCGATGACCCAAGCCATGGGGCTGTGCGCTTAGTTAATAATTGTTGTTATGCTTGACCTATGTCATGCGTGTTGGTATAACATAACCACTCTGTCGGTGAGATTGTGCTAAGCGAGGCAGTTGTTGGTTCTTATTTATGCTTCCATTTCTGTTTCTTGATTAGTCTATCGCCCGACTCAGCCTCACCACCTACAGTATCTGCTTATCCAGTAATGAAATGTGGGTCAAATATACTGTTTTCATGCTGACCGGACAGCAGTGGTGACTTCTGATCAGAGCTTCACCTTCCAACCACTAGATAGAACCGAAAATTGGGCGTGACTTCTTGAGAAAATGCAATTTGGATAATGATTTCAGTATAAACGAGCAGGAGCCCTCTGTGACAGGCTGAATGGAGTCTAGAAATGTATCATAGCTCTGTGAGAAGAACCTTTTGGTATTAAGGTCATCCTTTCTCTCCTCCATACGCTTTAGCATCAAGCTCATTAGTCACTACACAATATATTCCTCACTTAGTGTTCACATTTCCATGTTTCCCACAAACCCACCAACCCCATAATCCTAAAATAACTTCAAGAATCATGCATTTCACAACTCTCCTCCTCTGCGCCTTCACCTCTCTCTTATCCACAGCATCCGCCACACCAGGAATCCTCGCCATGAAAATTACCGCTAAAATAATATCTGAGAAAGTCATTTCCGGCGATGTCACGTATGGCAAAGCCTGAGAGGACACCTCCAGTTTGTCACCAAAAGCTGAGAGCAAACTCAAAATTCCCCAAGCATGGCAAATATATTGCAATTCCAAGGGCCACCAGCTCCATTATCGCTGAGAGGTAGCTGATCAACCTCCATACGCTAATCTTACTACGCTGGGAGGGTCGATGGAGTATGTTCTGAATATGAAAATGGGCTCGCATCCTTTTGGGGATAAGCTGATGAAGTACGAGTATGGGTTTGAGAATAATTTTGGTGTGAAGAGATTTGTTGCTTGAAAGAATGAAGGAGTTTGTTAGACATTGATTAGAAATTTTTGTCGGTTGGGAGAGTTGGTGCTAAGTAGGATGGTATGAAGTTATTGTTTACATTATTTTCCTGTTTGTATCGTACTAGAAGGTTGTTCAGCACGTTTATACCAGTTACCTTTGGGCTTAAGGTTGAGTGAAGTTTATTGCTTTAGGGTCCTGTGGTATGTGAAGGGCCCTGTCGCTTGGTGTGATCCGCGGGTGTCGTGTGTTGAGGTGGGATTATTAAATGTTATTACTCAGTCTCTCCTTAAATGCTGTGAACTCAGATAGAATCTCCTTAAAAGAGAATCAGGTATCATAAAAAGGTCTATTTATTATTTAGGGATAGCTTTGATGACTCGGATGTTCCCATGTGCATACCGTCCAAATAAGCAACCTATTGCATGATTTTCTTGCAATTTAGGGGATGATCTAGTAAATTGTCCTAGTAAATCTAGGGGACTTGACTGAAGTGGGTTCTTTTGTGTTAAGAGAATATGACACCAGATCCAACAAGATCCAACCATACAAACCCACCCAGGGGGACCTCTCTAGCCAACATAGGAACCAAATTCGCGAAATAGGCGCTATGATCCCCCATGACGCCACACGGCTAAGAGGAGTGATATTTTTAGTCCTTGCTACATGTGTTGCTTAAGCATAAGTAAGCTTGACCATACTGTCGGGACTATCGCGTTAAGCGATGTTGTTGTTGGCCTCTAAGCCTCCTGCAGTTGGTTGTCTGATTGCACCAAGCCACATCATTTTTCGACTAGCCGGATATACTCTACGTATTTTTATTACTTGCTCATTGACAAAGAAGCAAATTGACTTGGTAACAGCTTCGCCTCCCAACAAGTGACCGGCAGATTGAATTTGTGGCGTGTTAGCTCAGGAAACTTTATGCCGGCTTCGATTTATTGTGAAAGCGAGGTTTGGACAGCTGTTGGGACGCAAAGAGCTGTTGGCTAGCTTGGTGGTGAGCAACTTCTCGTGGTATAAGTACCACATTCTCCTCTGGACTTCAGGGAGTATCAAATTTCTCATCCAGCACACTACTTTACCACAAGAAGCAGTCCATTGTCTCTTTCAGCTTCTACATTTTATACTCTCACATTCACCTTGAATGGTGTCGTCACCTCTTATACTTTCCGCTTCATTCCAAAACCATGATTTCACCAAATTCTATCTTTATCGCTACCACCGTCCTCATCTCAAGCGCCACAGCAAACAACGGTTACTTCGGCATGAAAGCAACCGCAAGCTTCTCCACGACCCTCATCGACTCAATGTCCATCTTCGTCCTTGATGGTGTCCCAGGCGCCCTCCCAGTCTGCAACGGAACCGTCTCAAAGCTTAAATTTCCCGCCTCCGGAAGCCTCCTCTGCCTCGGAGAACAGACTCTCTCCTGGAGATGGAACGCGGCAAAAAAACCCCCGGTCGCTACTTATCGAGCAACCCCTTATATAGAGCCTTCCGATTATGTTCTCCGGAAGCCTGAGGGTAGTAAGGCTTGGGCTCCAACCGGGGAGAAAGATTTTGTCACGGCTGAGCTTGAGTTTGGGACGGTTTTAGAGCTAAATGGGAATTACGAGAAACCCATTAACAATACCAGTTACCCCGATACGGACGGCTTCAACATCTTCGTGACAACATCTCAAAGGCTCGACGGCGTTGTAATCGATATCCACGTAACGGAATCCCCTGGGAGGGATGAGTGCTACTTGTACAGAAGGGTGACTGGCTATCCCATGCAGGGACAGATTAGTTGCACTGGTACGTGGCAAGATAGGAGAATGGAGTATCTTTGGCATGGGGTTGACGAGGGGGGGATTGCGAAGCAGATGGTGGTAAAGCTATATTCGCCACAGGCTCCGGATGGTAATGTATACTCACCGGAAGTGACTTCTCCCTGTAGGGATGGTGCTAATTGTGCGTGGATGTTGAACTCGAAATGGAAGTAGCCTTTTGCGCCCGCACAGGAGCTGCCTTCGGTAGTAGAAGTCTTTTGATAATACACCTGTAATCGGTATAAATTGATTTAACACCGTGACGTGAATTCGTCCTGGGGTATTATGACAAGTGGACAAGAGTATTGCGGATTTGCATCTGGGTATAAATATCAGGACTGTGGCATACAGCATGAACAGGGTTTTGTTTCTGTTTTGAATAGTTAGTAAAAAGATAAACATAAATAGACGTTATATCTATATCAAGCACTCTCATTAAATAGAAACAATGAGTTAAAGTTTAAATGACACTAGTATAATTTGCAAAAGTCAAGCCCCGTTTTCCTTCTCCCCACTACTACGATCGTTTCTTCGATAAACGAAATCTTTCCAGCAACAAAAACAAGGCCATAACAAAAAGCTTAAAATATTCTAAAAACGGGCCTAGAAAATTAGACAAAAAAAGAAAGATTTCTGTGACCTACGCAGGGATCGAACCTGCAATCTCTTGATTCGTAGTCAAGCGCCTTGCCATTGGGCCAGCAGGCCTCCATATCTTGTTGTTGGATAATGTTGGGCACCTATTTATTTTTATATAGGTAATACGTGTATCTAGGCGTGAGTGGGGTTGGAGCAGAGTTTTCTTTTGACCTTAGGCGAATCGGATCGGCTACCGACAGGGGCCGGCGCTAAGTATGAACTTCGGGTGTATAGCGCTGACCTGGAGGAACTTTACTGTTTAAATGAGATACGTTTTATGAGGGATTATAGGGGTGATGATTGAGGAAATATCGCACTAGAAAAGCGCTATAAGCTTTACTGACAGTGCACTGGGAGCTCGATTGAAGAAGATTTTGGATAGAGAAATAGAGAAGGAATATCTATCCCGATTGTAGTAAAGCAGTATAATCCGAGCGAGTCTCTGTTACTTTCTTGCTTTGGCCAACACCGTCATCAATATTGTCACAAGATAATTTCAACAAGGCTTTCCCTTAAAATGCTCAAAAGTGCAAGTACTAAATTTCTATCTAATATGATTACAGGTATCAGTATTACGTACAGGTGTACGTACTCTCCAACCCGATAGCGAGTGGTAAAAGCTTAGGTTAAAACGCTACGGACACTACTCTCTAATTCATCCCTCCCTCGAGTACTTAACCTCCCCCCGCAAACCCCCCCACAACCGCCAACCCAAAAATCACCACCAACCCCGCCGCACTCGCCACAAGACCCGGCATCGTGCTCACCCCCACCAAGTTCTCAGCGATAAAAACTACAGCTGACCCAACTACCAGAAGACAGAAAAGCACTATTATGGCTTTGAAATAGAGGATATCGTACATTGCTCCACGGAGTGTATCTTGAGGTATTGTGTGTTGGTAGTGTGATTGGTCTTGTTCGGAGTGGAGGTTTAGGAAGAGAGTTGATATAGAACAGGTAGGCGGTACCGACAAAGCAGGCTCCAACCGAGCGGTTGACTGGTGAGTTTCTTCTTCCCTCCCTCTCCTTTCATTATCATCCTCACACTCCCGCGTTTCGACTTTACGCTCACCCAAAAAATAACCCACAACCCCATAAACCGGCGTCAAAAGCATCAATACCGGCACCATCTGCCCAAACTTCCACCTATCCACTTCCCCCCTAACACAGGCAGGCAGTACTTTATACCTCGGAAAAAACAGCTCAAAAGTGCCCCATGCGAGATATATGAACATGATCCAGAGGAAGAAGGCGAATGAGGTAACTAGATCTACTAAAGCGAGGAAGAAGAAGTAGAGACCGAGTAGCGTGTGATAACGGAGGGGTTTAAGTGTGCGAATTGCCGCTGTGTGAGAGATCATCTGCTCGAGGAAAAAGAGTGGCTTGCGGATGATGTTACGGCAGAGGTAGGAGGCTTTCTTGAAAAGCATAGTTGCTTGCCAGATGTAACTCGATACAATAAGTACATAAGATAAGAAACCCCCTGTGCTAATCGAAGTAACAAGATCACTGTTCTCCTTCCAGAGCGCAGCAGCGGTGACATTCAACGCCGGACAGCTTGACGCATTGAGACACCCTTGTTTGACCATAACATCATCCGTCCACCTATACCTCACAATCGGGAAGAATGCGAGGCATTGTAAGACCACCATCACCAACATACTCGCGATCCTCAACGCACGCAGGAGCCGGAGATTCTGAAAATGGTCCGAGATGAATGTCAGGGTAGACAAATGGCCATTTGAAGCAAGCCAGCCGAGATAGACGATGGTGTTGAAGTCAAAGACGACAGTACTGGACATAGTCGCCAGCCCCGCGGCTAGAATCACAATACCGAAGACAATCTGCTGCGTGCTGAAGACCAGGATGCCGCGACGCAGATTACTGATCCAAGAATCTGAGGCTTTTGTCTTGATGTTGAAGAGGAGAAGATCGGTGTTGTTCAGAAGATGTTGTGGGATTCTTCCGAAGAGGTAGAATACTGCTGCAGACAACCATGATATGTAGGCACTGAGTAAGAACGCAAGGATAACCTAGACCGATGCAAATTTAGCATGTCGATGAATCAAAGATATGGTAAGAATACTTACCCCGATTCCAGACACGTCGGTGTTCGGGAGTGGGTAGGTGACTCTGGTGAGATTTCCAGGTCCCGAGTCCTCGAGACACGATACCGAAGCTTCGGTGACGATTGCATCTCCCATAATACAGGTCCTTCAAACTGATGCTCGATGGCACTGCTGCGATATGAAAGCTGGTGATAGATACAAGATAGACTTCCCCGATGCTCTCCATACCATGTCAAATCACCGTCTCTCCACCAAATCGAGAAAGGGATAAGGTCGTGAAAAAGTGAAACATACTGGGCTTACAATTTGCGGCGACTGCTGCAGTAATACTTCAATGCTAGGAACTGCTGCCTGTTATTTGTCTTGGATCATATTCCTTCTGCTGAAGATCTTGTGTAACAACAGTCCTTGCTGTGTAACGAGAATCCTTGGCTATGGGAAATGATTTCCCTCATGAGATCGATAACTGGGTAGGAGAATGTACATGAAAACTTGTACGGGTTTCACTAACTAAAATCTCGACAGAAGACGTTCACTTCATGTGAAAGAACCTTGAAGATTCCCATCGAACGTCCTCAGCAACTCCGAAATTTCTCTCAGTAAACAAAGATAGCGAGGAAAAACTTCCGCTATTTCACATCAACGACAAACTTATAGCACAAAGTGAGAGGCTTTCCACACATTCAATATCCCTTTTCATTTCCGTTACTATATCAGATCCGATCTTCCATGCGCCCGCCTCTCAAAATAAGATAGGTACCATTGAGCGAGAATCTCTTTGATTCTCCCATCTCATGAGAGGGAAAACTTTAAATAACGCCCAGCAATGAGATGAGAATGACCAGGTCTAATATTTAGCGCAAGCATAAGCGAGAGGAAAAGAGAGAACAACTACAAAGTGCTGGATGTTGGTGCGATCCCACCAAACAATTCTATAGAACTGAGCGCCTCGTTCATACTCATAATTGCTCGCGCATATACGCAAGGGATCTGACGCAGATAAAAACTCCGGCGACGACGGAGGCCAAGATGGCGAGGAGATCAAGAGGGATGAAGACGGCAGCAAGCAGGAACCCCATTCCTAATTTTCGAAACCATCGTAAATTCGCGTCCGAAATATTATTCCCTCTAGCTTCGTAGATATCATCACGGTTGAATTTGTCATCTGGTGGCATGGTATCGTCGGAATGCTGGTCCTCTGCATCATCTTGTCACTGAAAGGAGAATCCGCCTGGGAATCCTTGTGGGCCTCCTCTTCGTCCTTGACCGGGCATTCCACCAGGCATACCACCACCGAAGCTGTGGAAACCGCCTCCTCCACCACGGCCTCCACCGCCCATCTGTGCACCGAACATTTGCATTAGGATTTCCGGATCGATGTTCATACCACCACCGTGCATTCCACCTCCACCGAAGCCCTCCATTGGATCCATTAAGTCTTCACCACTATCATAGCGAGCACGTTTCCTAAATCTTGTTAGTGAAGGGCCCCTCGCACAGAGTTGGTAACACTTACTCAGGATCACTCAGAGTCTCATAACTCTCCCCAATATCCTGAAATCTCGTGGCCGCATTCTCGTCGTCAGGGTTCTTGTCTGGATGATGGATGATAGCTGCCTTGCGATACGCCTTCTTGATCTGTTGCTCATCCGCATCCTTTTCAACCCCAAGAATCTTATAATAATCCTTTCTCTTGCTCTTCTTCAACTCCAATTCTGCTTTTCGAATCTCCTTGGCAATACCACCATCTTGTGGATCAGCTTCTTGGATCTCCTTGAGCTCGCGGAGTGCATTTTCCCAATCACCAGATTGACCCATTGCATTGGCTTTCGTCTTTCTGGCTTTGGTGTAGGAAGGGTCCAGTGACAGAGCACGCTCGCAATCTGCAATGGCACCATTATAATCCTTCAATTGCACACGGCAAAGAGCTCGATTCTGTAGAAGCTTGGAGTTCGTTCCTTTGTTCAATGGGTCCACGTCTAAAGCATCGGTGTATTTGTCAATGGCCGCTTGCCAACGACCTCCCTTATAATCAGCGTTACCCTCAGCCTTCATCCTATCAAGCTTTTGTACCATCCTCAGATACTTGACAGCCTCTCGAAAGTCAGGATCGCAACTCAGAGCCTGACGGAAATGCTGAATGGCTTTGTCGTTATCGCCTTGGGCGTACAGGACTCGACCTCTCAACACCAAAGCCTCTGGGTCTGCGTTGTTGTTTCGTAGTAAATTCATAGCGACAGTTTGAGCATCTCCTAGCGCGTTGACATTTCCCATCTTCAGATAAGCCTCGCCTCGCATCAATTGCCACTTGCGAGGCTTCGAGACCATTGAACCTAGGAGCTTCTCAGCCTGGTCCAGTGCATGTAATGCCATAGACCCAGTGGTCCCATTCTTGAGGGCATCTTCTGCCACATTGATGTGTTGTAACATTGCCTTTGCTGGAGCAATGTCTTTAGATGAAGGAGGTGGTTGAATCCGGTCGAAGGTGTTTAGGGCGTCTTGTGGCCGACCTAGACTTGTGTATATGCGTGCTAATCTGAGGAGAACCTTTGAATTTTGAGGATCAAGATCATCGGCACGGTTGCTGTCTTCTAGAGCCATTAGGTACTGGCCGTTTGCCATGTATGCAGCCGCGCGATTATTGAGATATGTAGCTTCAGTAGGTTGTGCTTCGACGGCTATAAAGCAAACTTGTCAGCACATTTTCTGTTGACACACCTAGACTAGTCATACCTTTGGTGTATTCCTCAATCGCCTTCTTGTAGTCTTGTGCCTTGTAAAATTTATTACCCAGCGTCTTGAAAGCCTCGGCTTCTTCTGGAGTTGGCGCGGCAGCAGCAGCAGGACTGGTAGGGTTCGACCGATGCGGGGGAGGAGCTGGGCCTTCTCCATTGCTCGCATTCGCTGCAGAACCAGAGCCGTTACTCCCATTCATCTTTGGGGTGTCAAAAGAACCTGGCATCTTTGCCTGTGGTGGGGGTGAGACTGGCGCACTCTGAGGACTCTCACCATCTACGTCCATGCGATCTGGGTCAGACATGGCGCTCAAAGCAGAGAACTTGCGTAACTGGTCTGGAGGAAGGTTGAGAGGATGAGTGGTGGAGGGATCAAATGGATGTCGTGGTGTATTTGATTTTGGAAAGCTCCGGCTGTTTCGAGGGGACCCTTGTTCTGCCTTCCGGCTGCTATGACTGTGGTGCTCGTCTCGCGCCTTTCCTGACCGCGAGGACGACGATGATTTTTTAAGCGGTGATCGTGATCGGTGCGCAGTCGAGCTCGAATTTGTTGGTGGTTGTGACTCGTCGTCGTCGTCGCTTGAGGGCGTCTTCTTCGATTTTTTAGGAGATTTAGAGAAGAAGTTCATTGAGATAACCTTAGCCTCCTTTGACTGTGAGCAGCGGCTAGACTTAGACTGGCAATCGGAAAGGTTAGGGCCTGTGAGTCCCGCAGCTTCAAGGCTTGAGCAATGAGGAGCGTACGAGGTACAGTAGTCAGGTAGTTGACTAGTAGTGCGGTACTATTTTGTCAACGACGTCGTTGAACACTCCCGCTTTGGCTGGTTCCCGTGGTGGAAGAGAGCTGTGGTTGGCTGTGAGGAGAACGCGGTCAATCCATGCACCCAGAGGCGATGCTGAAAGGCGGAGCTGATGGTGGTTGCTGATGTCAACTTGGTGGAAGTGTGAAGTATTATCAAAGTGAATATTCACAAGAATGTGTTTTACAAGAAGGTCAATCGTCGAGGAACCGAGAAGAAGTAGCAGAACTGACGAGACAAACGGAGAGAATATCGGTGGGAGCCTTGCAGCTTCTCTGGCTGCCTCTCAATCTGGCTTGGTGTTGCGCCGATAAAAAAAATTGTAGTCTGGGACTGGCAGAGGTGATTTGTTCTCCGTTTGAACAACCCTGGGATCGATGATTTCGCTCGATCTTCTGGAAGCTTCCACCTGAGAACCCGTTGAAAAAGGTGCACGACGCGCTTGGATTATGAGGTAATTATTAGTGTATTAGATTCTAAATTATGACAAGAAGAAGAGATGATCAACAGATTTCTATTTGGATTTTTGGAAAAAGAGGAATTGCGTTAATTAAATTGTTCTTCATCTCTTCAGCAACGAGTAACCGCCCAGCCATCATGATTAAAAATGAAGCCTATCGTGCACCCTTGTTTGAGCACTGCATCACCAATCGCGAGAAATCCGAACATGAGCATCATTTTCATTGACCGATTGTATTCTCCTGCATGACTTCTCACGACGAGGCTGGTATGCACAGCGAATCTTGCATGTAATGTCCGATTGATAATGCTAAACTCTTCTGACGGTTTCCTCAATGTTCTCTTCTACGTATTGCCTGCGCATAGAAAGTGTTTGACTCTTGTTGACCTCAATGAATGTTGATGTGTTTTTGTAAAGTTTGTCAGGTCTCTTGAATACCCTCATTTGACTTGGTATTGCATTTGACTGTGTCTTTGGGAGTTTCACGGAGTAATTTTAAACTTGCATGGTTTGCCGCAGCGAAGAATTCATAGTCGAACACCGAGATCGAGTCTCAATCACCACAAACACAACAATTGTGGGGATATACTCAAGGTGGGATTTCCCCGTCCGGAGAATTGGCAGTTCCAGTACTGTGGTTGAACAACCTTGCTGGCCCGGGATCATTAAATCCTTTTGATAAACTTTCATAATTCATGCCCTTCTATCCAACCTTGGACCTTATTCAAACTCCTATAGAATGCTTATATACACATACTCCTCGATGCAGATTGTCCAAGCGTCACTTCAGATATACCGGAACACCATATACACAAACCGCTGCCGCATTGAGGTACCTGAGGTGACAAGCTTCTCGACCCTTGCAGACAGCCTCTATCAACGACTGCTGTTGCTTGACTGAAGTTTGCACCTTCTTTCGTCCTTTCCCCTTCTTCTCTCTTTTGCTTTCATCGCTCTCAAAAAGGTCCCAATTTTCGAACGTCGTTTTGGCAAAACGATCAATATCTTTGTCCGTAACATCCCACAAGGTCGCTACCAATGCAGGACAGCCCGCGTGCATGTAATTCATAGCGGGGCCATACGGTTCGAATTCATCAACCTCGCTCAGTGTTCCACTACTACAACCCATGAGGAATGCAACCGAACATCGTTCTAGTTTCCTAATTTCCTTTGCACGGATGTATTGTGCCCCACTCCCATGCCCAAAATAGAGGAAGATATCTTTCGAGGCCAGGTTTACTTGTATCCTAGCCTCGGAAGGCTCGCGTTCGATGGTTCCATCCCACTCCTTCAGGGCTTGGAGACTCTTTGAAAAGGTTTCCTGTGTGTTCCTGAGATCCCCGCTTGGGTTCAAAACGTAAGCTCCGCTGTGACGATCGACGTAGTGTCCTTCACGCGAATCCCTACACTCCTCATCTTGCTGAAGCAAGATACGTTCCCGTAGGCAACCAAGTGACGGCAGTCGAGATACTGCTTGGCCAATCATACAAGGTATCGATTCCCAAGGGAAAGCGTGTAGAGCTTTATCCAATATCAAAACTGTGTGTCTTCCATCGTTGACATCACCAGATGCATGGACAGCTTCGTGGTAGTAGCGCAAAGCATCTTGAGTTTCAACGACTATAGAGTCAAAGTCAATTTCCGCATATGCATTTAGTTCCCCCTGAAACTGTAGAACATCAATAACAAAATACAATAGGTCGGTCAAAGGCTCCGAAAAGTCAGCATCTTCTACCGATGCATCGCCTAGGCCAATGAAGAGATCCAGAATTCGTGGGTCCAGGGTAGCACATGGGGTTGAATTTCGTTTTTTAGTCTTCTGTCGTGATGGCAAGTGCTTGTTAAGAATATTCTGGAATGACTTTTGGAAACGAGCCAGCAAGTCAGGTCGGAGGGCATGCTGAGAGAAAATCCCAGTAAAGCCTCCAAGCCAAACTTTCTCAATGTTTTCAAGGAGATCTTTCAAGCGTGCATCCAATTCCTCCCGTTCTTCCCACCATGCAATCTTTTCTTCTTTGCTATTAGTATCGCGAGAGGAATGCGCACTTTCGTTAGCCAATTTGATGATCTCTGACAGCTCGGATCGCCCCTGTTCAAACCCGAAAACCTCTTCATCGGCGTCCATCGAATTGTGCCGCCTGAGTGGAAGACGGAGGACGAACGGTCCTTGGCCAGCCTGCAATCTGGTCACCACAAGCTCGTTCTGACTTTCGCTTAAAGACATTGAGACAGCCGTCCATGAACTCGGGATGATATCAATGTAGTCTTTCTGGAAGCGGGAGATATCCTGCGGCAAAACTATGCTACTCCTTCTGTCTTCTGTGGGAGGCATAGTAGGCCAAGAGCCGTCGTCGGGTTTACTGTCGGGGGAAGAATCGAAGAGTATCGTCTTCCGCTCGCGCCGGAGAGCTAGATTTCTTGCCATTTCTGAATTGTCAGTTTATGATTATGCAACAATGGGGAGAAAACACACCGATACTAGCGCTGGCAAAGGCTGGACTAGCTACTGCCTTTCCCTTAGAATAACCCGATGCCGATAGTAAGATAGAAACGCTGTTGAGGAGGGATGCGAGTTTATGGATCAAGTCCATTGGCGAAGAAACAATAGCAATCGAGTGTGCTTCCATTAAGTATTCTTGAGCTTGGCACAATTTCTCGAAGCATATCGCCGAGGCGGTGGATTTTGGTCGAGTCTGAGCTCTTCCGGATCTTCCAGCCGGAGCTCTTTTAGAAGGAGTGGTTTTCAGAGCGGAAAGTTTATCTCCGACACCCTCTCCTCTGGACGGCACTGCAACCGAAGGAAAGGATATGGTTGAGTCTTGCAAGACCGAATAAACAGGATCTGCGTTCATATATTCCAAACTTTCTAGAAGGAGCTGTTTTGCCAGAGCGAGCCGGTGGTCGACCACTTCGACTGGTGTTTTCATTGAACTCGTCACTCCTTCCAGGAGCGTTTGTGCTTCCTTAAATTGCTTCATTACATTTAATACTTGAGCTTTCGAACGCAGGATTGTGGATTTTAGAGACTGCAAAGAGCTGCATTCCTCTGAAATTGGCGGCGGTACCTCTAGTATGGGCGACTTTGGACGTGGAGCCGTCCTCTTCCCTTTGATGGCTGGTTTAGAACGAGCAGCAGCCTTCCGCTTTGTTGTCCCCTTCGAGCTGGAAAGAGACGGTTGCTCCATTCCTTTTTCGAGATCTTTTCCAGTTTGTTTCGTGGTCGGTAGCGGGTCTGATAACAACAAATCCAGAGTGTTTTCGGCAACTTGATATGAAGCAAGCTCGGCATCATGATCACCCAGAGCACCATACATGTTACCCATGTAGTGTGCTAGTAGTGCTGTGTCTCGACTTTTCTCCAGTGACAGGGAAAAACCATTGGCTATAACCAGCATTTCTGAACCTTTATCAAGACTCCCTGATTTTAGATAGATATTTCCCATCAGAGCTGTGGCCACAGCTTGGTGTGCCTCAGAATTGAAGCCCTTGACCATGTTGTACCCTTGCTCAGCGTAATATATCGTTTCTTGGAACATGCCATGATGTGCGTAAACCTCGGAGAGATGATTGAGGCCACGAAACAAGGGAGTTATCAAGGTCCAAAATGAAGACTGGCTGCTCTGTGGAAGACTTACCACAGTCTCAGATATTGAGACAGTAGACATTTTGAGTTTCGATACGCTAGTAGTTAATTGGTCCATGTCGGACTGAAGGGTAACCTGACCAAAGGCAGCGTCTCTACATCGTATGCGTTCCTCGACTCTAGCCCAAGCGCGGCGCAATAGTCTTACACATTGCTTCGCATGATTGAGCGCAACAGGTGTGGCACCCCGAGTCAATGCAAGCTTGGAATGTACGAGATATGCGGTAGCAAGTAGCTGAGTCTTTCTAGTCTTTTCTTCATGTGTGATTGGTGGTAATCCGGACTTCGCTGCGGAATCACAGGAGTAGATAGCCTGTGCCCTGTGGAGATATTCTTCCCTTCCCAATAATTAGCAAGAGAATTCACAGCAAAGACGGGAGAAATTCTTACCCTTTTTCGATATTTCCTATCGCCAGCAAGTACTCAGCATAAGCTACATGCAGATGTAATATTGGAATACCAGTAGTGCCATTGCGGTCGCTGTAAATATGAGCTTTGTCCAAGGCCAAGCCTGCCCTTCCCGAATATCCAAGATGTAACCACTGAGACCCTAAGGTAACGAAGCTTAAGACAATGCTATCATCTCCTAAAGCAGAGCCCATGTGCTCGCTCAAGTCAGTGACTAGTTGCAAGACGTTTATACGGTGCCTTTCAAGTCCCTGAACTTGCAAGAAGGTCGCTACAACCTGCAAATGACCAATGAGACCTGCTACATCATCAATTTCATGTTCCAAGGCAGTTAAATTTGTACAGTCCTTTAGAATTGACATCCATCTCGAGATTGAACTTTTTAGTAGTTCAAAAGAAGGTGCGTCTTGACGGAGTTCGATGGTAGATATTGCCAGTGCTTGGTAATGTGGCCAATAGCTCTGCAAAGAGGCGTCATCACTTCTTACAACGTTATAGCTGTTCAACTCATCCATTCGAAGCTCCCTGCCTACTTCTGCTTGAAGTGGTTCGTGGATAGCCGAACGAACGCTCATTAACTCGATAAGAACGCGAAGCCGACGAATGGGATATCTCTTCTTATCATAGACAGAGAGAAGGGCAGTGAACGTGGCCAGTTGCAGTTTAGATAGTGGTATTGACGGTTTTGCCTGGTTGCATAAATACTGGAGTTGTTGTTCCAGAAATGCGCCCTGCTCTTCTACAGACCAGGTTTCCTCCAGGTTTATAGTATAAGTTGCAGGATCGAGGTATTTGAGCTGGATCTTTAGAAGAGTGTGAATTGTCCGAGCAAGCATGGCGGAAGCCTCGTCTTTTCCCCATGCCTTCCTCAGTGGTTGAGTGGTGAGAGCTACTGCAATTTCATTTAGTGTCCCGTCGCTAATCTGATCATCCTGTAGGCGCTGGAACACTTGGAACAGCTCGTCATATCTTCCTGCGGTTCTATACAATTCGGCCATTCTCTCGAGCTTAGTAGAGGATAAGGCTAATTTCTTCTCAGCTAACGGTCGAGTCTGAATGCAATCGACTGATCGCCTAAGCACTCGCAATTGCTGGCTATCCTTCCCTTCGACATTTCTCCGCTCATTGAGAAAATGAGTATAATAGAGATTCGAAATTCGCACATAGTACGAAGGATAAGAAACACCAGAATCCGATCCTAGTTCGCTAGAGCTCAAATCGAGCCGATCGAGCAGATGTAAGCAGTCCTGAAGCCTTGAGTCTAGGAGATCCCAAGTCAAATTTCCTTCACCAAGCAGGGTCTTCACAAGGAATAAAGTTGAGTCGATGGAATGGAGGCCGCTTTTCGCAATAAATAGTCGACTGTGTTCATAGCGTAACATTTCTTTTATCGCAGCCTTTGATCCAGGGCGATCTCCAAGAAATCTTAAATACAGCCTTGGGCAGAGAAATACTAGTGATTCGCACATTTGCCGTATGCCTCCACTCAAAAAATTTCCATCACTACACTTTGGAGTTGCGCTCGTAAGCACAGCCAGGGCAGCTCTTCGAGCAGATGAGACTTCGGTCATGAAGGTTTCAATGTCAGAGGAGTTACCCACATATGGGGACTCCAGCTGCTCTAGGAGGCGGAGAAGCAGCTCTTCATCTTTTGAAGACCTTGTGTTACTCTTGAGAGCGAGTGTTGCGAGTCTGGTGATCATAAAAGCTCTCCTAGCATCCGAGCTCTTTCCGGCGTAGTTTTCGAGTTCTGTTGTCCAATGAATTGCATCTTTAATACATCCAGCTTCTTGTGCAAGAGAGCTAAGAAGTCTGCATATTCCAAACAGAACTGATGAGCAATCATTTGAATTGAGTTCTGGCTTAACCGCCCATAACTTTTGGAGATTCTGGAAAGACGCAGAGGCTATTTGATAAACACCTAGAGCTCCACGTTCACTTCTCCGAGCGAATGTGGTAAGGCAACGGAAGAAGGGATCATACAGATCTTTGCCACAATTAGCCTCATGACCTGCAAGATGCCACCATAATACACGATTATGAAGAGCAAAGCCTTGTAGCCGAAACGCAACCTCCGGAGTGACGCTGAATTTTGATTCTAGTGCTACATCATCATCGTCAGAGGAGATACTCGGACAGAGCGAGAGAAGAATCTCCGAAAGTGATTGCAATTGGCGGATGATTTTTTCCTTAGGATTCAAAGCTTTCGCGGATAACAAGAGAGCCGTTGGTGACGATGGGTGTGATGGACTCAAAACTGAAAGAGCAATGCTCATATTATGCTTCCTGGACGAAGCCATAAGTCTTAGAATATGCAATTGAGTCGATATTGCCAGCCCCAGTTTTGCTCCTGTCAATGCTGTGTTGCTAAAGTCCAATAGCTCTGCTAGATCCTGCGAAATTTGCGTACCGTTCACTTTGGTGGGCAAAGGTTTCCTCGTCGCATCGCCCAGATCCAGTCGTCTCCTAAGTATACGGATCTCTTTTCCTGCTATATCTTCAATTCCTAATGCAATAAGCTTGCCTATCAATATGGACATGCCATTTTCGAGCTGAAGAGGTGGGAGGTCGATCCCTTGTATTTGAGCCGCTTGTAGTGATCGGAGACATGCGAAAGATGCACGAGCGCATTCAGCAGTCGAGCGGTATCCGTTGATATTTGAGGAGGCAGTTGAAGATCCTTTGCTTGGACTTTTCGACAATACTGGCGAGCTTGTGACGCGATTCAGCGAACGTGGTTGAAGAGGCGATTGTGGTAATGAGTTCGACCGACGGAGAGCTTTGCGAGCCGTACCTTTGAGCAGATCTGTTGATGATGCCTGCCGCCGGACCTGTGTTGTTGCTGGCGCTCGAATTCCTTCAGTAAGGGCTTTCAGCGCTCCGTTAACTACCTCCGTCGCCAGAATCAACCGTTCCCTCTGAGATAATCCCACCTCCCCTCCGTTCTGATTGCTATTCTCGTCCGTGAACTGGACTTTCCTATCCCTTGATATCGCTGTTGGCAATGTGGATGGCTTGGATTTCGCGTTCATGGGAGTTTTCGTCCTTTTCTTCGCGGTTGTGCCAGCACTCGCATTTTCGACATTTGATTTTGGTAAAAGGTAGTCACTCAGTGTTGTGACTGTTGCTGACGTACAATTCGCGCCTAGGGCGGCGCATATCGAGTCGGTGATGGCTCGGATGGGTGCCATTATGATGCTGATCACTAACAGAGACTGTATAGATTCCCAGAATTAGACATTATTCAAAATTGTGTGAGCAACGAGCCTCAATTATACATTGAAGGTACAACGAGTGTCATCATTAGCTCCAAAAAGGGAAAGCAGTAATAGTGGGTCTTCTCAAGTTGACCAGGCAACCGAGACAACCCCGTAATAATCCCTGCCTACGAATACTTTCGAGAGGAGAAACGCTCGATGTATATCAAGAGACATCTCTGAAGGAGCATCCTGACCTTCAGCCATGAGTCAAACAATGACACTACGACGACTTCTACTTGCGCCTCCCAGTATTCGTAGCTCTTTCGTACCACTAAGCCGAGTTGCTCGTCTGAATACCTATCGAAACTATGCAGCTTCTCCGAATATCGCCCAGTCCTCATTCTGGATCAACATGATTCCTAAACCTTTGCGAAGGAGCTCTCCATCCAATGTGATCAACAAAAACGCCAATTCAAAGAAGTGGAATCCTGCGACCTTCTTCATAATCATTTTCCTATTAATTGGATCCATGTCAATCCAAATGATTGCGCTGCGAAATGAGTTTACAGCTTTCACTCGAAGATCTGATGCTAAGATCGGTTTACTCAAGGAAATTATCGAGCGCATAAAGAATGGAGAGACGGTGGATGTAGAAGGCCTACTGGGAACGGGTGATGCGCAGAGGGAAAAGGAATGGGAAGAAGGTACTTAAACTTTGCGCTTCATAATAGGCATTGACTGACAAGCTTGGCAGTCTTACAAGAGATTGAAGAAGAGGACGCGATGTGGGAACAGGCAAAGAGTCGAAGATCGAAGAAGGCAGACCAGTCCGAACCACAAACAGCAAGCGCTTCTACAGAGACTACAAGCTCCATCAAGACTGAAATCTCGCAAAAGCCGGAAACGAAGAACAAAACACCAGCTGGATTTTACTAGAAATTGGTATTGTACATTTAGTATTTACATTTGTACAGTATATTTGGCTACACTACGATAGCATATCTTTGAATACCCTACTATTAGTACGATCATCTTCCGCTGGGTTGGAATGATCACCCTTTTCATGCGAGAATCCGATCCGCTTCAACTGATCGACAAGTCCTGGCAAGACCTTGTCAGTCCCCAGTTCTACTCGAACGCCAGCTTCTCCATGCTGTCCTATAGGCAAGTCTTGGAAAAAGGCTTCTTCGCCTCTCACTCCTCCAAGGTTAAGTATTCCGATAGGCATTCCCCTCTCTCTGGCTCGTCTTGCAAGTCTCCAAGCAGAGTACGTTGCCAATGAGGTTCCCAGTACCAGAAGTCGACCGGAGCCGTCTATTGCTTCCTCCGCCGAGTATTTCACCCTAGATGGTATGCTTTCTCCAAACATTACTACAGCGGGCTTCAATATCCCGGCCGTACTCG
Organism: Hymenoscyphus repandus; assembly: GCA_001414415.1. Taxonomy (NCBI): domain Eukaryota; kingdom Fungi; phylum Ascomycota; class Leotiomycetes; order Helotiales; family Helotiaceae; genus Hymenoscyphus; species Hymenoscyphus repandus. Next base: position 88,268 of record LLCE01000134.1, read on the forward strand.
ACGCTTTCCAGGCTCCCTCTTTGTCCACTTCGACCTTTGTCTGTGAGCCATCACCCGATAGAGGTGGATTTGCAAGACAATGCGGGCACGCGGGGTAGCGAAAGGTTGAATATGGGGCACCGGGAAGATCGACGTCACCATCAGGGTTCGTTTTCATCCCTTTTGCACGACGTTCCTCGGGGTTTTCTGTGTCAAGAGCTCCAGATGCAATCGCTTTAGTCAAGAAGGCAGCCCAAGCTGGATTCAATCTTGCCAGTGACTCTTGGAACACTTCTCGTGGAAAGTCATTGTGACAAGTCACACAAGTCAAAGCTCGAAGATATCCGTGGAGCTCGAGCGTGGGAATATCTGGGTGGGCAATTGAATGGAAAGAATCTACATTCTGCGTGATCACATTTCGAATGATTCCCATATCACCAAGACCCTTAATCGCATAATGACCTGCGTTTGGCTTGGCTTTGTGAAGATTGGTCCATCCTAGAAAGCTGCGAGCCCAATATCGCTTCCTGGCCTCATGGTTGGCGAGAAACTCATGATAGTATATCGGCCGGTATGTTCTATTGACCCTGTATGTTCCATTTGTGCCTCTGTAATCTGCGAGCCCTGACGCAACTGATATGCCAGCACCAGAGAGTATCACCGTGGACTGGGGGTCACCGCCACCATGTTGAAGGGACCGCGATGGCGGGGCCGTGAGGAATCTCGAAAGCGCAGCAATTGCACCTGTAATGGTATTCGCGTTTCGAGGGATTATGTTTGGAGGTGGCAGGGGGCCCGTGTAGGGTATTCTCATAAGCGGTTTTTGCATTGAGGTGCCGGCATTGAAACGATGTACCAATGTGGAGGATGAAGCTCAAAAAAGAATTGCTGAGTCGTATTACAATGACGCGGAGATTCTCAAATTCGTCTCGCCAAGATCCGTCCACACCACCCTGACCTGAACATTTGGCTGGGGCATCAGAAAAGCACAACCTTAAAACAACAACACCCACCGACTGCGCATGTAGCTTGGCAAGATTGATGTGAACGGGGTTAACAGGAGTCATTCGTGGCCTTTAAGCCGCAGACAAACGACGAACAAGCACTTGCATTAGAAGCTTGGTTATGCTCATCTTCTAAATCGAAGTAGAATAGCTCGCTTAGAGACTGGACTCGATTCATGGGCAGAAGCCGTTTGATCAATACGGCCCACAGACATTACATGATCCTATGAATTCCAGGGCGAAGATATATTCTAGATCTCTAAAACTTGTGTCCAAGGGCCAAACTGTCCACCCTATTAAGACCATTTTTATATCCAGCTTCGACACAATGACGGCTTCAATTCGGGTAAGCACTTGCCATTTCGACATAGGGAAAGCCGTTGACACACCGGGATCATGGGATGCGTGGATGGATGGCGTGCTACGCTGCTGAATCAGTGACTGTTGATGGACTGATAATGCGATTGTGGGCCGAGGCGGCCTGGAAATCCCCGGCCAAGTGCGAAGGTGGACTACTCGGTGGACTTTTTCGATTCTTTACTTGCCCTGCCCACGATGTTGATGATCAATTGCATGTTCATGACTGGTTCTCCTTCTGCTTTGCCTGCTTCCCTTCTCGAATCCTAGCCTTTCCCTGGCTACCGGGCGGTGGATCCGAGTCCCTCAGTCTTTAGACTCGTTCGAACCTTCGACTCTTCCAAGTCCAGATCCAAGTACCATAGAAACCCTTTTCCCGCCTGCATTTCTTTGCGTCGTTGCGTTTGAAGAGCCGATGATCTCTAGTATAGCTATAGACGCGTGTCCTGGGGCTTCTATCCTCGTTGCCCACGTAGGGATTTTGTACCATTGATGCCTTTCCGCTCATTCACCAGCGGGGCACGCTCGTTAAGGCCTGTCGCGCCCGCCCTGAGGCTCAATTTAAGAACACATCAGTCGCAACAGTTTCGCATCCTTCAGTCCGCCGCCCACGACTCTGCGCACATTCATTCATGTACCATAGACAACGTCGCGCTTCGATCATTTCCAAGATCTCAATCATTTTCGAATCCCCTCAATCCTCGATACTTCCCGATGGCTGCCCTGGCCAAAACCCAGACGCGTTCACACGGAGGCCACTCACATCACCATCATGACAACACCTATCTCACATCCACAAACAAGAAAGATGCTGGCGTACGGATAACTCGAATAGGTCTATACTCTAATTTGGGCATGGCAATTGCAAAAGGAGTTGGTGGGTATGCTTTCAATTCACAGTCAATGATTGCGGACGCCTGGCACAGCTTGACAGATTTGGCCAGCGATATCTTGACTCTGGCGACAGTGTCATGGAGCTTAAAGCCCCCAACGGCAATGTTTCCAACTGGTTTTGGCAAAGTTGAGAGTTTGGGTTCTTTGGGCGTTAGTGGTATGCTATTATTCGGAGGCTGCTTCATGTGCCTAAATAGCTGCGAGATCCTCTACGCGCATTTCTTTCTAGACGCTCATGCGGCTGCGGAGGCCGCGATACATGCACATGGCCACAGTCACAGTCATGGAGCAGTTGGTCCAAGTCTCCATGCCGCCTGGCTAGCTGCAGGTACAGTCGTATTGAAGGAATGGCTCTACCAAGCAAGTAAGATACGAAATATATCCTGCCCGCGTACAGAGCGCTAATGATCTCGCAGCAATGAAAGTAGCAAAAGAGCGAAAATCCTCAGTCCTGGCATCGAATGCGATACATCACCGAGTCGACTCGCTTACCGGTATCGTCACCCTCTTTGCCATCCTCGGCGCGAACTTTCTCCATGAAGCAGCTTGGTTAGATCCAGTAGGAGGACTTCTGATATCTCTACTGGTCATCAAGGGAGGATGGGGAAATACCGTTTCGGCGCTCTACGAGCTTGCGGACAAGGGAATCGACGAGGAGACCAAGAGTTCTATCACCAGAGCTGCAAAAAAGGGATTAGCAAACTTGAGCGGAGGATCCGATGTAGAGTTGCGAGAGGTTGAAGGTGTCAAATCTGGCCAGAACTATCTTGTCGATTTACAACTGGCCGTTCCCAAGTCTTGGACGGTGGAAGAAGTACGAAAAGTAGAAGAGAGCATTAGAGAGACGGTGGGAGGGAAGGTTCGTGGCGTCCGGCGTGTCAAGGTCCGCTTTGTTCCTAAGGACGATTCGGCAACCACTCTGTTCGATGAATTTATCAGCGGGGATGTCAGTCCGCGAGCCAGCCCAGAACCCGAGGAGCATGACCACGATCACGATGACGGTCACAGCCACGATCATGGGACGAAAAATAGTATAAGCGGCAAGAAGAGCCAGTAGACCTGCGTTTGTACATACGAGATGCTCCTTTTTGTCGTTTGACCGAAGCGAGCCTGGGAAGGCGTTGTCTGTTCGAGTCCCACAAGACGCTGGGCATTATTGCATTTTACCACGATTTGTCGTGCGGAAAGACGGCGTTGAGGGGTCTGGATCTAGGTTGGATGCCATGGATGGACTCCGGAGATTTTTGTGCTACATGTGCTACAAATTTATACAAGAAAGCTGTACAGATATTCCCCACTATCTTCCCCTCCCCTCTTTTTCCCTCCCCCTCTATTGGCACGGTTATATGAGATCTCAGACTGATGGGCCGTGTCGCTGGTCTTGGTGCGAACCTGGAAAAGGTGGAAAAAGTGTATCGGCGGGTAAAAGGTCTTAGCTCCGTCCCCCTAGCTTCCATGCGGCATTCGACGTGTGCAGTGGGAGGAGCTGCAGCAAGCATTGCATGATGGTCTGGTCTCCTGTTCTCGTCACCACAAAAATAAATATCTTTGCCGCATCAGTCAGCGAGAGCGGAGGGGACTTATCTTCGCAACCGCGCCATTGAGGAGAGATTACAAAGTCAATTGATCTCACAGGTGTCTTAAGACCTTTCTTTCTCTCTTTTTCTCTCACTCCAACCTCAGATTTGCACCATGTTGACAGCAGAAGTACCTCTGTACCTTGGCTTCGACCTCTCAACACAACAGCTCAAAGGTACGGATCTGAACAGCTCTCTCGCCAAATATACCGATTGACACTGAAATTTCTTCACAGCAATCGTCATCACTTCACACTTGAAAGTTCTTTACGAGGTCAAAGTCGACTTCGACGCAGACCTTGGCAAGAAGTATGGCATCAAGAAGGGTGTTCTCGTCAATGATGCTGAGCGAGAAGTCATAGCTCCAGTGGCCATGTGGTTGGAAGCCGTCGATCTCGTTCTCCAACGTCTGAAAGAGAAAAAGACTCCATTCCACAGAATTAAAGGCATCTCAGGAGCAGGCCAGCAGCATGGGAGCGTCTACTGGAGTGCGAGCGGTGAAGATGCGCTTGGATCACTCGACCCGAATGAGACACTGGTCAATCAGCTGGCACGGAAAGCTTTTGCCCATGCCTACTCGCCCAATTGGCAAGATGCCAGCACGCAAAAGGAATGCGATAGCTTCGATGCAGAACTTGGATCTCCGGAAACGTTGGCAAATGTTACTGGGAGCAAGGCGCATCATGTGAGTACTGGGATCTTCAACCCAACGTCGTACAAGATGAGCTGACCAATCACAGCGCTTTACAGGACCGCAGATAATGCGGTTCCGTAGGAAACATCCTGAGGTGTATAGTGCGACGGCGAGAATCTCTCTAGTTTCCTCGTTCCTAGCTTCCGTCTTCCTCGGTCATATTGCAACTTTTGATATCAGCGATGTTTGTGGCATGAACCTTTGGGATATCAATGCCGGAGCATGGAGCGAGCCTCTTCTCACCCTTGCAGCTGGTCACGATGGCCTAGTTGATCTCAAGAAGAAACTCGGAAGCGTTCGAGAAGATGGAGGTGGAAGTATGGGCTCAATATCTCCATACTTCGTGTCACGCTACAAATTCCCATCCGACTGTGGCATCGTCCCCTTCACCGGCGACAACCCAGCAACAATCCTCTCGCTTCCCCTTCGACCTCTCGACGCAATCGTCTCCCTAGGCACCTCCACCACCTTCCTGATGTCCACACCTAAATACCTCCCCGATCCATCTTACCACTTTTTCAACCACCCCACCACAGCGGGCCTCTACATGTTCATGCTCTGCTACAAAAACGGCGGTCTTGCGCGTGAGAAAATCCGTGATAGTCTGCCATCCCCACCCTCCCACGACCCATGGTCGAATTTTAATGAAACGGCCCTCTCCACTCCCCCCTTAGGTCAAAATTCCCCCCAAGATCCGGCAAAACTAGGTCTCTACTTCCCCCTCCCCGAAATCGTGCCCAATGTCCGCGCCGGTACATACCGCTACACCTGCTCCCCCACCGGCACAAACCTCATTGAGTCCCCAACGCCATGGGCCCCTGGATTCGACGCCCGCGCCATCGTCGAATCCCAAGTTCTCTCCCTCCGTCTCCGCTCCCAAAATCTCGTCCACAGTCCCTCCCCCAGCTTGCCCCCACAACCCCGCCGCATCTACCTCGTAGGCGGTGGCTCGCTCAATCCCGCCATCGCTCGCATCGTAGGTGATGTCCTAGGAGGCGCGGAAGGAGTCTGGAAGTTAGATGTTGGGGGGAATGCGTGTGCGTTGGGGGGGGCGTATAAGGCTGTTTGGGCCATTGAGAGGAGTGAAGGGGAGAGCTTTGAGGAGTTGATTGGGGGCCGGTGGAGGGAGAGTGAGGCAGTGGAGAAGGTTGATGAAGGGTTTAGGGAGGAGATGTGGGGGAAATATGGCAAGGTGCTTAAAACGTTTGAGGAGATGGAGGGGGAGGTTTTGAAGGGGGAGGAGAGGAATCAGTAGGGAACTTTGCTGAGAGAAGGGGATTTATTGATTTAGCATTGGTGTTCCGAGGGAGTTGGAGGGTTTGAGGCGGGTGGTGAATTGGCTTTGCTTCTACAGTCTAAGAATGCAAGGTCTTTGTTGAGTTACTTGTGGGCGTTACTACTGTATTACGACTCACTTCTCTTCAGACTACGCTCAGAGGAACAATATCAACTACACTCAACAGGGAGGGGTAGCAGTTCTTCAGACATGGACTGGTTGAGTGAAGGGTGTTTTGAAATACTCAAAGCCTGCTCGACTCTTTTGCAACCAAGGTAAGCCTTCACCAACTGTGATAAAGATTCAGTCTAATACAAATCTGGTTCCGAAGCTTAGACTAAATCTTTTCATGATTGATTCTCGAAATATACTTTTTTCAGAACGTCTGCTGGCAGGCTTACAAGAATGTTGTCAGTCGCAACACGCCAATAAGATATACAGAGTCTAGCAAGAGTCGAGAAGGGAGCAGTAAGGGCCAGGGTCAAACCAGCTGTCAGCAATAAGTCAGTGCATAAGAACATGTAAATATTCTGCTGTCCTCTGTGAAGCTCCGTGATTTTATTTCAAGTAATTTATGATTCTATGTTCCCTTAAGTGCCCGTTCTCAAGATCTATACTATGATTTTTGATTATTTTGTCTTTCGATGGTTTAGCAAATGTGGATGCCTTAGCTTTAAGTGGCAATATTCGAACAGCTTGGTCCAAGGTTCCATCAGCATTAAACAGGCGTAATGCATTTCTCTTATCTCTTCGGCTTCAATATGCCTCTCGGTCCTTCAGTAACGATTTCCTGAATCGTATGACCATTGTCTTCCTTCTGGAGATACTGATCATTGCCGACGAAATGGTACGGGAGCAAATCCTTGTCGTAGTGTTCATGGTTAGGCTATGTGCTACTACAGGCCAGCTCAACAGCCAGGTCGCCTCCACGCGAAATCAATTCCTTCCACTTGTCCAACTCCAATTTACTACTATCGTTTCTCAGAGGATGAAATATGCCGAGTTTCTTTTGGTGAAGAGGCAAAGTTTTAATTGGAGGGAAGTGTTCGCGTAAATATAGTCGAGTTCGCCGGTGTCGAAGCCCGAACCCTTCGCCTTACGGAACAGTACATACCAGCCTCATTCGCAAAACATGGACCATGTATATTGTCTTCAAATATTCGTAGCTTCGTGAGGTCGACCAAAGTTGACCGAAGCCATCCAGTGTAAAGCCAAGAGACAAAGACAGAAACCACCTCTGGCAAGTCACCGCCAATATCCACTTCGCATCTGGACATGGTGGGAAAGTCTCCATAGCAAGCTGCATCAAATAACACGGAGTAGTATCCTAAGAGCAGTTTGTGGCATATGATTCTTGTTTTGTCAACTTTGATAGCTTACCGCATTGTTGCTCATCCTCAATGTCATACGCACCGGCGTCAATGTATTCGCAATGCTTACATCAGCAACCATCAGTCACCGCTAGCGTGTGGAAAGGGTTGATTTCAGACGTGATCGAGCTCACTATTATCTACAACCGGATTGAAATGCCATATTCATTCCAAATTGTCATCGATATGCTACCTTCAAGTTTCCAATTGTCGCCAATCAATGAAGCCTGCGTGGATATTGCCACTAGATGTTTGGAGGAGAGACCGGAGAGTAATCTCATGGGATACCTCGTGATGGAGTCTGTAGTCAAGCATGAAATTGGTAGATGGGAAGATGTAAACGGAATTCGAACTTGAAGAAGCGGCAAACGGCAGTCGTGCGATTAAGCGAGGCAGGAACAGACGAGGAATGAATGACCCGCGAACTCACCTTGCCGAGTCGACACTCAACTCGCACGCGCGGGTCATGATGGATTTGCTGCTCCTCAAGTCCTTAGTTCAACAGTATAGGAGAACTGCAAGCAAAGAAAGTGACAGGCGCAAGGGACATACACTTGAGTCCATGTTACATCTAGATATGAAACTGAAAGCCTGCCTTGAATCCCAAGATATAAGTACCCGCGCCCCTGAATTTGGACTAAAGATTGTTACTCCTCGATCTGGAAATTTCCCCTAACTGACTGCTGCCGACATCTTAGGTACTAGCGCGAAAAACACAATTATTAAAACCGTGAGAGGGCACTGAAAATACCTTAACAAACTAACATGCAAAGTATACTCAAAATAACGATATTTAACAAAGAGATTTTCGAGGCACCAATGGAAAAGACAGGGTAAGCAGCCCACCATTAGTAATGGTGATAGTATCTTTAATAGATCATATTTGCGGTGTTGGGGCTGTTATCATGTCTCAAGAACAGAAGGGCACAGTGTAGAATAAATTATCATGATTGATGAACTAAAGACCCAACCACTCTCCTTCACAGGTCTCAGTCCAATTTCGCTACACAAGCCATTTTTCGATTTCAGTAACTACCAGTTTTTGTATTTCCATTTTAGTATTGTGATCAAGCAAAATCAAAGTATCCACCCATACAACCCCGTCCAGGCCAGCTTAAAAAACATAGAACAAATTTTCATCCGCTTTGCTTGATCGAGGTTTCTTTTCCCAAAGGACATGATGTAATTTTCAGAAGTAATTCGCAACCACTTTGAAGATCGTATGGAGTATTGAGCTTTGCTTGGTCTATGATCCCAGGCTGGGGAAGGCGCTGGTATCCTCAGTGTTGATGGATGTAGAACCGCCGCCTCGGGGACCGCCGCGGGAACCTCTGAAAGAGCCGTCACCACGTCCACGTCCACCGCGATCACCACGGCCTCGGAAGTTTCCATCACCTCTGCCACCTCGGGATTGTCCATCACCACGACCACGGCCTCCGCGGAATCCACCACGTCCACCGCGCTCAGGAGCCTCGACAAAACGTTGATCGATCTCAAGGACCTGCTTTTGCTTGCGTTCACGCTCACGCTTGGCCTTTCCTCCGGAGCCAGCAACGAAGTCCTCTTCTTCCTCCTTGGCGAGAGCCTTGGCATTAGCCCATTTCTTGTCTTGCTTGCCTCCCTCATTTGGCTTGCGTGCCTCCGGGACACCAGCACCAAGAGCAAGCTTCTTCTCGGCGAGCTCAGCAAGATATTGCTCATAGGATTTGCTGTTGTCCTCTGGCTCTGGCTCAGGAGCTTCAGCGCCATCAGCAACGGCAGCTTCACCAGTCAGGGCAGCATCCTGTTGCTCAGCTTGCCAGGCCTTTGCGTCAGACTCGGCAAGAGCTTCACCAGCTTGTTCATCCTTGAGCTCGGCGTTACCCTCATTAGCACCCCATCCGTGAGCGGCTTGCTTCTCAGAGTCACTGAAATAGTTAGCGTGGCTTATAAATGTAAAGATATAATGTGCTCACCCTCCAACACCACGGCTATGTCTATCAAAGTTGCGGTTTCCACCGCGGCCTCTACCACCATAGGTATTTGGGGCACGGTCACCTCTTGGGGCGCGGTCTTGCTGGGCCGAGTCGCCAGTGGGCTTGTTGCGGTTGTTGGCGCTACCAGCGGTCTTGTCGCGGAAAGCTTAAAGAAAAATTTATTAGCTTATGAATAATGTGTGACGAGATGCCGAAGAGATCACAAAGAAGAAGTGTTGGAGACTTGACTAACCTCCTTCGTTGCCTTGATAACCACCTCGGCGAGGACCTCGGTTCTCGTAACCAGCAGTCTTAGAGGCTGGTGCTTCGCCGCCAGCGTTGCGCTTGGTGTTGCGAGCAGGAGTCTTATCAATGACCTTCACTGGTGGTTCGGGCTCCTTGTCAGAGTCTTCATCGTGGGTATTGCCTGTGTTTGGATCTGGGTCAGTCGCGTGTCAATGACGGTGAGTGTTGATGTGCTTTGTCCTACCGAGAAGCTCATAGTGGTTCTGGGTAACAAGATGTTAGCACTCACACATGAATAATCAATTGACTTGCGAATCGATGACAGGAAGGCATCGAGGCCATACGCGTTGAGCCTGTCATGTCGTGGATGAGGACTTACTTTTGAGATGATCTCCGCCATCTTGTCCCCTGCACTGACGCCTCCAAAGAAGGCCTTGCTACCGGAAGAACAATTCGAAGGGGGTGTTGTGGGAAATCGAGACGGACAGATTCCCACTCGCTAGGAAACTGTCTCTCGAGAGAATTGGTTGATGGTTCTGCGAAAGAATTGATGCTTTCTCCAGGTTTCCAAGCCGACGAAAAAACCGAGATGCGCCTCAGGACGAGCTTCACTAGCGCCAAAACCTGCAGGTCGCCTCGCTTACCCACGCACGACACAAATTTGTCATTAGGGCTTAACATTTGCGAATATCATCGCGGCAGTTGCACCACTTTCAAACACTTGATTTAATAATTATGACTTCCTCAATACAAATGCAGCAATTTGTTCGCAGGCTGAGGCGTTGATTTATGGGTTATTTTGTGAGCACTGCACTGAATGACCCATGCGGAAAATGACGCCACGGATGGTGGACCACAACCGTAGAGCAAGGTTCAAAAATTGGGTAAGCCACTTTGATATCTCAATAGCGCGTTCTCATTTTGAAATTCAATTGGTTCTTGTGAGTTCTTGGTTTTGATGTGAATATTTCTCCCAGTTACAGTTCCGTATTCGGGTGATGGGTTTTCGTTTCATCACTGTAGGAAATGGAACAAAATCTCATTTACCTCACGTCAAATAATTAAACTACAAGCTATCAACATCACATATACATTAACTTCCTGCTTCCTTATTCCTGCATATAGAATTTCCACTGTTCGGCCCAAACATTCCAGAACCCAGTCTGAGATGTCAGGATATGCCTTTTCAATTTCGCTATCCTATGTGCTCGCAAGCCTTATAGTCCTCAGTCGGAATGAGCCACCGAAATATCACCCACCCAAAAGCAAGCCTAGAAGAGCTCACGAAAAGAAGGCAAAATATATATCAGGCGCCCGCGCCCAATATAGATTGCTCTTCAGGCGAGGAGTTTTTCCATGATTCTACTGATGTTAAGAGGCATAGGGGGCTCGCTCTAATAAATACGCCAAAGGTAAAAGCCTTGTGGATTTCCGAAATGAGCACCTATTATTTCAAGTTATGTAATCAAGGATTCAAGCTCGAGGTTTAGCCTGCTAGCGTGTGGTGTTGGGGAGCTCGGCGAGTCCTTACATAGCTTATTATACTAGGTTATTCGAGTCTCGTGTGCCCGAACACAAAAAAAGGGTGAATTGACGGGACAGTGTATCCAGGGTTAGTCTTCCAATCATAGCTCGATTCTCTACAGTGTACATTATGGTGATGAATATGTGGTTTTTAGGTGGAGATTGTATTAATATCTGATGCGTCACCGACACACTGAGTGGTAATGGCTGGTCTGGCCTAGGATCTGTCCATTGAAGAAGTACGTACAATCCAGGTATGTCCAAAAAAGTAGCCATTTTCGCTATTCTGCTCCAGAACATCGTCAAGCCCGAAAACATCTTCCCACAACAGGGTGTATCACGGCACTTGCTCAACGACTTTGAATTTCAAGACAAACCCTCAAAACTCAAAACCCTGGGATTTAGCGAAATCCCCAACCATAAACAATAGGAGAAGAACGCCAGAGTGCATACCATTAATTCACTAGCTCCTTCGCAATGCCAGAATAACGCCCCGTAAATGCTCCATCCCAATGTGCCCTATCCCATGGGTATCAAAGTTGGTTCATCTCATTGAGCTCGTATCGAAGGAAAAGGATGTGGGAAATTGCATCGAAGCCGATAGTCCAAATGGATCCATGTCAAGCATAGGATCGTATGGATCGAGAAGTTGCGTCATCGAGTTGAAACCTTGAGCACCGGTGCCCGGGTTCATGCCTTGATGTGCTTGGCCAGGTTGCTGTTGTTGTGGCTGTTGAGGACTGAGGATTTGTTGTTGTTGTAGGTGTTGCGGTTGAGGAATTGGTTCGGGGTATGGACCTGGTCCAGATTCGGCGGGGTCTTGGTCGTCGACCATATCGGTTTGGGCATCGTACTCCTGTTCTGTACTCACGGAATCAATCTAGGACGAACATAGCTCTATTTAAAAGAAATGACAAAAGGGGGCGGGACAGCTTGCCGAGTTGCTCATAATGATTCTGAAAATTTGGGGACGCAAAATACGCGGCAGCTGCCGGAGCCCCTCCCGTACTCGTCCCACTTCCTCCTGGTGCCTTCGGTGCTAACGGGGCCGGGATTCCTGCGTTTACTAACATCGCCTTACCACCGGTTAATGCGTGAGTGACTGGTTGTCTTGCTTGTTGTAATCGCTGTTTTTGCTGTTGTGGTTGAGGTTGCTGTTGTTGGAACTGCATCTGCGATTCTGAGCCAGGTGGGGTCATGACTCCTGGATTGTGGAAGCCTGGAGAAATAGCAGTAGGCGATGAGGCATGAGATGATGGTGTTGGCCGTGACTGTGGGGATTGCATAGATGCTCCAGGCTCAAGTTTGGGTGCGATGCTTGACTGTGATCGTCTGGCTTGATGGTGTCTGTTCATGATAGCTCGTTGGACTGTTGGGGCTTGTGCCATGTTTTGCGGCATGTGTGTTGGTCCAAGGTGAGGACTCCCCGTCTTTGCACGCAGTTCAGCCTGTACATCGATGCCTAATATGTGGTTAGAATAGATCTTATGTTCGTACAGACAAGGACAATACCTTTCTCTAGTAGGATTCGCTCTAACAGCGAGTTCTTGTATCTCAGCATGAGACATTCATCGGCGGCACTGCGATGAGCAGTCTGCAGATTATGAAGGTTAGTCTCATGGACGCGGATGGTCTCCTCTAGTTGCTTGATGTATTCTGTTCGACGCTCTCTGAAAGCAGCTTGAGCTTGACGATTCCGCTGTTTGCGCTCTTCAGAGGTAGCATAAATCTGTGACACATATTAACGATGTACCTTCCCATGGCGGGGCAATGCACGGAAGACATACAGGCTTGCGCCCTCCTTTCCGCTTTTGTTGGCCTGGGTTCTCTTGGGGGGCTCCTATCTCAGGTTCTGGAGTTGGAGAGTTCAGATCCATCGATTCCTCGGAGCCTTCTCTCGTGGAGTCCTTCTTGTCAATCGACATATTATCTGCCATAGCTTCGGATGCAGGAACTTTCTGTGTCAAGTGCAAGTATTGCTGCCCCACACGTCAACCCCAGCAAACTCCCTCTGACAGACAAACAGACCAAAGACAAAGGCCAGCGTTATCAAAGAATCCCACTATCGTGATGACCTGCAGAAGCGCAAACCTCTTGGAGAGTGTGGCGGTACGCGATTACATCCGTTATCAGATCAGATGGAGCTTTTCCGGGCTGTTTCTGACGAACGACCCGAGAAACTGGGAGCTGGGACAAACCAGCAGTTACCAGCTAGGGTAAACCGTAAAGGTTAAGTCGGAGGCTGATAGCGGTAGATAGGGCAAGACAAGAGAGTGAAGTGTATGGTAGGGCTTGGGTGTGTATGAAACTGATAGAGTAATGGAATGGAGGAAAAATTGGTCATGAAAACTCGAGCAGGTGTGACGGAGTATTTGAATTCTGCAAAGACTTTGCTGCGAGTACGGAAAGAGCCCCGGTAGGAAACGAAGCCGTCGAGTGGTTCCGGCAAGGGATAGTTAGTGGGCTGCTAGCGCGAGAAAAGGGAGACCAAAAAGGCCAGGAAGCGTGAAGTGGTGTTAGCAAGGACGAGGTGGCCATAAATCCAAGTTGAGGCAGGCGTGCTGGCTGATGGAGCAGATGGAGGAATGTCGGGTACCGTTTGACCTAGAGTGAGGTGCGTCTAGTCTTTCAGACGGGGTGCCGCTCAAGCAAAAGAAGCGAGTTGGTAGGCCGATTGGCCCAAATAGGCAATAATTCTGGACAAAACTGACCTCGCCCTTTCTTCGTTGCTCAGAGACGTCCCGCTAGCTGACAAGGGTATGTGGAGCACTTTGCAGGAAACAGCACCATCTCCCCGCAAAAGGGCGTTCATCAACTTCGTTTCGCGGCCTTCGAATGCTTCCAAAGAGCTTCCATGCTCCACAGCCAAGCGCGCAAGTGAAGGAAATGGACCCCCGACACGCGCTAGCAGGAGGGGTCAGCCTGTTTCGGGAATGAAGAATTTTCATCGCAGCATGCTCGAGTCTGACTCTCACCGCGTGCATCGTGAAGCATCCTGAGTTGTGCGATGCCCCATCATCGATCACACGAGAACGAGGCGAGGATTAATGGCTTCATGGCCGGAGTATAGAAGTAGTGTAAAGTCGTGTAGGTAAGCATGAGCAGGTCGAGTTCGAGGTTTGTATGGATGCTCTCCTTTGTGTCCTCCCTGCAAGGAAGCTGTTCATAGGCGGGCTAGCATCAGCTACCGTGGTTCGATGGTTACATACTTCTCCTGGCCGCCGCCTTCATCATCACCTTTTGCGCTCGTTGATCTTGCATGCTTGTTGTTTACTTCAGCCAGAGGGTGCCAACCGTGTTAGACACGAGTCCTCGAGCCATCATGCCATGGTCTTGGATCTCATTTTATTGGAGGTTTCAACCGTCGAATATCAACTTTGCTTTTTGACAGGCTTCCACCAGCCTGGCATCTGCGACCTGCACTTCTCTGCATCAAACTGCCTGCCAACGCTTCATCTCCTCCAAGCCGTCATGCAAGCCATGTCAGTGACCTGGTCATTCAACCTTGCTCTGATGATGCAGTTGCTGTGAGAGACACCACCCGCGTCACGGCCATTTCCGAGGGGTTGAGATCAAGTCACCTGCCCTCTCCTTGCAATTTATACATGAAGCGGGCAACTCCCAAACCAGGGCACAATTGGACTCGCTCCAGCATCTGAAGGGAGCATGGCAGATGAAGATGGTTGTGGCTTGCAAGGGAGGGAGAAAAATACTGCATGCGGTATCAGCCCGTGAGCCTGGCAATATCAGACTTGGGTGCTCCAACTGCTTCTTCCAAAGAGACTGGTGCAACCAGATTTCGACCACCTGCCAAAGCCAACCCAAATATTGTGGTTCTGCAGCATCATAATCAGACCTCCTCGGGTTCTCTTGGAACCTCTCCCCTGGACTTTTTTAAATTCGTTCTCTCTCCCTTCCGAGCTTGAACAACATGAAAAACAGCAACTTGGAATCGTCCAATCGGCACCAGCATCACCTGCACCATCACGAAAGAAACAATCCGTGCATTCAAACCCCAAAAGCCTCTTGCAGCCTCTTTGCAGCCAATGGCATCATGCTCATGCACCCGGCACTGGGAAGGCGCAGATCGATTTGAACATCTCCTCGGGCCGGGATCTAGTTCGAGCAAGTCCAACCCGCTGTCTCATCCAACCCCTCGCCGAGCTCGCTTAACGACCAGCTCATTTGTGTAAGGCTGTCTCGAGGCTGCGTTTCTACAAATACATCAGTACATCAGATAACCATCCGTCTTTTATTTTCCGATCTCCCCCCTTCTCATCTCCCATCATGAAGACCCAAGAGATAAATTCTCTTTCTAAGCTTTACACTGTGAATACTTCAGCCGCTCCCTAAATTGAATGCTACTTCTAGACACTCCCGCATATTGTCACATTTATCAATATTGAGGGGGGAGGGGAAGACGACATGATTGACCATTGACCGCTGTTTGCTGTCACTCTGCCTCATCACCAACCCAGGTAACGAGCAGGACTTGGCACTTTCTGGATCTGCCGCCATTCGACAATCGAAGTCCTTCCGCCTGGACGAAACACCAAGCCTGTGAAATTATCAACCTGAACTCTTGAAGCTCGTCAGGATTCACAAACAGGGTACTCGATTTAATATTGAGAAAACCATAAACCCCCTTATAATTCAACTTAAAGGTAAGAACGCAAGGCAAGACTTACAGGACATCACTCTTGGACTGAATATCAACCAAATGAAATTCCCTATCACTTTCTTGTAGAATGAGGTCAGCTATCCTCGGCAGGATAAGGGGAAACCTCTATTATTCTGTTGTCGGTAGGATATTGAGACTTTTGCCGTGCTTTTCAATACATTGTGGACGAGAAAGTTCTTCCTGCTACTTCCACGTATTACTTGGCGGATTTGAACCCCTTTAAGACTGACTTGTAGAGACCTGTAAGGTATCTACTTTCAACCCCAGGTATTGTCAGGGGCAAGATGAGAGTGTAAGTCAATCCCTTACGCTACTAAGGGTTTCTGAAAAGTATTCTGAAGCTCTGGAACTCTTTTTACTTGTCACGATAAGAGGATTGGAGTGGCATAGTTGTGCAGGTTAGACTCCAAATCCCATACACTCATAGCAGTACCGTCCCTGAGTGATTGAATTTTATGCATTGACTTCCCTTGGATTGCGAGCCTGTACCTCATTTATTAATTGTTGATAGGCCTTTCTCCCGCATTCATGATGTGACACAAATGGCTGAAGCCGCCTAGTGAGGGGTTCCGCACTGTGGTGGGGTAGCTCTTCGGCGTTTGTGGCGCGTGAAGAGCTATTTCACCGCCTTCGCGTCTTGGTTGGCAGAATGAAGGTAAACAAACAACCAGACCTCGCAAACCCTGTTCAATCTTCAATCCACTCCACCAGACCACCACTTGCTTAACAGAGCAATTTTAACTTCTACCTGACCCACCATACACAGGACGTCGTCTCTGGAGACATCATGTCGCCTCCTTGCCGCCGGTCCTCGAGACTTCGTGGCAGTAATGCTACACCAAAGGTAAACAAAAATTGAGAAGATCAAGAACTTCCATCGGCGGTGAGCTAACAATACTACCTCGCAGGCATCACAAAATGGCTCCAATTGTCTTGGATCTCTCGCTGAGGGCGAGAAAACCTCCGCGTCCGATATACGATCCAACCTCAAATCGATCGCATCCTCTCCTATGACCCCTCGAACTCCAGCGACAGCTCCTCGCCCAAAGCCCTCCATCGAAGAGATGCATCCAAGCAAGGCACAACAGAGCACAGCTAAGCAGCCAGATGCTGGGCTGCAGCTTGGATTCAGTGATATCAATCCCAATGAAGGAAGCCAGTCATCGGGTAGTGCTCAACAATCTCCTTCAAAGACTGGAATTTCCTCATCCTTCGATTTCCGCTTTGCCCGCCCCGGCCCTCAACTGGGATCTGAGGCACAACGAATGATGAACGAATTGCGCGGGGAGGCTATGAGAATCAAGGCAAGAATGGCGGCAGAAAGATACGAGAAACAACGTGAGGCCGAGGAAGAAGGCGAAGAAGACGGTCAGCCTGCGAACGCCGCCACTACACGGAAGATCGCTCAACCAAAGGGCAAGGCCAGTCGTTACAGTAACGCTCACATGGCAGAGTTCAAGAAGATGGGTTCGATTGAGAACCACCCTTCTGCATTTAGAGCTCAGCTCAACCGATTGATGCCATCTAAAGCAAATTTAAAGCGCACCCAATCAGCAGCCAAATTAGATGAGCGAGAAGCTATCCAGGGCAACAGTCAGCCAGGTTCGCACCATTCGTCCAACTCGGATCGTCTTGAGAACACCGCTCCATGTAAACGCGCTCGCAAGGCGATCTCTGATGACACCTCATCCGCGCGACCTGTTTCGAGAGCCGGCATCCCACAACCAACAACGCCAAATCATGCTCGTCCCTCCAATTTCCTTGCAGCGATTATGACGCCAACGCAAGCATCTCTAGCTCGAGTAGCAAGTGTGAAGCATTCGGCCACTCAAATTCCAACTTTGTTCAAGTCGCCCTCTAAAGCAAGCCTTGCTGGCACGCCTCGACGTCTAACGAAGTCTGCTACACCTGCAAATGTCAGCACATTGCCTAAATCCACCTCAAAGAGCTTTCTCCGAAGTCCTGGTAAATTCGATCGAGTTCGATCGATTCTCAGACGCGCGAGTCCATCTCCAAAGAAACCTGAAACCGTACCATCTTCGATTCCCAGTTTGAAGGGAAGCCCAAGTAAGCCAAATGTCGAGTATCCGCAATCATCAATTCCCACTACGCCTAATAAACCCCCACCATCCAAGATCGCCAAACACGTCAATTTCACACCTGAAGTGACCGCCATCAACCTTGCTACTACTGCTCAGCAATCTCCGTCACCCATTAAGTCAGGAATTCCCCGCTCGGCAACGAAGAAGAACATTAGCGTACAGCAATTTACTCCCAAGTCGACTGACGGCCCAATCACCTATCCCTCTATTGCATCTCATCCAAATGTCGCGGAAAGATCTTTTAAGGTTGAATATCCTTCACTTTCTGGTGTTCGTCCTCTTCCCAAAGTTCCCCGAGCAGGTGCCGCACGGCCTCCAACCTCTGTTCCTGGAACCTTTACCTTCCGAAGCGACCATACCATCGATTTTGGAGCATCTCCTGAAGGCTTTGGTCCATCTTCTGGCCAGTCCAGTGTACGTCAAGTCCGTCAAAGCATGGGTAATACCATGCCTGGCAGCTTTCCTGGTAACAACAAGGAGAATACCGAGCCACTTCCCTCTGTCCCTCATGGCATGACAAACAAGAAGCGCCGCCGCGTTAATTCTGATTATGAGAAAGACGGATCTCCTGCTCGCTCTTCAAAGAAAAGCAAGGTGGTCGCAGCTGAAGGTGCGGAATTGATGGCCCCACGACTCATCGCTACCCCAAAGTCGAAAATTTCAAGTCCAGCCAAGAAAGGCGTCTTGAGTTTGAGTCGTCTTAACATGCTGGCCCGGCCAAAGTTGCGAAAGTAGGGATGCGTCACAAAAGGACAGGGCTACATGCACACATTATTCCTTGCGCGATACACTTCTATGTTAAAGTATCAAGTTCCGAAAGGTTGGCGTTGGATGTCCAGGATTGATTACACCTCGGATTTTGATGCTGCGAATTGTGGTTGATTTACTCACGTGCCAATGTCCATACTCATGATTTTCATTATTGCCATTGTTGGCTCTACGGCTACGACTACTGCTTTTTTTCTCTTTTTTTCCTGTACGAACTTCGGATGATGAGTCTTATCGTTTCTACACTTGATCAGAACTTTGAAGGCAATCTTCAACAAAGACGGTTTTGTTCATCCTTGCGCAGTTACGATTCGTTCCTGCTAAGTTGGGTTGTACCTCCTCTTGCCTTAGGTAGGCATGACATAGTAAATAAACTTGCTAAAAATAATACCGTGCCTCCTGTACTATTTTTTGATGTTCTTCTTTGGCTTCACCATCCAACATTTTATTGAAGACAACTGGGCTACAGCTCTTCGCGAGTTGAATGTCCTTCATCATTCGTTATCCAACAACACTCTTTTGATTTATCTATTCCTGCATAGTCTTTCTTTCTTGCGAGGATCACACCAGTACGCCACGATAACTACATGTCTCCTCACTCCATTTCACCAGCTCTCTACATCCAACCACTCACCTCACCCAACCTCGACGCCCTTGCCTACGCATCATGTCCCCCACAAACATCCCATCCACCATCAAACCCCCATCTCATCTCAACCCCACGACTTACCACGACTACGAACTCGAACCAGAACCCTACCCAGAACCCTCCTTCATCTGCACCATCTGTTGGCAACCGCAACTCCCACCTGCCAATCCAAAACTTCTGGGTACGTCAGCTCGCATCACATGTCTTGATTGCTGGCGCGCGGTACTGGATCTGAGTGTATGTTGGGTGTGCGGAGAATGTATTGTTAGGGGGGATGATGTGGTGAGTTTGGGGTGGTGTTTTTGGCATAGGAAGTGTTTTGGGTGTTTGGTTTGTGGACAGGGGATGTGTGTACCAGGGGAGGATGGAATTAAAAAAGAGGGTGACAGATTTGGAAATGCGAGGACGAGAGGAAAAGGGAAAGGTGTGGGAGAGGTGAGGGGTCCGTGGGGCAATTGGGAGGAGGATGGTGAGAAGAGAAAAAGGTGTGTGGGTGTGGGTGTTGAGTTGTTTGAGATTCCACTGTGTGAAGTTTGTACGGCTGAGACAGCTGGGGATTCGAGGAATAAAATCTTCCAAAAGGGGCTAGATACAGTGTCGAAATTTGATGGGGGCCTGAGTAGGGATCGGTTGAAGATGATGAGTGAGGATGGGAGGGATTTGAAGATTGCTGAACGGAGACGCTTGCAGAGTACAAGGAAGCCAAGGGCGAGAACTTTTGGGGAAGTTAGTGCGAAGACTTCTAGAGAACTAGTAAGAACTCATTTCGATTGTTTAATTTTGGGCAGACAAGGGCTGACAATCGCAGATCCGTGAAGCCTACCTTGACGACGACCGAACTCCTTTACTTAAAAATGCAGCGGCCATGGGAAGCTCAAGGGAATATAAAAATACTGAGCTTTTGGATTACGGTAATGGTGGCAAAGCAACCATAACCCGAATCGAACCTCAACACACAAACCCTGAGATACTTGTCTCTAGTTACGACCCTGTCAACATTAGTTCATATGTTCCTGCGACTAACAGGCCCCTACCGAAGTGGATGGAACTACTTCCAAGCAACGTTGATAGGGCAAGAGAGTGTGGACACTTTCACGAAGGCCCCCAAAGTCGCGAGCCATACTTGACAGGAGGACCTATTCGCTTCATGTCCGGTGATGGCTCTGATAATCCATTTGAAGACAAGTCACACATTCTAGCACCAACGCCCAGAGTGTCTTTCAATGTAGGCTCAATATCGACCACACCCCCGGAGAAGATACAACACACTAGAAAACGATCAATCTCATTTGGATCCAAGATTACCAGAGAGCACACCTTTACCGAACCTGGATCGTCTTCACGTAGACGCTCGCGAACGATTGAAGACATACCTCCAACACCTCATGAATCTTTTTCCACTGCTCTACCACCAAGAGAACGAACTCCGTTCCCACATATGTCAGAGACTGATGTTGACGGGGCACAAACTCCCTCTTATTTCTCATCTAGCAGGAGCAATAGCGTTTGCTCACCGCCGCCACAAGAATGGTGCTGCGAGAGTCCTAGGATGTTGAAGCGATCTTATGCTCCGTCTCCTGAAGCACCAGCATCGCCTCCCATGGCAAGACCAAGATTAGGCAGAAAGAACGCCTCGTCCGTTCTTTCCAGCCCAGGTTCTTCTGAGCATCTGAATAGGTATAAGATTTTGACACCAGAGCGAAAAATTGATACATGTGTAACACCGGAGCCAGAACCACTAGCTCAGACGATGAAGAGGAGGAAGATTGGTGAGGGTCAATGGACTGCTAAAATGGCAGACGTTGCTGATGTTGGTTTCGGAAGCGACGAAATGATGGCAGGTGCCGTGAGGGATAAATTGCATAGGGAGCTGAAGGAGCTTTTTCGGGGAAAGCAGTAGGAAATATGAGAAAGAGAGAACGACAGTATGAAACCGTAGTATAACCCTAGACCTATAATGAAAGACTTCTTCATTTAAATGTGTTCTTCTAGATCTCGCTTGGTGCTGGTGCTCAGCGCTAAAATAGAATGGCTTTAATTAACCTGATGCCCGACAGATGACGGTATGATTTTTTTATTTGTCTTATAAGGGATTTGCCCATCCATTCCAGAAGCCTCTGAACCTACTCTTCAAGATTGAGCTCCAGCGTGATAAAAGAACCTCGAGGGAAAGCCGAGGAACGAAGCTGCTCTCAGGGATCCTATTATTGTCAAATCTTCAATTCAAACACAGAGAATTTCAACACATCTAGTTTATAGTCTGATCAATAAAAATGAGAGAGCCCCTTTATTTCATAGTATACTGTATTAGGCCATGTCGTAAAGAAAGGTCGGTCATTGGCAAAGTTTATTGCCGAGAATTAACCGATTGATTGTCCCGATAAGCCTCAGCTCACATCCATTGTACTTCAACTTCAAGCACTCTCTTTTGGCGACCCCCATCGTTCGCATAATAAAAACAACTCGCAACCATGGCGCCTGTGGGCCAATCAGACCATGACATCGTCGAAAGTGAGTTTCATCTCCAAATCTTGCTTGCGCTGAACATATAAAACAGTAGCTAACATGATAGCAGGACAGCTCAAAGACGTCATCCAAGACTTGTACCAGACCATGATCCAAGTGAACGCCTATGACATGGCCGGCCGCCCAACAGAAGAAGTACTGAGGCAACAAACGTACCTTTCCCTTTCTCTCGCTCCTATCACCCTCCCTGACACTGTACAGCGAAGCACTCCTCGTGTCCCTGCAAAAAGTCTCCCGCTCCTCCAACAGCGTCTCTCTCCCCCAAATCCCCGGTGACCTGATCAACTACATCGACAACGGCCGTAATCCCGATATATATACAAGAGAGTTTGTGGAGTTGGTACGCAGGAGTAATCAGTTGATGAAGGGGAAGGAGGAGGCGTTTAGGAGCTTTAGGGATGTGCTGGCGGAGGAGATGGGAAGGGGGATGCCGGAGTTGAGGGAGGATGTCAGGGCGGTGCTCGAGGCTACTGGTGGGGTTACTGAAGGAGGGAGGGTAAATTGATTGGGAGGACTATAGCGGCATGTTGGAGCGCAAGGGAGAGGGAGCAATTACAAGAATCGTATGCGGTTGCAATGGAACGGAGTTTGGGCATAGAACGGCGCTCTGGTTATGATTAGGTGGGAGGGCATACTAATCTGCATGAAAAGGATGCTAGGAATGGTATTCTGGGCGGCGCATGGATATAGCATCTTATGAAATACAAAGCACGGAGTTTTCCAGTTGTATTGATAGAGGCAATTGATCAGTAACTGGTATCGCGTTGGGACTGAATGTTTGATGTAGAGTGTATTGACAGAGTAGCTATGTATGAGACTACAGGCTCGATTCTTACTGAAGTTCTCTAAGGCAGATACTGATAAGTCTTAGTTGAGAAGCTAGAGGTCGAAGATTACTTCAGCGTACACCTAGGTCCAAAGGTCGCGGTGGCCACTTTATAGACTGAGTTCTATTATGATGTTGTTCAGAGAGGGTAATTCCAAATTAAAATCCGGGAATGACATAAAAAATATGATCCTATTAGGATTAATCTTTTCGAGTATATTGGCTCGTTTTCCTACTAGTGTCTTGGTGCTGGATGTAAGAACGAATTCAGAGCCCCCCATTTCTATTTAGCGAGACTTAAACTCTTAAAAGTGAAACAGTTCCCTGTGGGAAGTGACAGTAGATAGCTTGAACTTCGGATTTTCCAGTCATAATGTTCAACAGCACTGAATATGGCCGAGAAGAATGACTAGAACGAGTAATAGTTTATTAAGAAGGATATATGATACTCTCCTGTCTCTTCTCCGATCTATGTTTAATATAAAGAATTGCCCTCCAAGCGTCGTTAAAATCAAATCTGACGGGATTTCATTCCCAACTATCTTCCCAACTACCTTCCCCAATTATCTCTCTTAATAAAGATAATTAAAAGAAAGACCTTTAGACAACTCCTTGGGCGCCCTCTTTTTCAAGATTTCCAAACTTATCACACGGCTGAAGACTTGGTTAATTGCTGACTACTTGCTCAACTTCTTCTCTCTGATAAAGCAGGAAGCAATCACTGCTCCACAAACGATGACAATCCCAACACCAAAAGCACCGTGCGTGGCGGCTTGGTAGCATTTCCTAACCACAGCCGCCACTGCAGGCTCCAAAGTTTTGATGAAGTCTAGATTTTGTCGTACCTTCTTCACAATCTCCTCTGCCTCCTTTCCACTGTCTAACTTCTCTGCCAATTTTGTTCTCAATTGTTGCTGTACTACTGTGGCCGCTAGACTCAGCCCCGTCACACTCCCTAGAGAGCGGAACAGATACGTGCAAGCTGTGGCTATAGCCTGATCTGCAGGGTCAGCGTTTGCAAGGACGCTGAGAAGAGTCGTGGTTATTGCCGCTCCGATGCCGAAACTGGATATGCTAATACCGGTGATAATACCTGGTGTCGAGGTTGCAACAAGTCCTGAGAACGAAAATGTTACGATGCTTCCCACAAGGCCAATTACCACACATGTAAGAGTGAGTACATAATATTTTCCTGTCTTCTGCATGTATAGGCCACCAAATAATGAGCCTGCAACACTCATAATCATGACTGGAACCAGCCGGACACCGGCCGCTGTTGCGGAGAGGCCATCAACTGCTTGCATGTACAAGGGAACATAGAAGAACACCCCCATATTTCCGGCAAGGGCAAAAAAGTTGGTCAAATAGCTAGCAACTAGGGAGCGATGAAAGATAATGTGACCGGGCGCAAACGGATGTGTGGCGATTTTCATCTCTACGAAGATGAAAAGGGCAAAGAGCGGGATGGACACGCTACAACTGATGATGGTGATTT
This sequence comes from Hymenoscyphus repandus, assembly GCA_001414415.1. Lineage (NCBI taxonomy): Eukaryota > Fungi > Ascomycota > Leotiomycetes > Helotiales > Helotiaceae > Hymenoscyphus > Hymenoscyphus repandus. Next base: position 112,191 of record LLCE01000134.1, read on the forward strand.
TGGCTGTCCATGAAACATTGCTGCCACGATCAAATCCAAGAAGCAAGCAGAAGACAGCTGAAACAAGCGTAAGAGCGCCGGTAAAGTCCACCCTTTTGAGTTTCTCGAGCCAGTGCGCATGGTCGGTTTTTGGAAGATCAAGGAGGAAGTAGACTGCAATGGCAGCAAAGATGCACATAGGAAATTGTCCTATAAATGCCCTGACAGTATGTTAGAACAGCTGAGCGTGTTATGACAAACGTTTCAGAATATGAATAAGCTTACCATCTCCATCCGATGGAATCAGAGAGAATGCCACCTAAAGGCGCGCCAGCTGATGCACCCAGAGCATACACGATATTCATATATCCTTGCCAAGATCCTCGTTTCCTAAGGGGTATAATATCACTGAGCAGGATGCTTGAAACAGTGGTCATTCCACCGCCACCAATACCTTCATCATGTTAGCTACTCTATTACTGCAAGGCAGCAAATGGCGACTTCAATCAGTGGGCTTACCGGCAAAGGCCCTTGCAGCAATAAGCTCTTCAACGTTTCTTGCAAGGCCACAAAAGAGACAACCAGTGCCAAAGATGGCATATGCAAAAAGAAGAGCTGCCTGTCTTCCGAAAATGTCCGAGAGCTTTCCATATAGGGGTTGAAAACTCGTTAATGTGAGAAAGTATCTAGAAAGCTTCGTTAGCAATAAGTTCCAGATAGACAGTGAATCAAGACGCAGACGAAGCATTCCCTACGAAGGCGCAGTAAGAAACCTCGATAGTATTATGAGATGGGTCTCCAATTTGCGATTGAGTGTAAAATTATACGCTGGGAATTATTGGATATTTTGCACTCACGCGGTAGCAATCCAGCTCGTGTTGTTCAAGGCGTTAAGATCGGATCCCATTTTTGCATAGCTGGCGATGACTAGTGTTTGGTCCGCCGCACTCAAGAAAACCTAGAGATCATTGTTAGCCTATTGATAAGTGCACTGAGTCTCGATTAATGGCTAGTGCTGATCTAGTATCACCAAAATAGGGAAGGGTTTGGGGCGGCAATAGAATAATTGCTACATACTCCAATACATATAGCTGGGAATAGCATCTTAATCTTTGCCATCATTTCCGCATTTCCCTCGAAGAGAGGATTGCTAGGCCGCTCCACGTGACCAGCTTCCTCATCATGGCTTTCCCCTTCATTCATGGGCTTGGAGCAATTGACAGTACTATCACCAACCGAACCGTTAAGATCGTTTGATGAGAGTGTAGAGGCAGTTGTACCATTGCTCCCCAAGAGTGATGTGGTCTCCGTCGACTCCGGTTCGTCGTTAGTCGCAGCCATTGTGAAGAATCACAATGTTGTTCTTAGTGAGTTCTATTTTGCTTAGCTGCCAATATTAATATTAGCGTATGTGGCATTAAATACAACCAAGTTGTGGGTATTGTGTGCTGTGAGCCTTTGAGAGTGGGAATGCCAAGTTATTGATGGATTAGCTATCTCGGCGTTAATTCCAGCTACCTCCGATCGCTTATGCCAAAGGAGAAGGTGAAATGACCCTTGTCTCCGTTATATTTATTTTCAATCTCCGGTACATAAATCGGATGATCAATATCCTACACTAGTTTCAAGAGTTAAACTAATTATGATGATAGGAAAACTAATAGGGACCGAGTTGGAATAAAGTCTCTCGTCTTTGATAAATGCTCTCTCGTAAATAAGTGCAAAAATTAAAAGCCAGGTTGCGGACCATGGTAGAAATAGGAAGGCGACACTTTCAGCGATTCTACTGTTTGTACTCAAGTACTATTTCAACGTTCAAGGAAATCTAAGTACAAAGTTTGAAGGGAGCCAAAGGAGCCACAGGGGTATCGTTAATACAAGATTGTATCTCCTCTCATTTCATCATACACATAATCCAGTACCCTCTCCATGATCCCGCCGTTTGAGTCGTGGCCCCTACCCTCGCCTATTGATCTTGCTTTACATTATCATCTTACAATCCCTGAGCCTTTTGTGACGTATACACAATATCTGTAGTCGTAGTCTGAATAATTGCAGTATCACTACTGCCGTCATTGCTCCATCCTGCGCTACCTTTGTTCGAATTTGCTCCTATGTGACTATCTTGTCCCTGGACAAAGGTCTCCATGCCATACTCGCGGTCACCCTCTTCGTCGAAACGTCCGTACTTATTGCGCTTCGGGTTGGTTCCAGGTCCAGGTATGCTTCCGCCGATGATAGCACTTCGTCCAGATCGTCCGCCATACGGACCAGAGCTATTGTACTTGTTTTGAGAAGTATTCGCCGTGGAAGAAATCAGGCCTGGTGCTACTGTACGGACGAAGAGGCGAAGTGTAGGGAGGGATGCGCACATAATGAGAAGATTTGCTTCGACACAGCTACAGAAGTTCTCAATTCATGTCCATGTATTATGATGTGTGTAGAAAGGTGGTGGTGTACTCACATCCAAACACTGATAGGTCCACCACCCCATGGCTGATCAATATCAGTCAACTTTGTGATAAGCAGAACTAGACGAACGATCGAAGTTATGACAGTTCTGCAAAGTATTCTTAATTGATCGCACATTGGAAATGGGGGGCAGTTTGACTTACGCAGAGCCGATAGTGAAGATGAACAAAAGCCCAGCTTTCTTTGATCTCGACATTTGAAGACCTAATACCATGGGAACTGGGAGAAGGATGATCATCACATCAACAATAACAGCTAGTATAGCTGTCGCTTCGAACATTGCCACTCGGTCGATACACACTCCATCAATTATATTGATGTCCCAGCCCATAGCAATGGGCTTGCAAGCGAAAATCGAGCTGAAGAAGATACCAACGTTGGATCCCACATTGATAAACATAACTAACCAGACAGACCATTGGAACCATTTTTGTTGATTTTGTAGGCCGTTGTAGAATATGAGAATGACTAACTTGGCGAGAGCAGTTGGTGGAGCATAGACAATAGCGTTCAGATAAACGCTGTACTGGCCGTCTCATTAGTACACAGGAGGACTTAATTCTTGACCTCGAGCCTACGCATACCTTGACAAAGTCTGCAAATTGTGATATGGGTATCTCAAATGCATGTACCCCAATGTACTTGAGCACAAATCCTCCTTTAAGAATGGTAAGCGTGTTTGGTTTGTGGTGCTAGACAATGGAAACCCACTTATTATCAAGGCCTGTATCGCAACTGTAAATATCTAAGACACTTGTTAGTCCTCCGCAAACTTGAGCCGCCAGATCATTAGGATGGTAATAGAAGGGATTTACCCATGCGACGAAGAGACAAGCTAATAAAATTGTTAGCCACTGGAAGCAAAGATCTTCGACAACACGGATCGTGAGGCTCACCATCATCTATTCCAAAGCTCCGCCGAACGATAATCTTTACGTATAAGCGTTGGCACATAAACAGAAGCGCCAGCACCATTCCAATGCCGGAAATCCAATAACATGCGATGTTGCCTTGCCTGGCAGGATTAGCAAAGTCAACTACGTAGTCTTCAGGTGCTGGAATAGCAGTGATGACTCCGTTCGTGAGCGACATCCTGTAAAGAACTTTCAGAAGCGTACAAAACGCTCCTGCGACTCTTTCTTCTATGGAACGTGAACCTAGGCTACTCTTATATCGGTTGGCTTATACTTTCCATGCATCTCACTTTTACTTCCTTATTTTGACCCTAGGGAGAATCGTGAGGGGACTTGTTCAAAAATGCAAAGAACTCCTTCGTTTCCAGAAGATGCCCGTACACTTCCTAGACACCATGTGGCAAGATCCGAAGTTCACCACAGATGTCATCAAAAAGCAGACCTGTTATGGTTGATGAGACGAGACCCTGGGTACAGCGGGGATTGTGTTACGCGGGTTGAGCGACCAGTAGATGAAATTAGCTTTGTACTATGGGTCCCTTGTGTTGCTTTTGCATTGCATCTTTCGAGTTTAATCCTGGTGACGTGACAAGTTATCTTAGCTTGCCGACGGATGTGTTTCCTCGGGCCGCAATATATCATGGTATGCCTGACAGTGACAAGGGATAGGAAACAAGCGTCCTGGTCGAACATGAGAGCTTACGGCGCAAGCAGCAACAATTTTAATTTTCTTGAAGCATTATTGGTGCCTTCGAGAGTGAGAGAGTGAAGGCAATTGCCATTTCGATCGTCTACCAGCAGCAGCGAGAATTCAACTCTACTCCATAGTACAACAATATTTAGAAGTCACTGTCTGATACTGTAAAATAATGCAGTTATCACACACACTGGTCTTTGAAGACTGTAAAATTGAGGGTCAGAATCAACTCGGTAGGAGAAACAAATCCATTGAGCCAAAGAAAAACAAAGCTCATTTCATTATGGAGACATTGTTAGAAGAATCCAAGGTGGTAAGGATTGGCCAGGAGAGCTTTGAACAATCCATGTGAAAATGTTGCTATTCTTCTTTAACTGGGCTTGAGTCATTCTTTTCATTCGGTCTTCCCCCACCTTTCAATAACTAGTGGGCAACCATAACTTAATCGCGAGGTTTCTTTGTTTTGGCATGATTTTGCTCAGAAGATCATGGAGAGGGGATGGTGATTTGCTCGATAGTAGCCAAGGCTTCAAAAGAAAGCTACCCTGGTCACCAAGACACCAGGAACGACCTTCAAGAGATAGAATTTGACACAGTATCTGCTTCTCTGCGGGTATGGCGGTCTGTAAAACTCCATTGCGTGCTTGAGCCGGTAGCAAGGAAAGATCAAGGAAGGATGTTGCTTTCAAGAACCTTCCACTCAGTTGGCCATTGCGTTTCAACATCCGAGCTATCCCAATTCTAGTTAGACATCTAACATCGTCCACTACTGTACTGCCCCTTGTTATAATTCTCACAGACCACATCTCGGAAGCCTGTGCTCCATAACCCGCGTCGAGAATGATCACTGATCAGACGATGTAGTACTGTGCATCCAGTGTGGCATTCAATTCTCGAAGTGCCGTTGCCATACCGGCACTTAGGGTTTTATACGTAGCTTTTCTGGCCTCCTCAAGACTGACATTTGTTTGGCCTTTTAATTTAATGGAATTTACTTGTACTCGATTTCAGTCAGTCTTACAGAATCTCTCACAACTGGTTTCTACTTCAAGTTTTGAAAACAGGGAAGTGCAAGGGGTCTTCAATTTCCCGCCTAGCACTGGCGGGCAACTCTAATTCCTCCGGCATCATTCCATGTTCTCATCCACTAGTGGGTCTTATATGCTCCACAATCCTTGAAAGCACGACTTGTGGGGGGCTTCTGATAAAATTGGATGATTGGCATCTGCAAAATCATTTTATGAAGTTACTCTACAAATTTCCAGTCTCCAATTCCCCCTGCTCAGTCTCCTCTCGGTAAGAAGTTGAGCTGCGGCTATTGAACCTCATTCAGGGTTATACCGCAAACAGAATTGCCACGCTTCCTCATAAACTACTCCACTACTCAACTGAACGCTATCGCCGTTGCGTATGATTGATTCAATGGTTTAATGCACGTAGGATAAAGTAAAATTGGCTTTTTTTTTTGGGAAGATGTTCGACCGCATATCCGGGTCGATTTGACTTTGTATAAGAGTCCAAGAGAAAGGCCATCTAACTGATTCCTTGACACACCTCTCAACATCACCACTCCATGGTCCTCCCGTGTAAATCAATTCAGAAACATTGCGTTGCCGCATTTCCTTGGCATTATTTAGAGAACCTCATGTGTTGATATTTGTGTTTCGGAATCAATATCATAACCTATATCCTCGACAACCTTCACTATGATCTCAAAATCTACGTCAAGTTGTGTCGCTACTGCGGCTCTCCTGTTTCATAGTCTTACGTCGGCTGCTACAGTTACGACATGTGGAGTGAGTCTTCCCATTTATAGCTATCTTGCGCCGCGCTTTCCTAATCAACACCACAAACC
>LLCE01000135.1:0-117724 GCA_001414415.1 Hymenoscyphus repandus
GTTATTATATTATTAGATTATAAGAACCTAGTTAGTTTTACTAGTACTAAGGTACTCGATAGAAGTAGATATACGAGGTAGTTAGAAAAGCTAGTATATTTTAATATTATTATTAAATATATTAAAGGTACTAGTAATCTATATACCGACGCTTTAAGTCGTCTACTAGGGTATATAAAAGATAAGAGTTCGAAAATAATTAATCTACTAAGAGAAGTCTATATAGGAGACTTAGTACCGGGAGTAAAAGTACTCTTTATAGCCTCTCGTAGGAAGGATTTAGATAAACTATACTTTATACGAATCTAGGTAGCCTAATAAAGATTATAAGATAAACTAAATAAAGTCTACTTATAGGAAAAGAAAGATCTCTAGGAATATAAAAAGATAAAAAAGATATAGATCCTAGCGGACTTAGCCTTTAAGATTATTAAGGAATAATATAAGCTACTAGCTTATAGATATTAAAAGATTCGCTAAACGACTTTTAGACTTAGATAACTATACTATATTAAAAATCTAAAGAAGTTAGCTAAGAAAGTAATCGCTAAATATAATATATATATATAAGGAATAAGATATTATACTATATACCTTATAGATTTATAGGAACGGTCCCGATACCGGATATTCTATAGGAGTTAGTATCGTAGGATTTTATTAGCGGGTTCCTAGTATTAATAGAACCTATAATAAAAGTCCTATATAATTATATCCTAGTTATTATAGATAGACTAACTAAATATATTATCCTAGTCCCGTATATAAAAACTAGTATAGTAGAGGAGTTAGCTTATATCTTCTTTCGAATAGTAGTAATAAATTATAGATTACTAAAGGAAATTATATTAGATAGAGATAGCCTCTTTATATTTAAGTTCTAGAAAAGCCTAATAGCTATACTCGGAGTTAAGAGAAAAATATCTACTACGTTCTACCTATAGATAAATAAAAGAACTAAATATATAAACTAGATTATTAAAGTATATTTACGGTTATACGCTAATTACTAGTAAGATAACTAGGTATAGTTCCTACTACTAGTATAGTTCGCGTATAATAGTTTAGTCTTAGACGTAATAGGAAAGATACTATTCTTTACTAACTTTAGAAAAGAATACCTTATATATAGAGAACCTAATTTAAATATAGAATAAATTCTAAATTAAAATATAAAGGTTATAAATAATAAACTCGTAGAATTATATAAGGAACTTATAGAAGAACTAAAGTTTATAGCAGAAAGAAATATATACTACTATAACTTAAAACGTAGTTAGGAGCCTATACTAAAGAGGGGAGATAAAGTCTACCTTCTAAGAAAAAATATTAAAATAAAAAAACTAAGTAATAAGCTAGACTATAAGAAATTAGGACTATTTAAAATTAAGAATATAAAAGGACGTTTAAACTACGAACTTAAGCTACTAAAGATAATACGAATCTACCTAGTCGTCTATATTTTATTATTAGAACTAGTACCGCTAGGAGCTCTAAAAGCTCCCTTTACTAAAGTAGAATCTACTAACCTTTAAGAAGAAGCCGTATATAATATCGAGGAAATCCTAGATTATTAGTATATAAACGGGAAAATTATATATTTAATTAAGTAGTTAGGCTACTTATATTTAGAAAATATATAGGAACTAAAATCTTATCTTAGCTACCCTAAGAAGTTTAAGACGTTCTACTACTAAAATCCTAGGTTACCTAGAAAGAATTACTAGGCGGGAAGACTAGGGAAAGGTCGAAAGCGGGATTAAGGCCGAAGGAAAAGAGGTTGTTAGGAAGAGGGAGGTTACTCGCGAGGCGAGTTACCTCTACGTCCTGTTCCTTTTCCTCTCGCGCTTGTTTTTCTCGGGCTTCTAACTCGTCTAACTCGTCTAGAGAGTTAAGACCGGCTAATACTATCCGTTTCTCCCGGGCTAATAGGAGGCGTTTCTACTTCCGTAAGCGAGCGACCCGGGCTATAGCCTCTTAGGCCTGCTATTAGGAGCGGCTATAAGCCTTTTACTACTTAGCTAAACTAACTAAAAGGTATAATATTCGCGGTTACGCGAATAGGCTTATTACTATATATAACACTTATACCGGAGATACTAGTCACGTAATATAGCTCCTAATACCTACTCGGTAGTAGCCTCTTCCTATTACTTAAGATATTCCTTTTAACGCTTAAGGAAAGTCTAGTCGGAAAGTAAAGGTATTCGATTTCTCTCGCGATAGTTATAGACTTTACCTTAACGAGTATACTCGGTATATCGTTTATACTCCTCGCCGGGAATAGCTATATAATAGCGGGCTACTCCTTTAATATCTTTAGATTTTTTATAACGAGTATAAGGCGCTATAATATCGCCTAAATATTTAATATAATTTCCTAGAGCCGTTCGTTCGTGTTATTTATAAGAGCGATCGGTAGTTATAATAAAAGAAAGGAAGGCTATAGGCCTAACGTCGATATTTCCTTAGGTCGTACTTATACGTAAAGATACGCTAGGATAGAAGAGGGATAGTATAATAAATTATAAGATTTATTACGTATAGTTCTAAGACCTTAGACTATTATAGAAGAAAGGACTAATTACGAGCTAGTAAGCGGTCTAGGGATTTTATAGTATATAATATTATATAATACTAGGGTCGACTAGGTCGATAGGCGACTAAGTCGACCTAGAACGAAAGGGTCGACTAGCGACCCTCGCGCTCCCTTAAGTATATATAGTCTAGGTTTTTACCTATTAGATAGGAGCTTCGTACTTAATTAAATATAGTAACTAAATTATATTATTTATTATATAGTTATTATTACGAGCTAAGCTTCTAAGCTTAGTAACCTAGTAATAGTCTATATACTTCTATATAGCCTATAAACTATACTTATTACTTAGCTATAGGGTAGTTAAATACCGAATCGTAATAATATTCTTCGTACCGGGGGCTACTTAGTTATTAAGGACCTCGATATAGGAGTTAGTAGAGAACTTATACTTTTTTAACTCGAAATCCCGATCTACGATATATAGGTCGGACCTGCCTAGGTCTTAGAAACACCCCTATACTATAACCTTTACTATCCTTTCTAGCCTTATAGGTCTAGACTATTTTTAGGTTCTATTTTTAGGCTGGCATATAAAAAGCACTATTCCTGTGCTTTACCCCGCCCCCGCTCTACTGAACACTTGTCACTCTATATATATATATATTGTAGCTGGGAAATCTGGTCATGTCTTTTATATACACGTGACACAACAACCCGTAAGCGAGTTATTGTGTCACGTGTGCAGATTGATCACCCTGTATAAGATAACTTCTCCTGGTCAGTGGATAGAGGACACACAGAAGCGGAACATGACACACAATGGAAGAGTTTTCTCACGAATTCTTTGACACGGAAATGCGATATTTGTGATATGTGTTAAGATTGCCCTGGTGGTGCGGCCAGAATATTGTTTTTTGGTAGTTTTTATCTTCCTACCCCCCTATTCCTAAGGCGTGATAGCAGCGCTATCGGGACACGCTATACTCGCCTTTCAACCCCTCTATAATTGACGACACCGATGGTTTCCTCATCAGTCACAATTGTCTATGGAAAGGCTCAGAAAGTATTCATTATTCTAATGATCAGGTAACTAAATCATATGACCCTGCAACTTATTTAGTACCACGATATTACTCTCTCCCTCAGTATCGGCTCTCCATTCTCATCATCCGCTGGCTTCAGACAGGCAACATGCACTTCTCTATTCGCTTTATCGATGTCAAACTTCACCAGTTTTACAGCGATATCTTCAGGAACATATTCTACATCATGCGGAAGATCCTCCTCTTCTAGCTCTATCATCCATTGTATGACTTTGCCAATGACGACCGTGTGGAATACACCGCCTCCCCTTTTTGGCACGCGTGGGATGATATCTAATATTTCTCTTCTGAGACTGCGGTGTTTGTACCGCCAACCAACAACGGTGAGTGGAATGACCACTCGAGTGTCGAGAGTGAACGATTCCGCTGGAGTAGGGTCAGCGAATATGATTCGAATCAACATAACAATTTCTGTAAGCTCTTTGGTGTAACGCTCGTAATATGTAGCAGAGTCTGGAGCAGCCGTCGCCAGCCAAAGGTAATAGCTCAGATAATGTGCTCGCACCATGACTGCTGCCTTCAAAACGTATGGCTTGGGAGAAGACCAGGCAGCCTCGAATATTGGAGCGTAAGCACTATTCCATCGCCGAAGCTCTGTGAGTATGCGGCAGAGCTGAGCGTACTTTGGCCCTGGTATATAAAGCTGTGAATCACCCCCATCCTCGTCAGTGTTATCTTGAGCATACATCCAAGATAATGCCCTTGACACGATTACCATGATCTTCACCCTCGCCTCCCTAATGACCGTAAAGCGTTCCGGAATCTCTGTGCCAAGGACATCACTCAGATATTCGGGGTTTAGATAGATTTTAAGACCACCGAAGGACCGTTGTAGCGCACCAGCTTCGATCTCCACCACCGTGAAAATCTCCAATATGACTTCGTCTATTGGCTCCGGATCGCTTCCACGCATATGGTCAGCAATCAATTTGATTCCTAGGCCGACCTGACTAGTCATTGAAATTGCATTTCCATGCAAGCTCTCAAATGTCGCAAATAATATGCAGGCGAGGAGCGTGGATCTTATGTCCATACCACCTTTCATGATCGACTTCCTTACACCAACGAGTGCTTTGCTATATTGCCTATAAGCAAAAGCTTGTCGTTGAGACGTAGTCTTAACATCTTCAATTTCTAGCTGTTCAGTCGTACGCAAGTTGAGTGCCCCTATTGCTGTCACAACATGGCGAATACTAGGATCTATCTCGCTAACCTGCGGGACGATATTGGTCCAGATGTCGAGATCATGACACCCTGTGAGTTGAAGGGCAGTCTCCTCGTGGAATATCTTGAAGTGTCGGTATTCCTGATCTGTGTCGAACAGGTTGTTCGGTGGCGGCCGATGTATGGTGACCTTATTTATTGGCGATGTCCTCCTTCTCATTGCCGGGACCGCAGCCGATTCATAACCTTCACATTGAAGATTCGAGCCTATGCATCTTTTACAGAAGGGTTTCTCCTCGTCGCATTTAAATTTTCGTTTTCTATTCACTTGTCAGACCGCCTTGGCTTCATGCCCGGGGAATAGACAGACAGACTTGCAGGTTTTGCAGCCTGTTTTCGACCTCGGGGTCGACCATCTCTTGCCCTTGGGGGCCGAACCAGATTTGATGAGGAATGAAGAACACCCTGGGAAATTCGACTGCATATTTGTTTGCGATCTGTGGGGTGCAGACTTTCTGACCGGAGGCAAAGCAGAGCTGGGAGGTCGTTGGCTTGCCCCGCTGTTACGCTGGAAATTTGTCGGTTCGCTTGCAAGGCTCCTTCGCTGCTAATTCCAATTGGATGATATACGCGTTCAGGCTGTTCGACATGGTTCTGATGATGTCGACGAATCAGCACAATTCATTTGTGTAAATGCGAGGGTTGGCAAGCCCATAAGGTTAGCGCCACTCAGGGCTCGCCGATTCCGTCCACGTGATTCGTTCCCCCTGTTTCACAATAGTAACCTTCCCTTGAAGATACCATCATGATAAGCACCAGACTTGTCAGCTGTAAATTACTGGAAGAGACAAACTAAGTTTCTGACGTACTGACCGAAACAAGGCTACAACTGCCCCAGCACTGCATGATGCGGTAAAAGTATCGCTTCTGCCTACCAGCCAATCATTATCAGCCTCTTACAGGATTTTGAATTAGGAGGTACCGTACATTCCCACTCTTTATGAAGCTCAAGTTAAAATTAATTGATCTTCTGTTGTTTTCCCTGTTTCTCGATTAGTATTTGGTATTTTAGTTATTTTGACCCTTCATGAGAGACAAAATGAACACATCATCTCCTTCTCGGTCGTATCCCACTACTACTTCTTCAGGTGATGTTCAATCTCCTCTGCCAGGTTGGCGATATTATGTGTCCCTCCCGCTCGAGAACATATGTGGGATCCTTACTGGTGGGCACATGGCAAGACGAGGTATTATTCGTTAGCAGCAACTTTTTAATCGCTATGCTGGTGCAAATAACATCGAAAAATTGAGAGAAACACTGGACGAATTTCCCTTGAAGGGACCTATAATGCCGGACCGAGTAGCATTACTTAATACGGGTGTAAATCCAAACGGCAAAGATGATCCGGACGATTAATACTGGAGACCACTTGAATCATTGTACAATGCTTCTTTAAAAGGAAGACTAATTGTACAAAGGTTCTAGTCGAGAAGGGAGGTTTTAATGTATTACAGTATGCGGCAAGATCCGCAAATGTCGATATTTTAAGAATGTTATTGCACGATCCTCTATCCGCGCAGGAGACAGGTATGAAATTAGCTGAGAGAACACTCGCCTTTGGGTGCTTTGGTGGTAGAGTAGAAATTTTGAAATTGATTTTAGAGAGATATGAATTCTGATAGATGATCCTAAATGGTGGAAAGGCAACAATTTGACTAAAGAGCAAAAAGAGTTTATCGAAGAAAGTATTTGGCCTGCGGCCTCGTTCATTTAATGCGTTAAGTTGCTACCCTCTCATTTGACTCGAAGAAATAGAGACGGTACCTTTCCAATCTATGCTTTGATGAAGAATAGACATAATATTAATTTGTTCAATGCCTCGGGGGTGTACAAGAGAACAATGATGTGGAAAACTTCCAATTGATCTGGGAATGTCTTATCCGACAACCAGATTCTGACCTTTCACCTGATGAGAATGCTCACAAGATGTGCGATGAGTGGCTACATCGATGACTCATCTCATCCTCCGGTTCTGGAGACCATGAAATGATATTAGAAAGGGACGGAGCGAACCCTAATCATATATCCCTGAAATATCACAACTGTTCTCTTCGGTACTGCTTACCAGGGAAAAGTTGAGGCGATTTCTCCTCGAAAATCATGAACTCGAAAATCATGAAGTTGATATTTGTTTGGAAGTGAAATGTATCTGAATGGGTCCATTGCTTTGCTTTTAACCGTGTTGAACAACCGGGCTGAAGTGATGGTGGTGCTCCTCAAGCATGGCGGACCCAATGGTGTCCCTGTAAACTTCAGTTGGACTTACCACAGAGTCACAAGAGCTATTGATGCTAGATTTACCGACATCACTTGCAATTTCTTCAATCCTGAACACCAATGTGTAGGCAGTGTCTTCCTCGGCAATTTATTTCATAGTATATTTTCGAGTCGCCCATTTGAGCAGCGCACGAAATACACAATCACCAGTTACTCCTAGTCGACTCATTCCCAAAGCATATAATCTGGAAAATACCGATCATGTATCCTCTTAGCATACTGCAGAACAGTAGGACAACCTTTAATGATCTTAGTGCTCTTCGGTGACCTGTTATGGACCATTAGATTACTCTAGGGCGACTCGATCCTCAAACTTACGCAGTTGTCACAAGAGTTGCAGAAATAGCCCCAAATAAGGTTGTATCTGCTTCTGATGGCTTATTGCCGCCCAACGCCCAAAATGGACCATCTCCAGAATGATTTGCTTTCGAAGCAACAAGAAGTGCTTCAACACTGTCCCAGATTTCCTGACCAAATTTCTCTCTCTCTTCTGGTGTGAACCGTGCTGCTCCTTGGCCGTGTAGTGTGGCATTGACGTTTCTGTACACAAGTAGTCCAACGAGTACTTGGGCTGGCCAAGGGAGTTTCCAAAGAATATGAGCCCGCATAGTCTCATAATTTTCATACCATTTCTCGCATGCCTGTCTAGGTCAGCCACTCTGAAATTGCTACCGCGAACAAATTAGCATGCAAGAGTCGATGAAACCTACCTGATAAAAGTACCATTTGTCTTCAATTAATGCCCGAAGCGCCAAGTCATGTGCTTTGTCGACAGGCGACAGCTTTGTGTTCAAGTATTCCAGAATTCCATGTTCCACCAATTTTGCAATGATCAAGGATGAATCTGAAACGAGTTCCGAGTTTCCTTCCTCTTCCTCTCTTATCTCCACGTAGGGAATCTTTCCCTTGGGAGATTTCTGGACAGATCCCGAATCTGCTTTATACTTCACCCCAGCGAATCGCAAGCGAGCTTCGAGCTTTGTGACGAACGGCGACCAAACATAAATCCCTGATTCATCCCAACCCCTGAAAAGAGTCAATTGAGGATTGGACATTATTAAATAAATATTTAATGCTCTGCACGTGTATAAAATCGAGGAATGGTTGATGTCCTGTAGTGCGTAAGTCTACTTTATTATATCGTGTGCGGGGCTAGTGCCGGACATTATAGAGAGGTTCACTCCGGAGACCTAAAAGGAGCGGGGTGCTATAGCCAATAAGCAAGGTTAAGAAGTCCGAAAGTCACGTCGGTGTTCCGCAGCTAAAACTTAGCTTATAAAGTAAACGGCGTACGCCAGGTTAGTATAAAAGTATATTCCTGGTAGTAGCGTAATAGATACCGTATCCAGAGGTAATACTAGCAGGTAGGGCCACGATTAAGTAGTAAATAATACCCGAGGGCTACCTATATAATCGGGCCCGTGGAGTTAAAGGTAAGCTAGCCCTAGGCTCTAAAGTATAACGATTAAGGTTCTTAACTAAGAACTATTATCCTAAGGTTTAATATTATCACGGGCCAGGTCTTAAAGTCTAAGTAAACTAACTATATTAGACTAGCTAAGAATTCTCTAAGGAGAGAAAGAAGGTAATAAGGTTAGAGAGCTTTAATAGAGGTAAGCTCTCGTACGAAGCTAAGGTTACCCTAGGAACGGCGACGCCCTAAGGCCTAGTAAATAATCGGGTCTTAACCCGCTATAAATATAAAAGGAATAAAGATATAAATTATATAGTATTTACTTAGAAGTAAAGTCGTTACTAGTAATTAATAAATATTAGATTACTATAGGTAGTTATTACGAAGCTTAAAATAAATAAGCTAAATATTACGACTAGTAATTAGTTTAATAGTATTATTATAATACGGCTCTCTACTACTCTATAGTTAAGAAAGTAATATAGTTTATAGGCTATAGCGAGGTATACGAGACTATTACTAGGTTACTAGACTCGGAGGTCTAACTCGTAATAATAACTAGATAATAAATAATAAGATTTAGTTATTATATTTAATTAAGTACGAAGCTCCTATCTAATAGATAAAGACCTAGACTATATACTTATATCTAACCTCTAGTATTACGGCCTAGTCGATAGCGACCTAGTTAATAATCGACTATTTAACTATTAACTAGTCGATCTTCTTTATATAATCTCTAATACTATAAAATCTATAGACCGTTTACTAGCTTATAATTAGTTCTTTTTTCTATAATAGTTTAAGGTCTCCTAGAGAGTATCTCCTCTTAAGCCTAAGTTCTTTAAACTATATATAACTAATCCCGTAATTTATTATAGAAAGCTTCTTTTATCGAAGTAGAGTTAATTAACTCTTAAAAAGAAGTCGTATATAATATCGAGGAAATCCTAGATTATTAGTATATAAATAGAAAGATTATATATCTAATTAAATAGTTAGGTTATTTACCTTTAGAAAATATATAGGAACTAAAATCTTATCTTAGCTACCTTAAAAAGCTTAAGATATTCTACTACTAAAACCCTAGAGTACCTAGAAAGGGTCTCTAGGTAGGAAAACTAAAGAAAGGTCGAAAGAGAGGTCTAGGCCGAAGTTAAAGCTAGGGTTATTAAGATAAGTCGGTATAGTAGCTATTCTAGTAACTACTACTTCTTTTCGCTCTCTTTTATATTTCTCCTCCTATTTTTTAAACTCGATCTCCTTAAGGGCGTCTAGTTTATTAAAGGAGTTAAGGCCGGCGGAAATTATCTTCTACTCTTTTTTTCTAGGTACTTCTCTTTTTTATTTAAGTGTAAAAGTATAGCGATTAGGGTTCTTAACTTAGAATAGTTATCGTAGGTTTAGTATAAAAGAGATAAAGGTATAAGTTACTAGGTCTTTTACTTAGAAGTAAAGTCGTTACTAATAATTAATAAATATAGATTATTATAGGTAGTTAAGTACGAAGCTTAAAGTAAGTAGATATAAGTCCCGACTATATAGATAATAAAATATAGAGGGATAGCTATACTAGTACGGCTATTCTAGCTATCCCGGCTATCTACCTACGTAACTATCTATACGTAACCTTCTATAGCGGAGAACTAACCGGGTCGCTCTATATATTTAATCAGACCCCGAGGCTCTATAGTAGCCTCCTATACGTAGGACTAATCGTAGGTCGTAATAAAAAGCTTAGCTATAGCCTCGTTCTTCTAGGCCCGGAGTTTCTAGCGTTTCTCTTCGAGAGATTCCTATTTAGAAAGTAAAGATATTCGATTTATATCTTAAATATTATAGGTTTTTCTCTAATAAGTATATCCGGCGTAATAAGAATATTTCTCGCTACGAGATACTATTATAAAGAGGTAGAAAGGCGAGTATAGCGCGTCCCGATAGCGCTACTATTACTTCTTAGGAATAAAAAGGTAGAAAGATAAAACTACTAAAAAACGATATTCTAGCTATACTATAGAGTAATCTTAATATATATATTATAATTATCGTGTTTTAGTATTAAAGAATCTATATATAAAAACTCCTCTCCTTCGCTATCTTTCTCTCCTTTCTCTATCGTATATACTCTTTTATAGTAGTAGAAAAAACCTCCGTAGTATAAGCTTTCTACGTAATAGTATATTAATATAAAAGTAGTCTATATACTATACCTACTTAAACTCTTCCTCGAGAAATAAAAATAAATATAAAGAAATAATTTAAATTTCCTAGCTATACTATATAAGGATACTTATTCTTTTTATAATAAAAATAAAGCGCTATATTTCTTTTTCTAGTTCTTTTAATAATAAAGGTAAGTAAAATACTTTATTAGTCGTATTTAAAATTAGGCGATATAATAAAGAAGAAAAAGGCCGTTAACTTAATATTAATATTTCTTTAGATCGTACCTATATATAAAGATATACTAGAACGAAAAGAGAATAGTATAATAAATTATAGAATTAGTTACGTATAGTTCTAAAACCTTAGGCTTAAGAGAAGATACTTTCTAGAAGACCTAAATAATAAATTACGGGATCTATTACGTATAGCTCTAAGACCTTAGGTTTAAGAGGAATTAGCCTCTAGGAGACCTTAGACTATTATAGTTAAGAGGACTAATTACGAGCTAGTAAGCGGTCTAGGGATTTTATAGTATTTAAAGTACGTAACTAGGAACGGTTAGATTAGGTTAGTCTAACTATACCTAAATAACTAAACGATTAGTAGAAGTCGGTTTAACCGGCTCTAAATAATACGAGTAGTAATAGTATATAGTCTAGGTCTTTATCTATTAGATAAGAGCTTCGTACTTAATTAAATATAGCGACTAAATTATATTATTTATTATATAGTTATTATTACGAGCTAGACTTCTATATAGCCTATAAACTACCTACTTTCTTAGTTATAGAGTAGTTTAAGTTCGTAGTTTAAACGTTTTCTTACTTCTTTAATATTGAATAGTCCTAGTTTCTTATAGTCTAGCTTATCGCTTAGTCTTTTTATTTTAATCTTTTTTCTTAGAAAGTAGACTTATCTTCTATTTTTAGTATAGGCTTCTAACTACGTTTTAAATTATAGTAGTATATATTTCTTTCCGCTATAAACTTTAGTTCCTCTATAAGTTCTTTATATAATTCTACGAGTTTATCTATCTATACTCTTTAAAATAGACTATAATTTATACGATATTATAAAATCAGACGGAATCCTACTAAATAATATAGTACCTAAGACGCCCGAAACGTTCTCCGTAAAGAAAGCCTTATTTATCTCTCGGCTTATTAACTCGTAAAAATTTAAATTCTACTAATCCGTTCCGTCTCTGGTCCTAAGCGTCGCTCCTCCGAAGTATACCGTAGAGGATACGGACCTTGCGCATTAGAATTATAGTGTTACAACTGAGGCTCCGTGGCTGTGGATTATAAGGGATGAGATAGGGATTTCTGTAAAAGAAGTTAGGGAGAGTAGTGATATTGTGCCGCTTGCAGATGAATTTGCGAGGGTTTAAAAGGGTAAGGTGGTCTGGGAGGAGAGGAATAAGAGGCAGTTAGAGGGAATACTAATTTAGGAGAAGAAATTTGATTATTTAATTATATATAATAAGTGAATAAGTGCTGGATTTTAAATTCCTTGGGAAGGCGTTTAAAAACATAGCTATTAGGTTGAAAGAACATTTGTGTGGATGCGCTTGGTATATATATGCTTTGAATTTAAGTACGACAGTTTAGCTATCTAATTCTATTTTTCTCTGTCGTGTTGCCTATTCCAGCTCTATGTGTCTGTCTTTTTGTCTTATTACACGCAATTCTCAGTGTCAGTTTCTATACTACCTCGTCTTCAACTCCAACATCCACTAACTCTCGAAATCTTTTCCCACCATACCCAGCCCTCAGCGAAATAGTAGTCGAGCTGGAACTAGCAATGCATTCCGTAGCTTTGCCCGCTCTCGGGAACGCCATAATCTCATCCAAGTCAAGCGCCAGCAAGTTGCAATATCGATCTAAATCTAAATCGTTGGGTCCTTCACCCCATGGCTAATAAGATTTCAATCAGCGTCAAATTCGGCAACTCAAACGTGCAAAAAAGAGGGAAAGGAAGTCTTACATTCTCAATCTCCAACCCCACTTCCGCCAGCGCGAAGAGCGCATATGCAGTGACCCCCGTAACCGCCACACTCCACCACCTCAGTTCCGCCCACAGCTGGCTAGGTAACGTGAAGATGAAAATCCATACAATTCTCGAGATGGCAATATTATATCCTAGGGGAATGGGGGTGCGAAGAAGACGTTCACAGGCGGAGAGGATGGATGTTAGAGTGTCGATGTGGGTTAAGAGGTGAGTGAGGACTTGGGTGTCGATTTGGGGGTGGCCAAGGATGCGGTAGGACTCGACTGCGGCGGAGAGATGGAGGGTCAGGTTGAGGGGGTGGTTTGTTGCGGTGAGGTTGTACTGTTAGAAGTTTTATTAGCTGGGAAATTCGAAAGATCAAAAATTAGCAGGGCCAGTACATTTGGTACGTGGCTTACGCCATGTTTTAGATCATGACATTCATGCCATTCTCTCTCTCCTCTCAAATGATGCTTTAATGCCACAGCAAGTGTATGTACACATCTTATTACTTCTTCCTTCCTCATTACTGTCTCGCTGCTATCAGGTGTTGTGGGGATGTCAGGGCCATGAAGCCAGAGTGTTCGTGCGAAGGTACGGGAAACAGCGGAGAGTTTATCCCATTGTGTTCGGCCATCCCACCAGCGGCTGTAAGATGATTGCATGCGAAATGTTATGGCCAATCCTACAACGAATCTATTCCGTCTTGTCAGTTTACTGTTTCCTGGCGATCGGCAATGGATTGCTTACCCAAAGACGGGGAAGAGAATTGGCGAATGTAGCATATGCTTATCGCCCTTGAACTCTAATCCCAGGCAAATCAAAGCTGCAAAAATTCCCGAGACAACTATCTATTTCCACAAGCCAGTCTACAGTCAGTCAATGAGATTGATAAAGGCATCACGTGCCAGAAGGTGTCATTAAGAATAAGTACAGTACATACCTGCGGGAAAATTCTCAAGAACCCTCCTCCTTCCCATCTCAAAGAATATGGAATCCATCTAGCTCTCTTCCTCTGTTCCCTTTGCCCAGCATGCCATTCTTTCAGGCTTCGATACGGATGATGGTGATGATTCCTCATTTCTTGTTTCCATTGCCATTTTTCTCTGCTGCAAGAAAATACAAATCCAACCACTTCCTTCTCATCCACTCACCTGCACCCCGCCCTTCTTATGCATACTCCGGAGTACCCCTATAATTACCTCAATTGCAATCTAGTTGCATCCTCGGAACAAAGCGGAGGCTCTTTCCAGCCTGTCTTGGTTTATTACGGCTGTCATCCATGTAAAAACACGTGCAGAAAGCAAAAAATATGGGTCGTGGCCTGATTACTATAGACATCACCTGTTTTTTAATCTAACGAGGCGCTATTCGTGAGATGTCAGGGATTTCGAGATCCACCCAACATGCGGGGAAGTATATATACGCGAAATATCGGGCTTGGATTGAATTAAATTAGCTCTTACCCTCCGTTATATCACTTCTTAGTATTTCCTTCGAATAACTAACTTATTACCATGATCACGGGATTAATCACGTGCGGTTCCAAGACTATAGGATTAAGAGGTTATAAGTACTAGGAGACCTTAGGTAGTTATAGTATAGGAAGAGGACTAACTATAAGTAAGTAAGCCGTCTAGATATTTTATAGTATTAAATAACACGTGATATAACGCCTTCGGTAGACCGGCTATTAACGTTTAGTAGTAAAAGAGGTTAACCTAGTATAATAAACTATAATAGTATATAACTATTACGATACGCCCCTCTATTACCCGGTAACTAAGAAGTAGAGTAGTTTATAGGTGTAATAAATCACGAGATTAGTTATATATAGCTCTATATCACGATTCGGCACTTAACTACCCTGTAGCTAAGTAACAAGTTATATGTTTATAGGCTGTGTAGAAGTATACGGGCTATCACTAGGTTATAAGGCTTAGAAGTCTTGCTCGTAATAATAACTATATAATATAATAATAAGATTCAGTTACTATATTTAATTAAGCACGAAGCTCCTATCTAATAGGTGAAGACCTAGACTATATACTGTTAATATCTATACTTGGCGTAAGCTCTGTAAGCCGTGTAAGCTGGTCTAGCCGAGCTAGCACGTCTTACACTCCTTATCACGTGATACCTTATACTATGAAATCCCTGGACCGCTTACTAGCCTGTGATTAGTCTATTTCTTATAACAGCCTAAGGTCTCCTGGAGATAGTGATCTCTTAAGCCTATAGTCTTAGAGCTGCACGTGATTTATCCCGTGATTGTGACACTATTCCCCTTCCGTCCTAGCGTGTCCTCACGTATAAGTACGACCTAAGGAAATATCGACGTCAGGCCAGAGGCCTCTTCTTCTTTTATTATAGGCCCTATACGTTTAACACCACGTACTGATTATACCGCCCTTAGATAACAAATCAACTCTACTAGCAAGAAAATAGCTCCCTATACTCGTTATAAAAAAGTAAACTGTTCTAACTATTTCTTACCTCGGGATCCTAAGCTAAACCGATACGGTCGATACGCTCGTCTTAATAAATCCTGCGATGTTCGATCCGTTAATCGTATACTAAGGGCTTCCGAATAGGATTCGTTAGATTCTTAAATCGAGAAGCTCGATACTGCTAAAGGGGAGAGCCACGCGGTCCTGGCCGAGGCTATAGCTAAATACTACGCTATAATAGCCTAGACTATAGCCCGTATCTAGCGCCTTAAGAAAGAGAAGGTCTTTCTTTATAAGAGGAGGCAGAAGATAATTACTACCGGTCTTAATTCTATAGCAGAGCTTAATACTCTAGAGGAGATTAAAAAGGAGAAATAAGAAGAAGAGGAAAAAGCGAAGTAGAGGGAGGAGGTAGTAACCAGGCTAGCGGCTACGCCGACCCCCCTTTCCGACCCCGGCCTTAGTCTCGGCCTGGATCCTTCGTTCGACCCTTCTTTAGTTTTCTTACCTGATAACCCTTTCTAGGTAATTCAGGGTTTTAGTAGTAGAACGTCTTTAGCTTCTTAAGGTAGCTAAGATAAGACTTCGGTTCCTATATATTCTCTAAATATAGGTAATCTAACTATTTAATTAAGTATTTAATCTTTCCGTTTATATACTAATAATCTAAGATTTCTTCGATATTATATACGGCTTCTTCTTAAGGGTTTATAGATTCTACTTTAGTAAATAGAGCTTTCGGGGCTCCTAGCGGTACTAGTTCTAGTAACGAAATATAGATAACCGGGTAGATTCTTATTATCTTTAGTAGTTTAAGTTCGTAATTTAAACGTCCTCTTACTTCCTTGATCTTAAAGGGTCCTAATTTCTTATAGTCTAGTTTATCGCTTAGTCTTTTTATTTTAATATTTTTTCTTAGGAGGTAGACTTTATCCCCTCTCTTTAGCGTAGGCTCCTAACTACGTTTCTGATTATAGTAGTATACGTTTCTTTCCGCTATAAACTTTAGTTCCTCTAATAGTTCCTTATATAATTCCGCTATTCTATCTAATATTACTCTTATACTTTAGTTTAATATTTATTCTATTTTTAAATCTAGTTCTCGGTATACTACGTATTCTTTTCTATAAAGGGTAAAGAATAGTATCTTACTAGTAGCTTCCGAGACTAAACTATTATACGCGAATTATACGAGTAGTAGGAACTATACCTAATTATCTTATTAGTAGTTAACGTATAACCGTAGGTATACTTCGATAATCTAGTTTATACGTTTAGTTCCTCTATTTATCTATAGGTAGAATATAGTAGATATCTTTCTTTTAACTCCGAGTATAGCTATCAGGCTTTTCTAAAACTTAGAGGTAAAGAGACTATCCCTATCTAATATAATTTCCTTTAGTAACCTATAATTTATTACTATATCGCGGTTAAAGGCGTAAGCTAAATCCTCGGCTATACTAGTTTTTATATATAGGCTTAAGGTAATATATTTCGTTAGTCTATATACGCTAACTAGAATAGAGTCGTATCTAATATTCGTTATTAGTTCTTTTAATTCTAGGAATCTAGAGATAAAATCCTATAATACTAACTTAAATAGAATATCCGGTATTAGTATCGTTCCTATTTATCTATAAGGGGTATATCGAGTAACCTTATTTCTTATATATATATCGTATCCCGCGATTACTTTACTAACTAACTTCTTTAGGTCTAGGACGTAGTATAGTTATTTAATTCTAAAGGTAGTATAGCGTATCCTTTAATACCTATAAGCTAGTAGCTTATATTATTCTTTAATAATTTTAAGGGCTATATCTATAGGAACCTATACTTTATAAGTATCTATATATTCCTATAAGTCCTTCTCTATACGTAGGCTAATCTAGTATCGTTTCTAAATAGTTTCGTTATCTTTATTATTTAGAAACTCCTACTATACCTTATGTATTCTTTAGTAGTAAGATTCCTCTAAAGAATCGCTCCGAGAGTTTACTAGGACTGATTTTACTCCTAGTACTAAGTCTCCGACTTAAACCTCTCTTAGTAAGTTAATTATCTTAGAACTTTTATCTTTAGTATACCTAGGTAATCGACTTAATATATTAGTATATAGGTTCGTAGTACCTTTAATATACTTAATAATAATATTAAAGTATACTAGCTCTTCTAACTATCTCGTATACCTGCTTCTGTCGAGTACCTTAGTCCTAGTAAAACTAACTAGGTTCTTATAATCTAATAATATAATAACCTTATACTTTACTCCTTAGAGATAGATTCTCTAATACTTTAGCGCTAATACTATAGTAAGGAGTTCCTTATTATATATATCGTAGTTTAGTTTAGCTAGGTTATATTTCTCTAAAAAGTAGGCTATAGGATATAGCTTTCTATTCTTATCTAGCTAAAGGTATACTACTACTCTAGTAGTATCTAAAAAGTCCGTTTCGACGACGCTTTCTAATTCTAGGTTAAATATCCTAAGTATAGGATTCTCTATAAATTTCTTCTTAAGTTCGTCGAACGCGTTTTACTACTCTTCTTCCTATACGAACTTCGTTCCTTTACGTATAAGGCGTGTTAATAGTTCGGCTATTCTCGAGTAGTCCTAGATAAACTATCGTAAGAAGTTTCCGAACCTATTAAATAATTATACGTCTTTTACGTTTTCTAGGATTAGCTAGTCTCTAACTACCTAGATCTTTTCTAGATCGACCTTTATTTTACCTAGGGTAATAATAAAACCTAGGAATTTAACTTCCTTAACTCTAAACTCGTATTTCTTAAGCTTAAGTCTAGATTTATACTTATATAATACTTTTAATATATCGTATATATCTTTCTTATAGTCTTCTTCTTATTCCGAGAAGACGAGAATATCGTCTAAGTATAGGATAACTATTTTATAGAGGAAAGGTCGGAGGATATCTTTATTCTATCGTTAATAGGTAGCGGGAGTATTTACGAGGCCGAATAGTATTATAAGGTACTCCTATAGCCCCGACGGTATTATAAATATAGTCTTCTATTCGTGTCCTTTCGCTATATAGATTAATCTAAAAGCGTTTTCTTAATCTAGTTTAGTAAAGATCTTAGCTTTAGATAGCCGATCTTATAACTATTCTACTTTTAGTAAGGGGTAGGCGTCTTTAACTATCTTAGTATTTACTAGTCGGTAGTCGCTATAAGCCCTTCCTTCTAGTTTATCCTTTTTCTTAGCTATCGTCAGGTTTACTATATATAGTAACTTTAATTTCCTAATAAGTCCTTTCTAAGCTAGTTTCCTAATATATTCTTTAATAATCTTAGTCTTAGTATAGTCGAAGTACCGAAGTTTCTATTTTAGTAACCTAGCTCCTTCCTTAAGGTTAATCTCGTAATCCTAAGGTTAGTATTCTAGTAGTACTCTAAAGTTATTTAGAGTATAAAATATCTCTAAGAATTCCTAGTAATAACAGGGTATTTCTTTAATTATTTTCTTTAGTTTTTTCCCTTTAGTTAACCCTATTCTAAGGCGTCGTCTAGGATAGTCCTGACCGACCTTATTACGTACCTGTTTTAAGGTAGTACTTCTTTTATTAGGCTTAGATTACTATAGGAGTAACCCCTTATAATTATACTAGCTAAACCTAAGTTTACCTATCTACTAATTTATCTCTAGATTATATTATCGTAACTATATTATTCCTATAATAGCCTAGTTATTACCGGTCGGGGCTATATTAAAGACTATATTATTAGTATATCCTAATTCGGTTTCTATCTTTATAGGTCCCGTATATTTACTAATTAATCCGTCCTGATAATTAATATCTATACCGTCGAATACTAAGAGCCTATAAGGTCTCCTAGATTTCTAGTTAAGACCTAACTCCTTTATAACTCCCGGGTCTATAAAGTTATCGGTTACCCTAGAGTCTAATAGAACCCGAATTTCTCTTACGTTTTCCCTCTGATATAGTTTAACCTTTATTTCTAAATATACTTATAGTTTATCTAGGTTACCCTATATTCCCCTAAGCGCTTTTAGTTCTTTTAGGATTACTCGGGAACCTATTCCTAATATATTTTCCTATTCCTATTAGGTAGTAATTACGTCTATCTACCTTCGTCCGAAGTATATATATTCCCCTAACCTATACGGGCGGTATACTACTAATCGGTCGGGTTCTCCTTTCTAGCTTACGGCGAATTCCTAGTATATTATTTAATAGAGTACGGCCCTCTACTATACTCTTTATTCTTCTCTTTCCGAGATAATTCTCTACACGTCTCTAGGTTATACTACCACGTTTATTTCTAGTAGTCGGTTTTCCGCCGGGATAGCTATAGTAATAGTTCTAATCGGGGTATCGCCTATAGCTCGTAGGGCTATAAGCTAACTATCTCGGTATACTATATTATAGAATTCGTTTAGTACTAGGGCCGGTCCCTTTATACTTTCTATAAAATAGTCTAGCCGATTTATATCCTCGTAGGACTAATAGTATTCCTACTTATAGAATCTCCTATAATACTAAATTTCTCCTTCCCTTAGGTACTAATCTATTACTTCCGTCTAACTATTATCGGTATCTATTTTACCCTTAGGTTTCCTAAAAACTCCGTATATAGTAGTTTTCTTTCGATTCTCGGGATTTTCGAATATAATTTTCGTTCGGGTACGTCTTATAACTAATTATCTATCCTCTTCCGTGCCCGCGGCTTTTCTTCCTAGGTAGCCGAAATCCCTTTTTCCTTTATAAGGTTTATAGATATCGTAGGACTACTAGTTCTTTCCTGCTCTAAATCCCGTATAGTCCTATATTTCTCCTATCTCAGGGTTCTCGGCGTAGTTTTCTTCCTGAATTTCCGCTCGGTTCTTCCCTTTTATATAGGCCCTCGTAGCTTTTAGCTCGGAGCTATCTAACTAGTCGGAACTTACGTTACTCTCTTAGTTTTCTTCGGGAATAAGGGCCGTGATTTCTTTTACTTCTCCTTCTCTTATTCTCCTATAGAATATAATAGTTCCTTACGTTCTACTTATAACCACGAAGTATTTTCCTATCACGAGTTCCTCTGTCGTTACCTCCGAATAGTAATTATCCTTGTAGATCTCTGGTATATAGACGTACTAAGACTATATATCTCTCTGGTCTTTTCGTATTTAAAATAAAGCTTCTTCTCGTAGAGCTTATTTCGTTTTTCTAGACTTATCCCTTTCTTTTAAGTAGCGCTTATATTCTTCGTAGATTTATAACGTCCTAAATAGCGCTTCTCTTTTCTATATCTATATCTCTGATTTAATTCCCTATAAAAATTTCCTTTTCGGAGCTCGGTTATTCGGTTATCTAAGTAAATTAGTCGTTTAAATATATCTAATATATCTATAAAATATATACCCTGCTTCGCGATTTCCTCCCTAATATAGGACCTAAGTCCTTACTTAAAGAATTCGGACAGGGCTAGTTTATCCTATCCTATCTTATTCGTATACCGCTAAAACTTAGTAGTATAAGTAATAACCGTTCCTGTTTACTTTAGGTTAAGTAGTTTTCGGATAGCCGTTTAGCGTACGTCGATATCTCTAAATATCCTCCTAATCTCTTCTATAAATCCTTAGAACGTTCTAAAGATTTTCTTAGTTCCTTATTAGGAACCGATCGTGTCTCTATTTACGAATAGATCTTCGATATATAGTTAGATCTATTCCTAGGCCCGTCCTTATAGGTAAGAGGAAGCCTATAACCCTTTATAAGTTACCGTAGCGAACCTTACTTCGTTAAAGGTAAAGTATATCGATACTTACGAGATAAAGTATTCTAACTTAGTCCGGTCCCTGTTATACTTATCTAGTAAGGCGACTCGGAGTAATTCGTTTATCTCGATATTAATAACTAGTACGTCTAGTATAGAGTCGTCGTTACTATCGTCGTCCTTAGCAGGTTATTTTCCCTTAGAACCCTTACCTACCTCAGGTAGGTTTATCGATAGTATAAGGTTAACTCGGCTAGCGGTTAGGCTAGTCGAGCTAGGTCTATTATTTAGAGCTATTATTAATAGTCGGGCGTACTTCGAAGCGTGGTACTTAAAGTGTTACGATTCGGTACTTAACTACCCTGTAGCTAAGTAATAAGTTATATATTTATAGGCTGTATAGAAGTATACGGGCTATTACTAGGTTATAAAGCTTAGAAGTCTTACTCGTAATAATAACTATATAATATAATAATAAGATTTAGTTACTATATTTAATTAAGCACGAAGCTCCTATCTAATAGGTAAAGACCTAGACTATATACTGTTAATATCTATGCTTAGCGTAAGCTCTATAAGCCGTGTAAGCTAGTCTAGCCGAGCTAGCACGTCTTATACTCCTTATCACGTGATACCTTATACTATGAAATCCCTGGACCGCTTACTAGCCTATAATTAGTCTATTTCTTATAACAGCCTAAGGTCTCCTAGAGATAGTGATCTCTTAAGCCTATGGTCTTAGAGCTGCACGTGATTTATCCCGTGATTATAATACTCTAAGACCTTAGGCTTAAAAGGAGATATCCTCTAGGAGACCTTAGACTATTATAGTAAGGGGACTAATTACGAGCTAGTAAGCGGTCTAGGGATTTCTTAGTATTTAGGTATAAGGAACTATAATAGTAGGGAATTACGATTTAAGTATAAGGTTAGATTATATAAGGAACTATAATAGTAGGGAATTACGATTTAAATATAAGGTTAGATTACTATAGAAACTAATCTCTACCTTTCTTCTCTAATTCTCCTACTACCCTAATATACGAAACGTATCTGTTTTACCCCCTATATAGATAGCTAAGGACCTTAATAATTATATCTACTTCTCGAATCGGATAATATTATAATTCCTAGTTCTACTATCTACTCTTTTCGGCCGGTCCGAGACGGTAGCGACTCGGACCCTAGAGAAATAGCTCCGGGTTTTTATATAAAACCTAGGAGAGAAGAGAATAGAGGAAATCTAAATCAGGTTCCTAATAGTTAGAGGAGGTTAGTATAACCGGCCTTAACTATATAAGTAATATAAGTATATAGTCTAGGTCTTTACCTATTAGATAGGAGCTTCGTACTTAATTAAATATAGTAACTAAATTATATTATTTATTATATAGTTATTATTACGAGCTAGGCTTCTAAGCCTAGTAACCTAGTAATAGTCTATATACTTCTATATAGCCTATAAACTATACTTATTACTTAGCTATAGGGTAGTTAAGGCCGGTTATACTAACTACCTCTAACCGCCTACGATTACGTAGCCTAATATCAGGAACCTGATTTAGATTTCCTCTATTCTCTTCTCTCCTAGGTTTTATATAAAAACCCGGAGCTATTTCTCTAGGGTCCGAGTCGCTACCGTCTCGGACCGGCCGAATAGAGTAGATAGCGGAACTAGGAATTATAATATTATCCGATTCGAGAAGTAGATATA
This sequence comes from Hymenoscyphus repandus, assembly GCA_001414415.1. Taxonomy (NCBI): domain Eukaryota; kingdom Fungi; phylum Ascomycota; class Leotiomycetes; order Helotiales; family Helotiaceae; genus Hymenoscyphus; species Hymenoscyphus repandus. The sequence continues at coordinate 22,623 of LLCE01000135.1, forward strand.
ATCGTTAAGGTCCTTAGCTATCTACGTAGGGGGTAAAACGGATACGTTTCGTATATCAGGGTAGTAGGAGAATTAGAGAAGAAGGGTAGAGATTAGTTTCTATAGTAATCTGTTAGGAACCTGATTTAGATTTCCTCTATTCTCTTCTCTCCTAGGTTTCACCTGAAAACCCGGAGCTATTCTCTAGGGTCCGAGTCGCTACCGTCTCGGACCGGCCGAATAGAGTAGGTAGCGGAACTAGGAATTATAATATTATCCGATTTAAGAAGTAGATATAATCGTCAAGGTCCTTAGCTATCTACGTAGGAGGTAAAACGGATACGTTTTATATATTAGGGTAGTAGGAGAATCAGAGAAGAAGGGTAGAGATTAGTTTCTATAGTAATCTAACCTTATACTTAAATCGTAATTCCCTACTATTATAGTTCCTTATATAATCTAACCTTATACTTAAATCGTAATTCCCTACTATTATAGTTCCTTACACCTAAATACTAAGAAATCCCTAGACCGCTTACTAGCTCGTAATTAGTCCCCTTACTATAACAGTCTAAGGTCTCCTAGAGGATATCTCCTTTTAAGCCTAAGGTCTTGGAACTGCACGTGACTAGTCTCGTGATTTGTCACAATATCGTTAACTAGATTTCGAACCGCTCGGACTAGATACTAGCTCTAGTCTGGTTGTCTTACGATAGTCCTTGACTTATACAGGACGTTAAAAGGAATAAACAAACAAACAAATATTCCGGCTCGTTAGTTCGGGTTTCGACGTCTAGCTCGAGGGGTAAGCTAGTAGGGGGTGCCTATAGGGTTTAGTCCTTTATTAAAGGTAGTAATCTCTTCCTTAACTAAGTTTATTCCGTTAGGAGTGTCGAAGTCCGAGAAAGGGATCCCGTGGATATAGTAGTCTATATACTATTAGCGACCTGCGTAGAGAGAAGTCAGTTTCTGGGTTTTCCTTTAAACCTCTAACTAATTTTAATGACTGCAGCTAATTTTAACGATGTTTCTGAGATAAAAATATGGAATCTGCGGAAGTATAAATGCCAATGGAAAGCAAGAGGAGCTGGAGAGCGAGAAAAAGGTTGATGGTTAACCTTGCTTAGAGACTAAGAGATCCTATATTTAATTACATGTTGTCTCTTACAAGCCATGCAACGAGACCATTGATGGAAGTGCCATCTTTTATCGACGACAAGGAACGCTCTATTTACCTGACAGTAATAATTAAATATAAAATGTGACATTATTGTCTTTAAGTGTTAGGTAGTGTGGCGCCAAGATTCCCCGGCACTCGGGTATTCCTCGAGGGTGACACTCCGGAGGCCCCAGTTACGAGATTCTTTTTGAAAAGACCCCAGATCTAGATCATCGATTTCAAGCTATTTCAATCAACCCGCAATCCTAGTGAACGCCATCAACCACGACCTCCGCTTCCTGACCCGTCGAGGATAGCTTCAGAAGCGTGAACGAAGGTGATGGCAGACTACATGAACGTCTGGTAGGTATCTAAAGGTAATACAATCCCCAGCTCTTTCAATAGTTATTCGCTATCATCCATCATTCAAGCTTCCTCTTATTACCGAAACGATTCTCGATGAAAGCATCAATTGTCCTTCCTATCCTCATAAGGGCGGCAGCGCAGAACAATGCCTCCTCTTCCAGTGGCTGTAACTATGGCTTTGAACCGGGCACTGACACGGTCATCTTTGCCACTCCTTACTCCTATACTCAAGTAATGTCGATCATAGGGTCCTACCAGAACCTCACATGGAGCGGCTCTCCAGAAGGTTCCGTGTCGCTCGACGGTCCAGACAATACCGTGGGAACGACTAGAACATATGACATCGCTGGGGCACATGTGGTGGAAACAATAACATACTACTCGAAACCTGCGAATGGCCCTTATGAGGAAATACACACCCTCAGTCTGCTCACAATTCCTGCTGCGAATGTGAGCTTCTATGGCAATTATGATGGAACATCAGTCACTCCTATTTGTAATGGCCTTGCAAGCATCTTCAACTTTACCATCAACTTCTGCGCAAGCAATGCGACATTAGCGGCGACCGTCTTGCATGGAATACACTTGACGGACGCGCAAACTGTGGGCAAGTTCTTGGGCGGAAGCAACTATACTTCATGTGAGGCTCTCGATCCGACGAACTCGACAGTCAACACTACATCTCCTGCTAGCCCTACGACAGTTCCAACAAGCATGGGGAATTTTAATATCATGTCTATGCCCGCGTTGCTTGGTCTTGGCGTTCTGGGTCTTTTGTGGCTGTAGACAAAGCTCCAACCACAGTTTTCTATAATTCGTCCCACCTACCAGAATATTGAAATATATCCATCATTCTTTTTCAACCTCATCTTACTCTATCCCCCATCTCCATCTCAATACTTATAATTCCGCATGCGAGCCAACTCTCTCAATAAAATCCGCATCGGCTATGACGTCGTGGTTTTCAAATGGGCGGACCAGGAACTTGCCCCTAGCTCTTCATCATGTACCATGGGAGAGTTATGAATGGGAGTTTAGACCTCAGTGTTGTCTCTATAAACAAACAACTGTTACTTGCAGTTCGTCGTGATTCGTTTGATAATAACGTATCTACGAGCTCGCTCCTTAAAGCCATCAAGACTCCAAAATTTACTCTTGTTCAACCCATATTATGTAGTGTCATTCACAAGTTTCCTCTCATCCTGATCCTGAAGTCATACTCTCAACTACCACGCAATGCCGAAATTTCTCGAGCTACTATTTTCGTGTTGCTTTAAAACACCCGCGAAAATTTTCCCCTCATTCCCAGCAGCTCCAGCTTAAATAGAAGCAAAATCAACGCTACTCATCATCCTACGAGATCTCGGGTGACATAAGGCAACAGACACCCCACAATGGTTGTGGACGGAAACTCAATGCCGCGAATGGCTCGCTGTCGTTTTCTATGTCATACACCACATCAGACTAGAATTTACCTGGAATGAAGTACGTAATTTTCACAGCCATGGACCGGTCTTATATCAAGCTTCTCGTTACAAGTAGTGTATAATGTCCAAACAAGACGGAGGACATGAGATCTATCTGATGCTCGAAGGATTTTGTAGGAGTTAAGGGGCTCTCCCTTCCTGTATTTATGCCGATTCTACGTAGAGAAATTATGATTTATATTCCGAAAAGTTTGAAAGGACATAGACCGTACACTGAATGAAGCAAGTAGAGGAATCTAGCAGAACTCAAGATTGGACCACGATATCAAAATAGTGCAAACTGTCTATTGTCCTTGCATTGGAACTCATCTGTGGAATGAAGCAAGAATATTGTGTGATGAAGAAAACCAAGATCCGTTTCGTCCGGGCTTGCCTTTGGGGGTGCAGGTGCTTTCCGAAATTTAGGGCTCGATATCGATCCAGTCTCCTGGTTAGTACATAGAGGGGGCGCAGGTGATCAGACCATGTGCCGATGTTATGCCAGCTAATTCCATAAATTTCTTGGCTCCGGCACAATTAACCTATCTTATCTTCTATTTTAAGTCTTGAAACAGATGTTTAAACTCTATTAGCATCTTCAAGTTCTACATTTCACATATTTCCCTTCTTTAGTTAATCTGTCGTCTGATCTCATCATGGCATCTCCAAGTTTCGAATCCTGCCCTCGGCGAACCCGTCCGCCTGCGGACTTTCACTTGACAAGATCTTCGGAGTAGAGATGTACTACATTTTTAACCTTATTCCTGGGGGATAAGCAATAACCTTGAATATGGTTTTCTACACTCCATATTCTCTGCTAGCATGAAATTATCTGTTCAGAACATATATATTTGAGTAAGATTAGCTCTCCATTAATCTGGCGGTAGCGTTTATAAGCACATATTTTATTTTCGCGTGGTGTTTCCAGGCTTGCGTAGAAAATTTACTGAGAAGTATTGCAATCAGGGGACGGACGAGTACTATATCCTGAAACCTGCGGCTCCTTCGAAAGTCAAAAGGTAAACTATGGCTTGGCTCTAGGATGATGATTTTAAATCATCTGGACTTGGGACTTTGCATTATGATCTGGGCCCAAACCTTTCCGAGTTATAAAGAGTAAGTTGAGATCTCTTCAATAAATTTTCTTCATCAGTCTGAAGTCACTCTTTCAATTCATTCTTTCGCATTCCTTGCTTCGTCCTCTCTACATTCTTGACTGCACGTTCTATTTGACTAATTACATTCGATCTTTTCAACACCTCGTTCTTTATATTTCAATTGCACTCTCTATTGCCGTATCTTTCATCATGGGTTCTTTGAAGCACGGTTACATCAGCATTATTCTTGCAGCACTGCTCGCTCACTCAGCTCATGCTGTCCCAACCGCGAACAGATTAGAAACTCGTCAGGACATCGTCACCATCGACCCTTCCAAGATCATCCCCGAGGTCATCGAGCATGGTCCATTGGATGAAGCGGCTATCGCCAAACTCGTCGCCAACGTCACCGGGTCAACAAAACAAGCGAGATCCAAATATGCCAAATCCAGCCTTCATTCAAGACAAACACAGACGACGAACGGTCCCTTCCTTTCTTATATGAATGGGTTTGCCCTCCCTGGTGCGGATCCCAAGTGCCCTGAATTCCTTGCCGAAGGTCCCATTCTAGAACTCGAGGCATCGATGGGAAGCACCAACATTCGAGGCTTGAAGTTGACTAGCATTGCTGGAAACACAACAGAGATCACTGGCGCAGTAAGTTGACTCCTTAAACAGCAAAGCCTCTTTCTAACATTCGATAGGAAAACGTAGTATCCCCTGCCCCTGGTGCTTTCACATTCGGAGCCAACGAGCGAATTACAGAGTTCGTCATCCATGAAAGCGACAACATAGTTTCCGGCTTCAGCTTCAAGACAGACGCCGGCAATTCCTACTCCGCTCTTTCTCTTGCTGCCCAAAATGGCGAAGGCATCAAATTAGTCTCTATTCCCGTTGGCTCTGGCATTATTGCGCGAATTAGAGGTACAGACTGCGAAGTTGGTGTATTCGGATCCTTCGGCATCGACTTCCTCGACGATCTCGCTTCCATCCAGATCAGCAACATGACATACTCCGGTTTCACCAACAACATTGCCCCTGGTGGCGATGGCACTCTCGTTACTGTTGGGTCGCAAGTCCTCGACAATCGAAACTCGAGCGTTCAACAGCAAATGACTCTGGCCATAGCCCAGGCTACAACGAAGCAATATAGCATCAACACTAACACTAACTGGAATGTGGGTGGCGGTGTGAGTGTCACGACCTCGGCCTCAATACCATTCATTGCTAAAACAGAGGTCACTACCCAAGCCAACTTTCAGCTTGGTGGAGCGACTGTGAGTGCTTAATGATTCCCAATCTCGACGATAACCTTGTACTGATTACTCTTCAGGATAACACTGAAATGACAGCTACCACCAAGACCAACACAGCGACCTTCCAGCTCAACTGCCCTGCCAAGAAGTTCTGTCTTGGATCTGCGACTTTCCTGACTTTCAAGATAGATGTCAACCTGGAGGCAACATTTGCCGCTACGACGAAATCTGGGCACACTTACAATTGGGTTCAGTCGGGTACCTACAAGGGTAGCGATAGCTTAACCATGAAGTTGACGGTTGATGAGGCTGATAATGCTTCATAAATTGTCGTGCTAGACTTTATAAGGTGGTAGTGTTATGAATCATGATGATCGCAAATGTTTTTTTATTACATTTTTATGGGGGTCTCTCCTGGAAGTTAGGGGGCCATCACGCGTTCTATCCCTAAGAGTTGTTAGGCCGAAGTGAGGTCGGCAGTAGGGCAAGGAATATTTAGACCACACTTTACGTTGTATATACGGTATGAATTGATAGAATCTGGTCTACACCATCGTTATAGCACCCGCTGTTTTGAATTGTGGGGAAGTGTATGTTATACAATATCATCTTACTCCTAGATCATCTCGATATATTATAACTTCCTCAATCAACTCCCTCCACCAGCCATCTTCTTCATCCTCTCCTCTGCAGCCCTGGCTCTCCTCTCCCTATCAAGCCTTACCCTCATCTCTGGCGTTAATCCCCTTGCTTCCTCTTCTCTCTTCGCCTGTGCCGTCTTAGCTACCTCCCCAAGAGCTTTCATCCTAACTTTATTAGCCGCTTTCCCAAGCTCTCCCTTGTCTCCAACCTTGGGCCCCTCCCTCTCAAGTCTTTCTTCCTCTTCCCTCCTCTGTTCTGCTTCCGCTTTCTCCTCCTCTGCTTTCTGTTCTTTAGATCGTGTTTCTGCTTCTGACCGTGACAAGGGCGAAGGAATCTTTGTTATATCCCATGACCAAGCGGATTCGCCGAGTTCGTGGCGCGCAACACGAAAGGAGTCGCGGGTTGGGCGGTCGCCGGCTATGTCAAAAGGTGTTTTCCCTTCGGCGTTGGTGGTCGTTGGGTCAGCACCTGCTTTAGTGAGCAAGCCAGCAACGAGGGGTGGGGAGTTCGAAGATGCAGCGAGATGGAGAGGAGTTGGTGCGTGGTGATTCTGTTGTGTATTTTGAGGTAGGAAGCGAAATTCGGGAGTCAACTCGTTAGATTTGAGGTATGAGAGGAGAGCGGGTAGTTTTGATCGTCTTATTAGTGCTTGTATCTGGGTGGTATGGAGGAGTGCTGTTTCCTCAGTTTCTGAACGCTTGGGAGCTATTGGAGCTATTGGTTTGGAAGGCTTTGGGGCAGCCTTGGTTTCTGCAGCTTGTTTATCTGCTAGAATCGCAGCTTCGTCGACTTCTAAAATTTTCACTCTCGTGAGTTCGACGAATGACCGCATCAACTCGTTCTGCGTAGCTCGTCGTGTACTGAAGGGAAATCCTCGTATCCTAGGATCATTCTGGCGAAGGACTTGTTCCTCATATGGACCAAAAATGGTTCTCCTATTTGTCGTGCCCGTGGCTCTGATGAAGAGAAGCTCAGAAGTATCGATCATGCCTTTCCACTCTTGCAACAGCTGCCGAACTTCCTCCACGAGCGCTTGTTCGTTATATCGTCTCAGACCCGCACCAGCTGAATGGGCAGCTCCCTTTGCAGAATCGCTCGCTGACTGCGAACCACCTTGCTTTCGACGAGTGGTATATCTATGGAAGGTCTTGTGGGCCAATACAGTGGCCTCTCCGGTTAGTGGGCCAGTCGGCGCATGTTTCGTTCGTTTTGGTATTAAAGACACGATCATGCCTGCAAAATGCCCTCCTCCAATCATGCACATGAAAATATGAGGTTCTTGATAGGCTTCTGTCAGAGGTAATCCGTTTTTCGGGTTGACTGGTATCTTGAGTTGGGGCTTAGGCTCTAGTTGTTTCCGTTGCACGATTTCGAGAATTGTGGATTCGTTTTCTTGTTGCACGTTGGTGAATATAGCTCGATATATACCCAAATATGTGTTCTTGGGTAAGGTAGGACTCGTGAACCAGAAAAGAGGAGATTTCCCCGAGCCTCTCTTTAGCTTCTTCGATACAAATTGATCTCCATCCTCTGTAGCTTGTGAAGAGAGGGCAGCTTGTTTCTTCAACAGCGCACTCAATGTAGTCTCTTTGCGCCCTGTTCCATCCTCCTCGTCCTCCGAATCTGAAGAGTCGGAACCAGACAGACTCTCGTCAAGACCTAATACTCATTAGTCTATGCAGCGTAGCTTATTGGCAAGGTCCATACCCTCAACAAGCTTCTCAAACTCGTTTTCTGTGACCAGTGCGGCCCCACGTAAACGCTGCTTCAAGTTGTACCCGTGTAAATCTGATCGGACATGATTTCGTTGATCCTCTATGGAATGGAATGCCACCCCGCATAATGAACATGTTTTCGAGCCGTCTGCAATCTCTGCTCTAGACTCTGGCCGCGATTGCGTAGTGATGTCTGATGTTGGGAGGTCTTCTTGCTCAGAGGAAGGTCCGTCGCCCTCTTTCCTAGTTAATGTCGTCAAAATATCGTTGGGTAGATCATAGACTGTCGGAGATCAGTATCGGACTCTTCTTATATGCTCGGGCCAGGAGCTGCATACCATATAAAGGCCTGCGAGTGACCTCTTCCTTTCTCTGCTCCATGGCCTCCATTCTCCAATAATCGTAGATAGGCGTAGCAGTTCTTGTCAATGAGTCGAGTAGTCGCTTTCTGTAAAAACAACTTCAATCGAATTTTATGCGAGATTTGAAATGTCGTTAGTGCTTAATATGTATAAACTGCTAGCGTACTCTTTGAAACCATAGATGACTCGCCGCCGTCAATTATTTCCTTACCCCACCAACCGAGCCTTGTCAGCCTCGCACGTGGTGACGAACGCAAAAACTATTCACCGACCCAACCCGACCCATGTTCATGCACAATCAATGACGTATAATATCACCCCTCAAACTCTCAAACAGGGAATTTCACGAAATAGCATCGCAGTGGCACTCTAGCGCAGCAGCACAAGGATCACAGGTGATACGTTGCTACCCATTAGTTCATTATTCAAAGCTCTGTGTTAAGTTTCCGAATTCATTGCGTTGCACAAAAGAGCTCTAGAGCTCTTTTGTATTACGACGACCAGAAACATACCGTCATCAACAAATCTTGAGGAGCACTAACACAAGCTCTCTTTATCTTATATTCCTCAAATCTATTGCGATCAAGTAGTTTAATTTTACATTAATCGCAAGAACAACAATTGACCCAACCCTCTCATCATACACTCCTATCGCCCATAATGTCCTCCTGCTGCCTCGGCACCCGTAAAAAGTCTCATCGTAATGGAGAAACAGAACCTCTCCTCCCAGTCTACACAGACCCAACCTCCCTCCAACGCACCACTCATCGCAAACTACACTCCTACCAACAATTTCGCGCCCTCTTGAAGGGCTTCATGCCCAGCAACGAACAAGCTATCGCGAATCTCCGTACCCTCCTCGCAGCAGACATTGTCAATCCCGAAACCATCGGTTTGACAGATAGCGGGAGACTGCTGACAAAGTATACGAGACAGTGGCTCAAAGATTTTATTGATTTACTCGGGAATAAGAATAATGCGGATCAGATACAGGATTTCATATGGTTTTTGCTGCACACGAGAGTTAGTGTTGATGTGGAGGATCTCGCAAGGACGGCCGGGAAAGCGAGAGCGAAGGCTGATGTTTCTGCTGGTATTATCTCCCCATCCTCTCCCCTATTTCATCGCTTAAATTTCGTACACAAGAAAGCGGTAGAGGTAGCTAACTTTGGATAACAGGCCTCGAATCCCTTCGCACAGTAGGAACCCTCCTCCTGACAAACTCCTCCTTCCGCCTCTTTCTTTCCGACCTAACCGCCATCTCCCGCCAAGTGTTCGCCGACACCGCAACAACCCTCTCCAACGTTGCCTCCAACGCTGCCCAGCAAATAGAACCCTCATCCTCCGAGAACGAAGCCCTCAAAGCCACCCCAAAAGACACCTCAAAGAACGGCACAACAGACGAGCCCGATACTAAAGTTACAACCGAAGATCTAGAGGCTGAGGCAGGTGAAATCGTAGATGTTGTGACAAATGGCCTCAAACAAACCACCAAAGAAGCAATAGTCTCCACACGAGACAACCTCACAGACGACCAAAACAGATCCTCTATGCTCACACATCTAAAAGCCGCAGTTGCACGCCTTACCGAGAAACCAGAATACTCAGACTCCGTATCCACAATCAGCACCTTGATCCAACGCTACGCACGCGTCTACTCCCGCGCTTTAAATCAGACATTAACCACTGTACAAGAAGATGTCGAGACGAATGACTCGCTCGACCGCACGGTGAAGAATGGGTGGTTGTTGTTAGCAAATTTTGGGGAGAAACGGGAGTGGGAGGAGCTTAAGAAGAGGTTTAATGCGGTGATGGGCCATGCGCAGAAGGATCCGGAGTTTGAGAAGATGATGGAGGAACTCGCGGATTCGATCCAGAAGATGCTAACGGATCCTGAATTTTTCGACGACCCAGGGAATGTGGTGGAGGGGTTGAAGGAGAAGTCTGAAGAGTTAGGTCAGAGCACAAGTGAATCACCATTGAAGAAGGATATCGATGGATTATTACAACAAGGAAGACAGACGTTTCATTCGGTACTGAACGACAATGATGTCGCAAAACTGCTATCTACATCTTTCAAGTTATGGCACGTTCTGAATCCGCTAAATGTTCACTCAAATACCGAGCTGTTCCAAGACAGCTACACCATTTTCATCCCGATGCTAATTCAAGCGATTCAATACCTTCCCATTCCCCGACTGGAGATATCCGTACCGGAGATTGATTTGTTGTTGGAGAATCTCATCATTGAGCCCGGAAGGACGATCAACAACACTAGTTTCTTGCCATTCAGACTGAAGGTCGAGACTTATAATGATTTGACAATCCACAAAAGGAGATTCAGAACTGTATCGACAGTGGCAAGCCTTGTGACCGTGAAGATTCAGGGGTTGAGCGTCCGAGCTGAGGAAGTCGGATTTTGGATGCGCGCCCATACAGGGTTGTTGCGACTCGCTGACGAGGGTATTGCCTCGTTCGAACTCGATGATCGTGGAATCGACATCGAGCTTGATGTTGAAATTGGCAAGGAACGCCTCGAAAAAGTGTTGAGTCTCAGGAATGTCCGAGTCAAAATCCATCATCTATCTTATATACTCAGACGAAGCAAATTTGCCTTTCTGGCGTGGCTATTCAAGCCACTCTTGCGGCCCATCATCCGGAAAGTACTCGAAAAACAACTAGCTAGTGCAATCAAGGATTTCATCCACGCAGGAAACAGAGAATTGTTGTTCGCAAGGGAGAGGCTGAGAGCCACTAGGATCAGTGAGCCCAAGGATATCATGACTTTTGTGAAGGCCGTAATGAGTAGATTGACGCCAGAGGAGGATCCGGATGTGTACGCGGCTGTTGGCGTTACGGGAACCAGTGACACCAGAGGTAGTGTGTTTGCCGGAGTGTATGCTCCTGGTTCATTGGTTAAGCTTTGGGAAGATGAAGCAAGTAGAGCGGCCGAGGTTGTTGATGACAACGCGGGTAGAGGGTGGCGTAACGAGATATTCGATGTGACAACAGCGAGAAGTGGCGTCACTGGGCTCTTATAAGTTTGTAGTTGTGTTAGTAGCCCAATTGGTTGTAACTGTACTTCGTGGTGTCCTGATCGTGCTTGCTGTTGCGTGTGAGTCCTCGCTAGTTCCTTGGGCCGTAGGCCACTCGGAACGAAAGACGATCCAGTTTGAACCGGGGTTTGCATCAACGTTGCGCTCTCCATATAGTCGACATTTGCAAACACATCCGCACCGCTACTGGGCCTGGTCGACTGCCTATTTTCGCCCTGAGAGGTGCTTGACCTGACGGTTAGGTCAGATGTTTGGAGTTGGTGACTAGATCGTGAGCTTGATAGGCTGACATCCGTCACCTGTGCTATGCCTAATCTTGAGCTCAGAGCAGCTTCTGATATTGCCCGCGTCGCCTCTTGGCGGATGCCCGCAAAGCCCACCCCCTCCTCCACATCTGATTCTGGCTGAGTGCCGATCGATATGGTAGAGAGAACTGGACCGTGACGGCCAAGCTGCTGTTGGAAGTCACTGGTGAATGAGCTAGACTCATTTAGTGAGCCAGATGGTCGATTTGCACTGTAGCTCTCGCCCTGTTGTTGTAAGCCACTATTGTAAAATGAGCCGTATTCATCTAGTGATCCATGTCCACGAGAGCCCATTGAATTGATGTGAATGCCTTGTTCTTGGAAGTCGTTATTGTGAAGTGAGCAGGTTTCACCTGGTGACGCAGATTCTGGTGAAGCAGCTTGGCCCTGGCTTATGCCTTGCTGTAGGAAGCCAGTATTGTAGAATGAGCCAGTCTCATCCAGTGATGCAGAACCTTGACCAGAGCTCGAGGAATTGGTCCGACAAAGTGATACGGGAGTCTGTAACATAGGACTCGCGGGTGTGTTTACGCCTTCTGATAGGCAAGAGCCATCTGAGGATACAGTCGTCTTCAAGCGCACTATCAGTCCTTCGTCATAGAAGCTACTAAAGTGTTGACTACTTCCGCTATAACTACTATCCGATTGACTGCTATCTTGTATAGTAGCCGAAGGGTGAGGTCGAGTGTGGCTGACAGGCACACATGATGGATCTATTGACCATGGATCTGACTGTAGGAAGTCATCGAATGAGTAGTCGTTGGGTTGGAGGAAACCAGAAGATGATTGCTGGTAATTGCTTGGCACGAGGTTGTTGAATGGCTGACTAATCCGAGAGAAGTCGTTGACCTGGTTGATATCGAAATTGAAGTGGCTCATATCAATCTCTTCAGGAAGGCTAAGATCTGCATTGGTCCAAGATAGAGAGTCTTCAGGGAAGAGGACGAAATCATCCATCGTGTCGAACGAAAGTGTTGTGTTCTGTGACGACGAAGTCGATGAGAACGAGGGGGCACTAGGGGGACTCGGGTTCGGTCGACTACTACTCATGGGGGGAGACGTCCTTGAGCTGGTAGTGGTTGTAGATGTGGAGTTGGTTCGCGACATTTCGTTGGTTGACCGTCTGTGGGAAGGATCGCACTATTTACTATCAGTCTTGGGCTCCAGAAAGCACGATGATCCATCAGACTCGCCCCCCCTTCAGGTAAGCGAAAGAATTCGGCTTGCCCTATTTGGAGGGGGAGAATCACATGGTACAAGTAGCAGAAAACTTACGCGGATCTTCTTCTTCTTGCATGCGTCGCAAGCCTTCATGATTCTCATCAAATGAGCATGTTCTCTCTGCTCCTTCGTCTTGGTTCCTCGACCAGCGGTAGATGTAACATCAACGCCATCCTTGGTCATAATAGAGAAACCTGGCAGTCTTGTCTCAGCAACTTTCTTCGGCTCCTTCTTCGCTTTCTTCCCGACTCTGCTTCCAACAATTCGGTTTGGAGGAGTCATTCCAAATGACATAGAGCCATAGCCCGAATCTCCCAGGGCCGCAGAAGACGCTGGAGATGGGGTGTAGAGAGCGGAAGGGCTGAAGCCAGAAGAGTGGGACTGAGTTGGAGATTGCTCAAAGGAAGCATAGACTTTGTATGAGCGAACCAATGCGCCGGTGTTCAGGTCGACGGTGGCATTGTTATAAAAGTCAATGGTGACTTCGGAAAGCTTCTCGGATTTCGAGCCAGCGCCGGGGACGTAGGCATCGACCAATTGTTCCAATTCTTGCGAACCCAGCGCAGGAACAAATTGGAGAGGAGCGCCCAAGAAAGCTTGGGTGATGGAGAAGGTTTGGAAAGTGTTATGGTGGTTGGCGGACTCCATTGCAAGTGAGGCACTGTAATTTATTTGTGCTATCTGGTAATTTAGGTGTAGTGGTGTGGTGGTGGTAATTGTCACGGTTGCACGTTTTGCGATGTGATGTGAATTGTGAATCTCGACCGAAGACTCAATTGTCGTCTCGTTTTGGACGTCCAGATTGAAGAATTGGGGAGAATGAACAATGATTTTGAGCTAAATGTGACGGAAGAGAGAAGAAGATCTAAAATTCCAGGCATGCGCTGACTCTTAACTTTTGAAGTGAAAGTCGCAGCTTCCCGTCGCACTTTCCCCGTTTGTTCTCGCCGATTGAAGTTGACGGCGAGCCGAAAAGGGAAGTGTGGATTAGGGCCTCCGACCAATCAAAGGCATATAAAGTTTACGCAGGTCTTCTGTGATTGGTCTTACTCGCATTAGCATAGCCCATGCATGTCAGTCCTAGTCAAGAATGACTCCCCACGCTGTCCACAGCCTCGAGTGTGCCCCACCGTCTAACGGTACAGCCTTCCTCTCCCACTTCACGTCCCTTCTTCCTCAATTGACCTCTTTAATTGACCAATCCTTTCATATTTCTCAAGGAGATCGGAGAGACCCTCAGCGTTTCCTAAAGCTGGGAAACGGAGATTAAATAGAGAAAACGCAACAAGACTCCACACTAGCAATTCACGGCGAGTCGCATTCCAGGTGGTGGGGTGAGCGGCATGAGGGTGGTTAATATCGGCATCGCCATGTACCACGCAGTTTGGCACCAAGGATTCTGACTCACATCTCAGGACATCCTATGCTGCTGTTCTGTCACCAATGGCTGTTGCGAAGTACGATTGGCGTTGCATGACCGCATCTCATAAGTTGTGCTACAAGATCAAATGCTTGTTTTTCGAGGGAATGGTACTTTATCTTCCAATTCTCACTTGGTAAAAAGACTGCCATGAGTAAGTCAGTGGCATCAATTAGGACGATTGAACCTGTAGTTCGGCGCAATTGGCCACGCTCCTTTCAGACTCGTATAATCTGCTTCTCATACAGGCCGATTGAATGTGTTATGTCTCAAGACAGACAACAGGTTTAAGGACTTTAAATTGATGTAGTACTAAACATCATGTCTACAGTACAATACGGAAACTACAGTGCCCTAACCGCAACGATCCCCTTTATCGAACCTGTTGTACTAAAGAGGAGTGCTGGTAATGATACACGAGACGCTTCACGAACATAAAGTAAGAAATCGTAGATACCCGAGGAGATGAAACTAGACCCCAGAGGTTGTAACCGTCAAACCGTTAAAACATACAAAGGCCGTTAAGTATATCGTAAGGTGCTATCAATCATAGTGAAACGTCAATTAGACTCTATCAAGCGAGGCGAAAGCTCGTCAAGCATATGTCATGAAGCAAAGCCTCCACGTAGATATGTTTCAGGTACGGTCTGTCTGCATCGAAACAAGACAGGGGTAAGCTTTCGGAAAAAGGGGTAGCGAGGATTGATCTTGAAAGTTGTTAGCGTCGCACACCCCACAAGTATCGATTGTTCTAAGCTTACACAGGTTGCATGGTGGAACCGCTGAAAGTTAATGTGTTTCATTGAAGAGCACATTGCGAATGAGCCCACGATACTCATGAAAGCGACTGCAGGTAGATGTAGTCGAACAGCAGCGACAAGTTTTGGGAGAGCAAGTCGAGCGACGGTAAGTAGCCACTCATACGTTATGCCAAGGCTGACTGCTAGAAGGATAACAAGGCTGAGAAGCGTCACCTTGGTATAGCGGAATTCTTGACATGCTTGTATCCGGGATTGAAAGGAATAAGCTCTGCTCTTCGCACCTAAGTTGTCTATATGAGAAGCATATATAATTGAGTGCTGTTGAAAGTAGTTGTTGTTCGATCCTGGGTTGTTGTATGGATGGTGTTCGTAAGGATGACTGTTCGAGGCGGATCCTCCGAATGAATCGGTCGTAGGTGCATGATAGTTGCCGTTGTCTGCACCATTGTTGTAGCTGCCATCGTCCATGCTAGGACTTTCCTCGAAATCCATGGCTGGTGCGGCACCATAGCTCGCGGTGTAATATGATGCCGAGGTTGGTGTATAGGTATACATGTCTTGGTCATCGGACGAGTACCGTTGGTAAGATAATGACTTGATGAGCTTTCCATAAACCCAGATATCAAATGGCGCCACGACCTTACATTGCTGGCATGCACCCTCTATCTCATTCTCGAGGTATTGGCAGGTTGAGCAAACAAAGCGACACGGAGGATCCATTCGATTATATTGGAAGTGGATTTGCTCGAAGTGTCGTTCTAGACCCTCGACGTCGCGGAAGAACTCCGTGCAAGTGCCACTAATATGCTGACAACGAAAATACCCGTTCTGATACACACCAATTGCAAACATTGAGCCGTCCTGATACTGAGAATAAAGTGCACTGTCACCTGGGGTGGAGAAATTCTGGGTGGCTTGGTATAACGGAGCATGGGTCGAGATGTTCGGCCCTGCGTCCCCAGATGGAGACGCAAGGTCCATATCGATTTGCCCTGCATATGGCGGGCTTTGAAGTAGTTGTTCGTTCTGTCCCATGGCAAAGAAAAGAGACTCTCCCTGTGAAGGTGCCGGCATCACTGCCTCTTCTGATATAGCTGTGGGGCATTGGTGTGTTAATGCAGGAGGAGAACGTGGCTCGTGTTTCGTAAGTTGCTGTCGTTCATGTAAAATCTTGTCGAGACTTGCAGTATCAAAATGCTCCAATGGGCAAGAAACGGCACGTCTTTTACAGCCAGCGCAAGATCCAAGATATCGAACCAAGGCAGCCTTTGCTTTTGCCTTTGGGTTCAATGGCTTTCTCAATCGTTGCTTCACTATCTTCCCAGTATACGACTTGAATCCTTTATTGGAGGCAGGGCTCGTGGTCTCGTCGTCAAAAGATATGACGGATGATATCTCGGTCGGTGCATCGTAAGGCGCCGAGGTAAGAGAACGTGTTTTCCGGTGCCTTGAGGACGTATGTAATGAAGGAGATAATGGTGTGGAGGGCCCAGGTACTTCGAGGAATCCATGTATTGCTGACCGCTGCTCGAGTTGTCGTTGATCCAGCCCCTCCTTCAACTCTGCTGCTAGATATTTGGCATACAATCTCAATGTTTTCTCGAGTTTCTCGTGTGGTATCCTGAGCGGATAGTCAGTATTATGCGAATCGAATGCGGAAGCCGGTGGTGCTTGCTGGATGGGGGCAGGTCGAGAAGATATCATGGTCGAAGTCAATACTGACAGGCTCGGAGGGGGTCGTCTCGGCATGCTAGGAAGTTGCTGAACATAGTAGGGACTCTGTCCCTTTTGGTGTCTGTACATCATGCAGCAGGGCCGATCGAAGAAAGATGATATAGTGAGTGAAGCTCGAGGCTGCGTGGTCAGTGTGACCTGAAGATCAGGCTGCGAGGAAGGTATGTAGTGCGTGTTGACCGTGCCAAATGTTGTTGAAACGGCGAACAGCGATCAGAGAGAGACAGACGCGGTGGATGAACGAGAGAAATGTGCAAAAGTATACAAAAAATAAACTTACATTTAGGGAGGGGGCGAGATGGTTTAAGAGACTCTTCGCGCGAGGCTCTCAGGTAGGCTGGATGAAGTTGGGCACGCCCGGAAGACCAGCGACCAACTATCAGCCCCTCATTCGGTGTGTCGAGTTGTGGATAGGTACCGGCAACGCGCGCGAACAAGGTGCGACGCAGCCGAAATATGCAAACGTGTTCACTGACATAGCGTCTTCAAACGTGTAACCAATCTCTGCGCGTTGTAGTAGATTGGCGAATTGCACAAGTCTGCTCGGAAACGTCTTGCAGTTGTGCAGGTGCAAAGTCGAGGGAGAGAGAAAGATCGGGAAGAATAAAGTTCACAGGAGGCGGTGAAGCGAGAAAGTGCAAGTGCAAGTAAGTACAACAAGGACGGGCGTTCATTAAGCGAAATTAAAATGCCAAGGCGAAGCAACAGATGTGGCCCTTGTGGCTGAGGCCATCGAAACTTGAAGAAAAGAAAGCAAAAGAAAAAGACATCGTTAGTCTCGCAATCACCCGAACGAGCGACAAAGGGCAACACGAAAGCAAGGGCGGCGAGATGAGGGGCGAAAGTGACCAGAGGGCGATGTTTCAAAAGTGGTTCTACTTAGGAGTTCCCTCACGTGTTGCGTAGCTGTCTGCCTCGACGTTTCCCCGTCTCTGACATCTCGGGCTCGCCCCTCGAGATCCGCACTTGAGATTCAGAAGAGCCGCATTGCACCCACGTGAGTCACCTCCAAGGATGGGATTAGCCTGAATGAGATTGTCATCTTCACTAGGAGGCTTGGTATATCTTCATGTTGTGCTCTTACCAGATGCGGGAAAGAAGATAGAGGAGACCCTGTGTTCATCCTGTTAAGAGCTTCAGAACCCTACCTCTCTGCATTAATATCTATAGAGGCGCTAATAATACCAGATAGTCCTTCTGACATTGGATCTCTTTTGCTACCTTCGACCTTTAGATACAAACTTCTTTTCAACATCATCGGTCACACAACAGGGATTGCAACGTCACAATTATCTCCATTGACCGAGGTTTCCTAATTGGGATGGTCTTATCCCGGGCTCAAGCATCCCAATACCCAACCTAAGCAACAATCATTTTTCACAGATGCCTCGTCTCCCTACTACCTTTGATTAAACCCTCCAACTCACTCGTCACCCAACCTCCGTAGAAGTCGCCCGGTTGAGGCTTAACTTCCTCGCCATCCACAAAGCACTCCCACGGCTCAGCATAAAAGCTTAAATACCCCTTCAAATCTTTGAAACCAGATGTCGGTGATTCATACGACCATATCCTATCTCGAACTTCTTTCTCTTTGTCATTTGAGTCTGGTGATTTAGGAGAAGTGACAGAGTAATATGTTGCCCACCCTTTCCATTCACAAAACGTGGACTTTTTGGTTGGTTCTAGCGGAACGCGGATAGATGAGGGAGGTAGGTAATATGCTACGAACAAGTTAGAAGGGAATTAAAGGAAGTTCAAAAGCATCTACTTGGTGGATGATAAGTCTCCAATACCCAATATGCTTCTCTGGTGTCGGCTATCAATTGTCCACGCCATTTTACTTGGAGATGTCGAGAGGTACGTTCAAGGAGGGGCGGTCGTGGGAACGATTGTACGTTCATGGGTACTTTTGGTGGCATTTTTATTTCCTTGGAAATAGGAAAGAATCAAACGATATCTCTGATTTTTGGTTTATTAAGACCAAACTTAGTGTTATATAATATGGTACAGACAAATAACGTGAATATTGACGGGATACTTATGCATTCTTTGATCGTGAATGGAGGGGTAAATATATATGCACAACTGGTCTGAACAATCACCCGTATAACCGTCGCGGGCCGAGAACAACGTCACCGACGATTGATCTTCATCCATGAAGCTATTCATCCGCTAGCAACTCTATTCGCAACACTATCCAGACATCGCATCTTGACACTACTATACTTTGTGCTATTTGCATAAATCTGTCGACATGTCTGGTCTCGAGAAAGCACTCTTCAACCTCAAAGTACATCCGCCCTCTTCCCACAATCGCAGCCTATTGCGATAACGCAGTTTCAAGCCTACGAACACCAGCTAACAGGTTCCCATAATAGTTCACAGCAAAGCAACTCAACCGTCAGGCAGCGAAAGCATCCAAGGACGAGAAGACCGAGAAGGATAAACTCAAGAAGGTCAGTTCCCCGCCATCTTTCGGCGACTCAGCTCTGACCCCACGCAGGCAATCCAGCAAGGGCACAACGACATCGCCAAAATCTACGCCCAGAATGCAATCCGCAAGCAGAATGAGCGATTAAATCTTCTGCGATTAGGAAGTAGGATTGATGCTGTGGCGAGCAGAGTGCAGACGGCGGTTACCATGCGCCAGGTTACAGGAAGTATGACGAATGTGGTGAGGGGAATGGATCAGGCCATGAAGGCTATGGATCTTGAACGTGTATGTGTTCCATATATCTTCCTACTCCAAGCTCAAGTTCGGTGGCTGATGGAGTCGTTATCTCTAGATATCAGCTGTAATGGATCGTTTCGAAACACAATTCGAGGATCTCGACGTCGCGACCGGATACTACGAGAACGCAACCACTTCCGCGACAGCGGTCGGCACACCCCAGGAGGATGTCGACAGACTGATGAACCAGGTTGCGGATGAGGCGGGCGTGGAGTTGAACCAGGAGATGGAGGGTGCTAAGGCTGTCGCTGTTGCACCGGTGAAGAGTGGACCAACAGAGGTAGAAGAGGACGGGCTGGGAGAGAGGTTACGGGCTTTGAGATCTTAGATGATCCATTGGCAGCAGGGGAATGGGTGGCTGTGGTTTGGAGACTACTCGTACGGTGCATGTTGATAAATGGAGGGCAGACAACCCCGCCTCATTATTTCTCGAACTAGGCTCATGCTTGGTGTAGAAATGCTGGCGGCCATGGTGGATATATGATCAGTAGTTCTGGCGGATGGCGTTTCGGTCAACGGCGCTTTTCAAGGACTTGCTCTTGTAACTAGGCATAGCGAAATTTATTTATTATTATTGATAGAAAGCTTTCATCTGCATAAAGCCATGAAGACAAATCGACAGCTTTTCCAAGTGTATACTCCGAAAATATATTCAACTGCATGGCTCAAATACAGATAGTGAACTTACTAGAAAGTGTATTGTAAGAGTATGGGTGCTTGCTCTGCGTATACCTGACTCTTTAAAGTCCCCCTAGCTGTGTATAAATTTAATTGAATCAATTTTCAAGTATATAACAAGTATAGTGTTACTAGGTGAATAGAGACCAGAAAAGGAAACAGAATCTGTCTTCGGATTTCTCTTACCTCTTACTAATCCCGATGGCTCTGTATTAAAAGTATAGCTGTAAGTAGAGCAAATACCCTTACTCTTAGGTAAATATTTACCTAATAGCCCATCTTACCACAGCACCCTTTCATAGCCAAATAGAAAAAGGCAATATTATAGAAGTCCTCATTTCGTGCTCACCTGTCATCTTGAAGAATAACATGGAGAAAGGCTCGAACTGCCATGTTTCCCCAGTTAACATATGCTAATGTTCCCTTATTATCTCTTTTGTACGCCGGAATTCTGCAAGTCCCCTGCCTTCCTGTCTCACTTCAGCCATTCATTTCAGTATATACATCCAACCACAACCTCTTCAGTACACTCATATATTCACATGAGCTGCTATCCTCTTATTGGGGATCGAACATTTTCAAGGAGTAAATATGGACATCTTGTAACATAGAGCCAACCCATGCGGTGGGCTTGAGACCGATCTACGTCTGCTATTATGCTTGACAGATCGAGTCGGAGTCATAACTAACCCTTTCTGGATAGGAAGGTTCTGAAAAGGCTCGTATGTAAAGCATCGATTATGTTGCGAGATGGAACTATGATATTTAGATAAAATACGGTATTGTCGATCCTTTGCCCTTTAAAAGAGTTGTAACGCCTGACTATAGTCATGTTAGTCTCCTTCCTATATGCCTCAAGACCTCATAATGCAACGACACTGAGATCCCTCCGTTCCACAACAATTCAGCTCACGAATCATCCCTAGGCACGCCTCGGAGATATAGAGTATCTATAGCCATCAGCACATTTTTGCCCCACTGTGCCTCACCATCGTATGCAAGTCTCTACAAACAAACGTTTCTGTCAATTGGAAATTGTAATAGTGAAAAGGGACCCTAGAAATAATATATCTGTATATCGCATTAGAACACCTATGAGAACTTCAAATATATCAAGCTATTAATGCCGGATTCCAGAGCACAGGGAAACAGTAGAAAACGAATGTACCGTTAGCTCGTCAACAACAGAACTGCGTGATCAGGCACTGAAAAGTCGTACACATCCCACACTCCAGATGATTTCAACAGTACATCGTCTAGACTGGCTGCAAAACAAGGGCACGAACACTTCACCACCCCCCCTCCTGTTCTCGGAGGTTGACACAATATTACAACTACCTGTAGAGAACTTCCAGATTTGTATGCACGTCCAGTGGCGGAGAGGTTACCGTAACGTACTTTATTTGTATCTCACAAACCTTCCAAACCCCCACTCACAGCAGAGAGTCTAACTTACAATATAGTGTGAAGGTATGCTCGCTCCAATCCCTCCTCAGCGCTCAAATCAGCGCCGACGCCATCCACTCCCGGGCAAAAAAACAAAAAAAACAAATGTGAAGTTCCGACAGGGCATCAAGGTTCGGAGGCGATTATGCATGACAGGAAGGACACTCAATGAATGAAAGTGAATCTCAACATCCTTGCTTGTGACTTCCTCAGCTTTTGTGTCCTGATGACAACGCCAAAGCTTCCGGCAATCCAAAGCACGCTTTCCCATGGAAAACGGCCTATGAAAAGGCCGAGAAGGCCCTCGACGAGGCGTACATACACCCGGATGCCTGATGCTACCAAGGCTAAGTGCCCCTTCTCTGATATGGGTTTCATCTACCTACAACCGACAATGGAGCTCCACCGTGTTCCTTCGACCCATCGCAAGATCTAGCTATATAACTTTCCATTTTGTCCATGTAGTACCCCCTAAACGACAACAACCGCTTGCAATCCTAAGACCTGACCTAACCCGACACTTTTTATCGAGATCATCCTAGCTCACTTCTCGATCAAGCCGTGCTTTTCTCGAGGATTCAATTCGACGATTCGTCAGAAGGGACCATCTCTTGCTGAAAGCCGTACCCAGTATACCTTACACGTCCTCATGGTATCAGAACATTACGAAGGAAAATGGGGCGAATCTTTCGGAGGGAGCCGTTTTGAATATTGTGGTTTATCTCAACCTATACGATACCTGCGAGAGGCTGCCCGCAGACGGACAAGACCCAAAGTGGAGTGCGGTTCTACTGGAACCACATGATAGGGATGCGGACTCATGTCTCCCGACATATGTGAGCAGTGGCAACAAGAAGAGTTCAAAGCCTCTAAATGAAACTTATAGTGGGGTAAGCCGCTTCAATTATGGTGACGTTGAAGTTGACTTCCGTAGAAATATCTTTTGTCACGAGGTGACAGCTGGCTCTAACAAGCCACCAAGATGAGAATAATAGAAGTAGTGAGGAATTTGATATAGTTGAGGGTATATGCTGGACCGCATAAGTACAGTGTCAATGACGAACATCATGATCGCAGTGGGCATATATAGTCCGTGTTCGAGAATAGGGACGGAGATGAGAAATCAAGATATTTATTACGCCACAGAGGATGAAGAGGTTACCGTTCCAAATCTCAGGTGGGTACCAGCGTTAGAGGCTCAACAAGGAAACTTCAGGAAGAGGAAACCGAGGCTCACAGTCAACAGAGGAAAAGCGAGCTCATCAATATCATCTTGATATATGGGTAGTGTGTTCTACAGTGCCACAGCAATATTGAAACGAACGAATGTAACAAATGCGAGGAAGCTGCAGCCCATCCCAATTGAATGAAACCCAGCATAAAAGAAATGAAGCAATCAAACAAATTGTCAAAATCAGACTCGAAGATCTTACACTTAACTTCCAAAGATAATATCGACGCACTACAACTCGCCCCGCATGTCACACAAAACCGTTCCAAAATGCCAACAATCTACTCAAGATAGATCCGACCAGCCCAGCGTACCACACTGACGTAGAGGCCTCAATATCTTTCCATGTAATAGCCGACGCAGGTGGGACTTGCAACAGCACCTGTCGTGTCTGATTGAGGCATGTCGTCGTGGAGGAGGAAGAAAATGTCTAACATGGGTACATTTACCCCGCTATCCATTAGGAAGCTGGAAGAAGTTGGGGCACAGCATTCGAGAAGGAAAGTAGAGTGAGTGGGCCCGAATCGAAGGTATAAAAATAGGTTGTTATCTCGTGCCGGGCATTCGTTCGAGCTCTTGGGAGAACCCAACGGCTATTTTGGAAACGTGAGAGTGGAAGAGTAAACAATACATGCGCACTTGCATGGTAGGTAGATGGGGCTCTGAGGAATGGGTGGCAGCGAATAGTGGACTTGGAACGAAAGAATTGATCTCTCGGAGGGTCATTCGGTGAGGCCGTAGGGCAAAGAGAAAGGGTAGAGAGCCTTGAGTGGACGGCAAGCGTAACTTGAGATCATCCTATCGGTCCTGGAAAATATAAGCTCGGGTCAAGACCTGGAGGCATGGTAGGGTGTCGCAGAAAGGTGAGTGGACGAGTGGTATCTGTAAGCTGCAGGAGAGATGCAGAGAGATGCCACGTTGGATGTAATAGGGTGTGGGTGTGTCGCGTCCCAAGAAATGTCGAGGAAAACCGTTCAATGTTCGCGTGTTCCTTGGAATATATTAATAATCTCATGCAGCGGAAGTGAGGTCTTCTAAAGTGCTCGTCCTTTTTTGACCAGAGGCCGGATCCGGATAACCAGCCTTAGATCCTCGAGGTCTTGCTGCAGCCGCACGTGGGAGGCTTTATGCATGGTGTATCGGTAGACTCACAGACTTTCAACCTTAATCATGTTTCTCCGTTGTAGTAGCAACTGGTTGGAAACAGGTTGCAAATGCCCATCTGGTATCTCTTTTGTGTTAGCGCTCGGGTGGTTGGGGCTGAGGAACGGACTTTGGATGTTTCTGGCAGGTCTGAGACTTCGTCAAGCCCAAGCGTTGGAGTGTATTGGGAGAAGAAAGGGGGGGGGGGGGATTTTTGATATCGTTATGGCGGCAAGAAGTGAAGCCCCCTGTGTACCTTGTCGAATCTCGGAGGGGGGTGGAGGAAGCCGGCGATAACGATTGACAAGAGGTAATTACTGTAGGTATCGTTGAACCGCGAAACCATTCTTTGGAGATGATGAGAAAGATGAGAAAGATGAGAAATACATGATCAACCCGGTAAAATATTCTAGGGGGACATGTTTGATCAGCGTCAGCTACTTGAAGCATACAGGGCAACTCAACGATGATCCTGATAATAAGAACATCCAACGGATAGAGTCGCTCGACGAGACTCTCCATACACACCTGGAGCGATATCCGGCCAACCCATCTTATACATATATATTTTTTTATATTGGTGTCATCGACCGAGAATGTGGGAGAAATCCAAACCAGCTGTCACGAAAAACAGGGGTGTGGAGAGGCAGGATGGTTGGGCAGAAAAAATGGGAGAACTGGTTCAACTAGGAGAAAATCGACGACGAGGTGGCTGCAGGAGATGGCGTGCAGCATCTCTTCTCGTCCACTCTTTTGCATCACCTCACGTCGCCCCCGGCGGTAGTGCATCTGTATGGAGTCCTTCCTGTAAGACGTCGACAGGCAGCTGGTGGGGTGCAGCCGGATAGATTTCCTGTCGATAGTCATTTCTGACATATCAGAGTCCATATGGACAGCAGAGAAGTACTTTTGCATATACGTGCCGAGTGGTGGAACTGGTGGAACGATGGAATGATGGAACGATTCGGAGTACCGAAGCGTATGGTACAATTGCTGAGTCTTGGAGGAGGCTTCTGGTTGGTGAGATAAACCTTATTTAAGAATAATCTCAAGAATAATCTCAAGAATAATCTCAAGAATAACCTTAAGAGTAACCTCGAGTGTCGACATGAGGAAGGGTGCAAATGCAATTGGAAATCAAGAAGAGATCTTGGCTGATTAATGCTGCCAGGTACAGAGCCGTGGTGAGGAAGGAGCTTGAATTCATCCTCCACATCCCACCAGGTGGAGAAGCTCAAGAAGGACTGGAAGTCGAACGTCGAATACCACTTGACCCGAATAGCCAGCCGAACGGCAAGGTAGTTAGCTAGCAGCCAGCCAGTGACACCCGATGGAAATAGGAGAGACGTTTCGGTTGATATGCCGGCTGAGAGGTTTTCAGTGATCTTGCGCTGCATTTGGCACGTTGAGAAGATCGGGAAATTATCTATTTTTTGTCAAGATTTTGAGGTGTTGATGACAGGCGGGCAGGACCGGATATTGCACCTCTTCTCGTGCATGTTTTACTGTAACTCGTGGCCCACAACTCCACGAGAGGTGAGAGGTGAGAGGTGAGAGGCGAGAGGTGAGTGGTGAGTGGTGAGTGGTGAGTGGTGAGAGGTGAGAGGTGTGAGGTGAGTGGTGAGAGGTGTGAGGTGAGTGGTGAGTGGTGAGAAGCGAGCAGGCAGCCCCCCTGTTGTATCTGTGTTGCCCTATCAGGAAGCTTGAAAATGCTCGGTACCCACGGGCAAGCCACCTGTTGAAGATTGGAGATGCAATTTGGCAACGGTGATCTGAGGCCAGACTCTAGATTCCTAATTCTAGAGGCTATCGAAAGGGAAAAATCAAAAGGAAATGAAGAGGGGGCACGCAATAGCGAGCTAAGAAGACGGATATTCGGTTGGCGGTGGGCTCTCATCAAAGAGGACCGAGTGTGGTCTTTGCTGGGTCGGTAAGTCGGAGTTTGAAGGGAGAAGGGCGTGGGCCTGCTGCTTTTCCATGCTTTTTGGTCCTTTTTTGCTTTCTTCACTGCACCCGCGACATTCGACACACAACACCACAAGAGACTCGGCTGTCGTTCAACGCCAAAGGCCGACGAGTCTTGGCTTTTGAAGAGCGGCCAAAAGAAAGAAGGAAATCTCTAACATCGTTCGAGGTCAGGGGCTGTGTGCTACTCTGCATTCGACGCTGTTTGTCTGTCTATCTGTCTGTCTTGTCTGTCTTGTCTGTTTGTCTGTCTGTCTTGTCTGTTTGTTTGTCTGGCTGGCTGTCTGGCTGGCTGTCTGGCTGGCTGTCTGGCTGGCTTTCTGGCTGGCTGGCTGTATAGTTGTACCTCTTGCACTTTTTTCGATTCTGGTACTAAGCAGAATTTGAGGTACATCAGAAGTACCTCCGTACCGCCTTCGTACATAAGCAGATGTTGAACACACATGGCGATGCGCCGATCAAAGACACCATTATCGCGACTGATGCATTTTGCTCCACGGCTACACTTGCATCTGCGAGTGACTTCTCTGCCACATCCGGCCCCTCGTGCCTTCCGTTCCATCTCTTTCATCACGTCGTGATTTTTGGTGCCCCCGTCAATACTTTCCCTCTTCCCTCTTCGCTCTGCGCTCATCTCCCCTGCGCTCTGCTTGAGTCTCCTCCGAGTCCTTTCGAAACATGCCCGGTGTCTCTTGACTCTCTGATCTTGACTGCCCGCATCTCGCCGTAATTACCGTATAATAATTCTGACCTCCCTTGCCACCGATTTCCCATGGAAGTGGCATCAACAGGGTGACCAAGCACTGACTTTCCGTCCCGGCCAATTTTCTTTCTCCCTCACAACAGTCAGTTCTTCAAGCCCATCGCCGGTCCTGACCCCTGCACGGAACGACGGTCGCTCCTACCAATCCCCGATCACACCCACCAGATTTCCACCAAACGAGCCACTCTTGTTCAGTCTTTGTCCAGCCTGGTCCACTCTTATCCACTGTTATCCACTCTCCCATCAATACCCTCGAGCGACCCCGGTCAATACCCTCGAACGACCCCCCCCCGTCACCCATGTCCCCCTACCAAGACTGCCCCAATTTCTAGCGGCCCATTCAATTAAACGACCGAGTGCGACACTTCTCCCCACGACCCGAAAAGAAAGAGACAGAGAGAGAGAGAGAGAGAGAGAGGGAGGGAGAGAGAGTGAGTGAGAGTGTGTGTGTCCAACCAATACCCAATACCCAATACCCCAATACCCAATACCTAATACCTTATACCTAATACCTAATACCTAATACCTAATACCTAACACCTCATACCTCATACCTCATACCTCATACCTCATACCTAATACCTAATACCTAATACCTAATACCTAATACCTGATACCCAATATCTAATACCTAATACCTAATACCCAATATCTAATACCCAAGTCCCAAGACCCGAATCCCAAGTCGCAGCGAACCGGCCCAAGAAACTTCAAGAGCACCATCCTCCCACTCATCCTCTTCCTCCTTTTGTTCTCCTCCTCTTTGCGAATTTGCCTCCGGCTTCCTGATCCCATTGATCCTCAGTACCACCGGATTTATTTCGAGGTGGCTTGCGACGATTGCTCCTTCCTTTCTGTGTAGCGCAGCCAATCCAGTTCCTCTGTTTTCCTCGTTTGGTAAGTGAGACACCCTAAATTCACCCCCCCCAAACTCCCAACTCCCGCTCGTCCTGGCCATGTAGACATTTTTCTCTCGGCTACCACTTTTTTTTCCTGTCTACGCGCGCAAATCAACAGGACCACTCAGCCACCGCGCGAGTATCATCTGCCTCAGAAAATTGCTTGGGCTGATTGATTCAGATTTGACAGAGTCTCCTCGCGACTTTTCGTCTACATACGTTCCTTACATCACCACTCGAATCCAGACTGCAGGCCTCAGTTTTCGAAGCAGCAATTCATCTGAAATATGTCTTACTACGATAATCAACAATGGCCAGCCGCCGGGCAACCCTCATGGGAACAGCAGACTCCACCAGCGCGATCTGGTATGTTGCCAGCACATAATAAAATAATTAGATCATGGAGAACTGACATGTGTTCCAGGTGCCAGCTCAGCAGTCCCGCGCGAGGATTCCACCGCTTTCAGCACACAATTAGAGGGTACGTCAACTCCAATCGTTGCGAGGGAATAGGGGAGGAAGATATTTTGGCTAGATGCAAACTTTTTCGACAGCGTCATAATGTCTGGAGATATCGGCCGTTGGACACGCCATACTTCGAGCCACGTGCGCATCATTTTGGAGGATCACAAAGCTAATAGATGTTGTGTATAGAGGTCGACCGTGCGATCGATAACCTCGTGAAGAGTGGAAAGATGTTTGGTATATCAGGTCGCCGCGACTCGTTGCCAATGACCGGTGCTGCAAGGAGTTTTCCCGACCAATTCGGTATGCATTCCCCCGTCGCATCATCATCATCAACCTTCTGAGACTAATAACTTCTAGATCCTCGCATGGGCGGCGGTCCTCCACGACACCACTCAGTCAGCGAATTCGGCGGCAACGATGCGCGCTCTTTCTCAGGGTCGAACCTTCAAAGCTTTTATGCCAACCAGCGACACCAACCATCGCGTGGCGCAAACGAGGCCGAACAAGTGATGCAGGCAAAGAGAAGGATGGCAGCCCAGCGCGAGCGAGAGCTGCGCAATTACCACCAAGAGCAACAGTACAATCGAAGTAGGCCACCCTCTTCTGTATCAGAATAATTCCCGTCATGTCAATATCCTGTACCCAGCGGTTCACATCCACTTATACCCTGTTATATAAAAATTTCCTCCTTCTGCTATCGATGCTACTACCCACGTGTGAACCCTCTCCCTTTTGAGTTTCCACTTCCGTCGTCCTATCAGTCACTCCCTGATATTTACATTTACTGACTAGAGTAAGGCGTTGTAGCTGATGTTGCGGGATTTGGAGGTAAACCTGATCGTACCATGAGCCCAGGCAGCGGGATGAGCGAGGAAGAACGTCGCGAACTGATTGCTCGTCAACGAAGCGCACTCTACGGTGAAGGTCCGGCTTTTTCTGAGAATGGTGGATTTGATGAGAATGGAACCCCTCGCCCTGCAACT
The DNA here is from genome assembly GCA_001414415.1 of Hymenoscyphus repandus. Lineage (NCBI taxonomy): Eukaryota > Fungi > Ascomycota > Leotiomycetes > Helotiales > Helotiaceae > Hymenoscyphus > Hymenoscyphus repandus. The sequence continues at coordinate 51,469 of LLCE01000135.1, forward strand.
CAGGGGTCAGGATCACAGTCGGCTACCGGTATTCGAGGCCACTCCCCCTTGGCATTTGACCACTTTAACGCACAAGGCCCCCAGGCCGAGAACTCTTCCGGTCAAAAGGCAATCGCTGAACCTCAATCGGCAACAAGTCAGGCTCCTGGGCAGCAGCGCTCTCGTGCAAACAGCACGTCTTCGCCTTCATCTAACCCGACGAGCAGTTTCAGCCTTTTCGAGTCTGCTGCTCAGCAATCAAGCCGCACGTCGACATCCTCTCCAGGGGGATCGCCTCCTCGTCAAGGAAAGGCGCCAACTAGCTTAGGTGTTGCCCCCATCGGGACTCGACCCGCGCAAGCACAAAACCCGGCTCTGAACAAGCGCGCCACTACACCGCTTCCATCGCCATTGAGTTACGGGTTCGCCGCTGGTGACAATGACAAGCCAGTGGAGAAGAACGATCGAACAACATCTGCCGGATCCAACCAGAACGGACAAAACGGACAACAAGGTCAACAGGATCATGGCCTCGGTTGGGGAAGCAAAGGAGGTGTCTGGGGTGGCAAACCACTTGGTGTGCAAGCTTCCGTTTGGGGGTAAATTTGTGAATGAAATGAGATGGCGAATGTAAAAAATGGAACGAAATGGTCGGTGTTTGGCTTGGCATGGAGCACGGGAAATCTGGCGCGAAGAATGGCTGTTGGACTTGACCACGATACTTACAACCGTCATCTCTGGTCATGGTCTCAAAAACTCATGTTACGGTCTGATTCCGCCATGGGAGTTTCTTTTTTTTTTCCTTTCCTTTTATGGGCTTCTGGGCAGCTTTTACGGTGTTCTGTTTCCTGCATTGGTGGAGCGATGGGATCTGTTTGCTGGATATCCTCTCTGCTCTGCTTCGGAAGGTGTTTATCGTCGTTTTTCAGATGTTGAAATGGGATGGAAATGGGCACCAAAAACTACAAAAAGTTCGATTTTGAACCGCACACAAATGAGGAGGGGTAGGGGCGATTTGCATTTCATGGCAGGTGTTGAGTTGTTCATTTTTCCCTCACTACTGCTCCCGTTGATTGGCATTGCGTCTGGTATGGCTGGGAATGGGTCAATGGGTGGGAGCACAAACCTCGGGATGTCTGAGAACTTTATTGATTTTGAATTTTTTGGTCCGTCAAGTGTAAAGGATGCGGGTGGGGTTCGTGCTTTGTTGTTTGTATTTGGGAATCGCGCGTGTGCCATGGGATGGGGAACAGTGGTGGAGGAAGATGTAATTAAGCAGTTGTGAGAGGAGATGATGGAGTTTGATACAACACAGCGAGTGCGTGGGTGTTAAGTAATGTGGCGAGCAAGAGAAATACGTACAGGAGGCTTTCGAATACCTCCCTTTTCCGCTGTGAAAACTTTGCTTTTTGGGTGAGGTGCTAAGCTAGACTAGTATATGAGTTTGCCTAGACCTGAACTCGGGAGCTCGTAGGACTAGCCATGCGCATGAACGCTTGAACTTAGTGCTCCCCTTTTCTGCGGGAAGATGCCAGGATCGTAAGCGAGGGTAAGCGAGGATCCCCTTTCTCTACCTGTCAACATGGTTACTCATCTTCCGCTGATAGAACTCGCCAACTGTTGATCCATGAAGGCGGATGCTGGCTATGAAATAATCGACAACACACTTATCTAGTCTCACAGGAGAAGCTTGAGGACTTCAGAATCGCCGTATCATTTGTTCAATTCATTCCATTCTATAGTAACCAGACCGCACAAGCTAGGTCATCGCTCAACCTAATTTTATATATCTCCCACAGCTTCCATATTCAGAAAACCGTAGCCACCTAAACGCCCAACAGCCAACCGACCAACCCTTTGATAAAACCCCGTGGTAAGGAGTGGATACTGTTACGTTTTCAACATCCAACAAAGTCATCATTTCAATCGTCAACTCATTCTGAGCCTACCATTTCCGTTGTGTTTCTCTATCCAGTCCTATCCTTCCATCCCTTCCAGTCTATATAACTTTTTATAACCGCTCAAAAGCATCATGCCACGCTAGGTGGTGAGCTTACAATAATTCGCGGGAAAACTCCCCTTCAACCCCTTAAGTTCTCCCTCCCACCAGTCATCCGTACTATCTGTCTTCTTTACAACCTTAATCTGGTCGCCCTCTTTGAAACTCAGATCGCCCTGGCTCTGTCCGCCGAAGTCATACAACGCGGTAGCGTACAGTGCACGGTTGTGGCTCCCGATGCGTTTCGGGGGTGGGGGAGGGGGCTTCTTTTTCCCGAGAGCGCCGCGCTGGAAGTAGTCGCTGTGAGAGGTAGTAGGTGTGAGGTGTGCGCTGTAGGGTTCGGGGGAGGGGGAGGGTTCTGGGGCGGGAGGTGAGAAGACGGGGACGATGGCGTTGGAGGAGATGCGGGAGGGGCGGCCACGAACGTCGGCCGGTTCTGGGTTTGGGGATGGGGGCGCGGAAATACGTCGCTGGAAGCCGTTGCGGACGTTGAGACCGGAGACAGATTTGCGCTCAGGGTCGTCGCCGAGGGCCATAGGTTGGTGGACGATTTTACCGCGCGCGATGCAGGTTATACGTTCGACTTGCCCTTTGATGGGCATGAAGTCGTCTTCCCAGGTAGCTATAACATCGACCATGGGTGGAGAGGGGGAAGGAAATCCCACTTCTTCGCAGTAGTTGTGGAGGACTGTGTAGTATTGGGCTAGGAGCGCATGTTGAATCATGATCTGGACGCCGAGCAGATGAGGAATAATTGAGAATGTGGCATGGATCAAAGGCGGTAGTTTCTCTTTAAGGTTCTCATCTGCCACTTTGAATGCCTGGGAATTATTAGTTTCAATCGTAAGATTAAGATATGGAAGCCATACATCTGCTGCCCCAGCAAGATCCTCCTCAGCTTTTGCCAAAGCAGCATTTTCGCGATCCGTCCGTTTTAAGTTCTTTGACCTCAGATTGTTGACCTTGTCGATATAACGCTCCCAATCGACTCGTTTATTCTCCCTTTTCTTGATTGTTTTCCGCAGAGGCTGGAGAAATTCCCTAGCATCATTGGCTGGTTTGATTATTCGCGCATCCATCATAGCAACCTCCTCTAAAAGGTCCGTCTTCAAGTCCGTAAATGCCATTCTGAGTTTGGAAGTTCGATCAAGTTGTTGCTGGGAAGTCAAAACAGGTTCGTGGCCATGGCCATCGCTGGCACCAACAATGGGGTCGTATAATTCTTCGAATAGGGTCACTGTTCCCAGCTGAATATTTAGAATGGACACCCATGAATCTCTCCACGCTTTCGAAGCCTCAATGATCTACGCATAAAGTTATTAATGCGCCACGGAGTAAGTGCTTAGATCATATTGAGTCCAGTGCCAACTAACCTTTGTGAGCATTTTGTCCGCATCCTCGAAATCATTGAGCAGAACCGAAACTTTGGCCGTATTTTCTCCACCTTTCCCGCGCACCTTCGCGATCTGCCTCCCCATGGAATTCATGGTGAATGTGTTTTGTGTGTGGTATAGGGATTGTTCGTATGTAGCGACTGGTGCCTGCCAAGTATATGGCTAGGATAGGGATTTGAGGTTGGTGGTTCGATTGAGTTTCGGTTAGGTACAAAACGATACCGTGGAGGACCAGCAGATGGGATGAAGGATTATAACGTTGAATGTTAATACACAGCCTCGCGCTGATGGAGGAAGAGGTGGTTGCCTTAAAAGCGAGGGTAGAGCTGTTGACTCTTTGCTGCGGCGTTGACGTACGGAGCGCGCACAATCACTGGCATCCTCTTGAAACAGGTTCGCGGGGTTGATCAAGCATACTGCGCTGCGCCTAAGTTGACATCCCTGTAATCCTGACCAGTCGTTCCATTGATCCAATTATCAGCTTAGTATCACACAATAATGGTTATATATATTTTCTTTGAAAGGTCGATATGGTATGTAGAATTAAGTTCTAGAAGCTATTCGGGCAATTCTAGATCTCGTGTAGACTAGAACGGATCTATTTCATAGCATCGAACAAAGCTAGATTTCTTAGCCCCGTTCTATTCTTAGACGTTAGGTAAGCTTCGGAAGCAACCGGCACGTGATCACCCGTTATCGAAGTCGCGTACCTCAGTTCGCCGCGTCGCGATAATTTACACCCAAAGCCAGCCAGTGTACGAGCAAAAGAAGTCATCACGATCGACCCAGAAATCAGCATCTCGCCTATGCAATGATTTGTTATGGGAATATGAACAATCGAGGCATCATATGCCAAAGCTCCTGGATCACCCACGATGACATCTCCTTTCGATGTTCCTCACACACAGAACACTGCTCCAGTCATCGAGTTCAGATGTTTATACTCAACAGACCTGAAGCGCAAGCAGAAGCGATGGCAAGATGGCAGACTCAAATATCATACATTCAACAGGAGAATCATGGTCTACGATGAGAAGTCGAATTTTATTGGAGATACACATTGGCGAGAGGACGGGGACTTGGACGAAGGCGAGGAGTTGTCACTTGAGCGAGGAGGAGCATTGATACAAGTCGAAGATAAGATTGGTATACAGGCGCAAGATTTGACAGAGCTGGTGGATAAGAGGATAAAAGAGAAAGAAGCAAGAGCTGCTGCTAGAAGTGCTGCTGTTGGATCTCCGGCCTCAATTAATGGGAGAACACAGCCATTTAGAACACAAGGGAACACCCTAAAGTTGAAGTCTTTAAATGCCTTTTCGACACAGTCTGGGCATCATGGAAGAGCTTTTGTGTCCATCGAGTCTCCTTATGAGGAAAGACACTGCTTGACCAATGGCAACCAAGAAAATCCCGAAAAGGAGCGACCCTCGAAACGACGGAAAGTTAACGAGTCAACACAAAACAAGGGTGGTTATGCGCAGAGCCTTACTGGGACAATATTGGCATTGGCGTCCTCGAAGCCCTCGAGTAAGCCAACGATTCGGTATGAGCGTCTCAAGACAAGCCTAGCTGGCCCTCAGAAACCCCTTGTTGAAATTGACCTCACCGCAGACGGTGAGAGTGCAGATGAGTCGACTCACACACGCGAGAATATTATGCGTGAAGCACCTGGTGCTGAGAACAGGAAATCGAAGAAAGCGAGGCTTAGAAGGTCACCGTTGGCAAAGAATGGATATGCTAGTAACCTGACTGGAGTGACACTTTCCCTTAGTGGATCACCCGGGGCGTCGAAGATTACCCGTGCTAGAGAGCCAACGATAAAGAAGGCACACAATTCGAGGGCAGGAAACGACTCGAATTCTGACATAGATCGGTACGATCAAAGGCTTGCTGACAAAAAAACTACAGAGCACCCTGCTAGGATGGAGGATGTAACCGCCCCTATGAATAATCGTAGATCTCTGAGCAGGAGTGAGAGCATTGAGCTTTCATCGTCTCTAGGAGAGAATTTGACGACACCCCATTTACCAGTTCATGGGGAGGTTACGAAGACTAAGCCACCGAAAGCTCCGGTGATGCAAGCTGTGGAGAAAAGGCAGAAATTAATTAAGAAAGTTTCTTCGGCACAGAACCACAAGCAGGAGCCAACAACTTCCAGGGAGAAAACAACTAAAGACAAACCCCCTTCAGAAGAGATCAACAGACCATCATCCCATTCCTTTGGTTCAGATACCCTAATATCAAAAACCAATGACTCGGCTATACAACCGTCCTTCAAGCCTACAGCGAACTCGCTTAAGCCTAGGTCTTCTCTGAAGCTGAAATCCAAAAAGCCTCAACAGATGATGATGCTTATGAATCAATACGGCTCTCGACCATCGCTGTCCAATAGCAACCCTATTGACAATGTTGCTTCCCAAATCAAGAAAAATACAACAAATTCGACTGGGGAAGTTGGTGGATCCGAGGCTATAGATGATGTCGACTCATTTGTCCAACAGCAAGAAGCTCTCATGCATGCTCGGTTGAGCAGAAAGCAACCACAAGAATATATTAACCTCGACAACTCTTTCTCTTCCCTGGCTAGAGATCTTGATGCTCCTCCGTATGCTGAGAATCAGGCGACAGAACAACAAGAGAATGCGATGGAGCATTTGAACAATCCCTCTCATGAAAAGCGCATCGAACCAGCTCCGAGTTCGGCGACTCTATCGTCTCTCTATAGTGGCATCACTCACCGTACCATTGATCGCATACTATCCCACAGTACGGACCCAATAACATTGCTCAAGGAAAATATCTCCTCTCGGTCTCTTGTGACCCTGCCTGGCAAGAGCCAAGAAGCCCAGTCTCTACAGCCACATGAAGCAACATCAGATGATACTAGTAAGCCTTCACAAAAGCCACCAAACCTCCAGCATCAGCCAGATCGTGGGCCCAATGCTGCACTTGAGATGCAGAGCATAATGCGCACGACTCCGCCTGGTCAGAGTAAGGACAACCCATTGTTAAGAAGCACAACCAATATGAAAGCAAATTTGGCCACAATGAAATACTCAACAGTAACTCCTGAAGGTGGAGCATCTGGCGAAGCCAGTCTTTCTACAAGTCTTGCATCCACCAAGGTGCATAGAACAACTGAAGAACGTCTTTCACATACGCAATTACCCAACATTGTGGAAGAGGCTAAAATCGCTACAAATACTTCTGTCGTTGAAGAGCGAAAAGGGGAATCCACGAAGAACCTGACCCCAGAGGAAAGTGCTGTTCCTCTGCCGGTTGCGCCTCAGCAAACAATTAGCAATGCACATAAACAACTTACTAGTAAGGCGCAAAGACCTGCAGGGAACGTCACCGAGGCTCTCAAAGACACAGTTGAGCATTTCCGAGCCACTGTGAGGCCCTCCCCTCACAATTTAACCCAAGTAAACAAAAACATTATAGGAACGAGACAAGTTGAAAATAGCCAAAAACCAGAAATAGATCAGTCAAATAAGCCCAAGAAGCAAGCATCAGACTCTATACCACCAGCGGCCGACCTGCAAGCGTCGGATCCTATTTCAAATGTGGCAGCTCTCGACAACACTAGCATGAAACCTCCTAGCGGCTTGGGCTTTCGTCTGACACATAGCTTTGGCTTAAAATGGCCAACAATCGACCCTTTAGACACGTCAGAGTTTGCGTTGAGTATCGCGACTGTCAACCAACCTAAGTTCAAGCTCTCAAAACCCGCACCGCGACCAGTCACATTAGTATCAGGACCTGAAGGCAGTTCGTATGGGAAGATGCTCCCACCCAGGTGCGGTGGTCAGAGTAGTAACAACGACTTGTCCAGAGGTATGCCTGTAACGGCTACTGGGCCTTGGAGTAGACAAGCCTTCGATTTGTTTGGGAATTGGACGCCGTCTAATAAGCCTGCTACCACTTAACTCTGTGTTGAGTTCGGAGAATGTGCTGTAATGTTGTAAAGTATAGAAGTGATTGGGTAATGACCTGTGATATGTGGAGTACGAGCACTGGTCCTACAGGAGATAGAAAAGTACTGTTGATGTGTAATGATTGATGACTCAAGAAATACTTGGGTAATGCTCGATGATATAGACTTTAAAAAGATAACCCGAAAGTCCGTCTAACACTACGGCGCTTGATTAAGCAAATGTTGTGAGACCCCCATCTTCTTCTAACCGTCTAAGCGAGGTTATACACTCTGACTTCCTCCAGTCACACGAAGGTATTTATTGCACAGCGCAAGGGGCTTTTCAACACTATTTTCGTGTCTATATACGATTATGATAATTGAAATCAGATTAGGCAAAACAACTATAGGAAATGGATCAAGATCGGATGAGAGCACCACGGAGTAGTAAGTTTTCACTCTTCGCCATGTATCCCAAGGGGATTGTAAGCGCTCTTATCTTGTCTTCCCGCCATGGTAACTGAATATAGGACGCGAAAGTAAAGGAACTGAATCGAGATTGAATGATCATACAAGTATAATCTTTGGCATTAACAACCAAATCTTGCTGTCATTCGTCGATCTATCAGCTAATAATGAGTGACAGAAGAACGAAACGCAATCAGAATTTATGTAGACTATTTATGGCGTAGAATACCAGTAAACCACAACTAAAGAGTGACAAGAAAACAGGATACAACCCCGACTCAATTCAACCATCTAAATCTAGTCAATACCGCCCCCCTCCCTTCACTACTCCTCAAGCAGCGCCCCTCTCAACATCACACCCCACACTCCCAATATCCACCGCCTTGCCCCCTCTTCCACTCACCGCCTGCACCCCCTCACTTGCATACCACGGCCCATGTACCCTATGCTTCCCATAATAGTCCGAAAATGCAATACACGTCATCTTGTCATACTGAATGTGCTCGTTGCTGTCGACATCGATACGTAGCTCTGTGACGGGGTAAGGGATCTTGCCGTCCCGCGATGAAGGTACATTTTTAGAAAGTTCGGTGAGGTCCCCAATACGCAGGCGGAATATGGTTTTAATGGAAGGGGGGTAGAAAGTCGGTGAGAAAGAGCCGGAGGTGGTGGTTAGGTTGAAGTGGACTATGTCGACGTCAGATGAAGGGGTGTCGTGATCAAGGGTTGGTGCTGGTTCTCTTTTGTCTTCGTGCTCCCAGTGCGAGAATTCGTATGGTGATGAATTGGGGAGTGCGAGGGCGAGGGGTGTTGTCGCCAGGAACGATGCGAGAATGAGTAGGTATTGCATAATAATTGCTGGAAGCGAGAATGGAGATGTTGTATCGAAGGAAGGATATGTTTCGGGTTAATGTGCCTGGAAGGTAGAGATGTTGAATTCAAGTACAGGCAGATTCTTGTATTATATACACAAATCTTGTCTCACTTGCACTGCTATATTTCCCTAGCCCCAGTGTACACGCCATGTATATGAGACCATAACAACATTACTGCAGCTCAACAAGGCTTCGTACGTTCAAATTCATAGCAATCGTACTAGTATCGAGAATTATAACCACTCAGAAATTTACCAACAACAGCAAAGCAGGCTTAGACTGCGAATTTGACTTTCCGGAAGGCTCAGATGCGGCGTGAAGCTTACTTGTTGGTCTGCGCGACCTGGTGGCTTGGCTATTGTATTGCGCATTAGCAATGTGAGGCGCTCGCTTAAAATAGGGGTGAGTTCAAGCTTGTCTTATGCAAGCATAATTCTTGAAAGGGGGGAGCGAGCATGGTAGAGGATAGGATCAGCTTTGATCTTCGTTCCAGCAGATGTAAATGTATTATTATTGGTAAATGATCATCCCATCCTGAGATACCCTTTCATTGTCCAGGAAACTTTATGACTAGTTATGACGGTCGTTTGAACATGCGACAAAAGTGCTTTGCGCCGCCTGGCGATATATAACAAAACCTCTGTAATCTTTACAAGAGATCCGACAACCGAAATTTTGATTTAGCAAATATATCAAGGGGGGGAAGATGTACTCAATACGCAGACCACAATGCACATATGAGAAGTAAGAGTTAAGAGGCCTTCGAACATCAATATTTCAGCTCCAGGGCCGCCATTCTCCACAACTATGTACAGGCCTCCTTGCATCCTACACCCATTCTTCCCCACCAATTTCCTCTCCCACCTCGATTTTTTACTCACATCAACCTCTTCACTTCCCCGTATTTGTCATCGTATGCACAAACCTCAACTTCCCCCCTTCAACCCTAAACTCATGCGTATCTGCACTCGTAGCAAACGTACAGAAAACATCCACCGCCCCGACCACTTCATCAACCACATACCTCCTATTCACAATCTTGACTCCACTCGGCACCCCCACATTACAGCTATCTGTCGGCTTCCCACTGCCCGTATAACTCCCGCCCTCAAGTCGCGCGCAGGGAGTGCCCCAGGGAACCTTAACACTTTTGTCGTTGAAGACGTCGAGGTAGGCGTCCGCGGCAGCTTGGATCACGGCGCGTGTGTCACGTTTGGCCTCCGGAATGGGACCCCAGAGGTCGGTGGGAGATTGCTCGGCTTTGGCGTATTTGAGGGTACCTTCAGCATTAAATAGCCAATCCCCCTTTTCTGTGACGATTGTCTCAATCTTAGTGATTTTCTCGCCAGCGGCATCGAAACGCATCTGTGTGCCGATTACATAAGGGTGGGCTTTGTCGATGACGATGATCTCCGTGTAGGTCGCGCACTGGGTTGTGTCGAGGGAGGAGCGATTGTTGTCGATCTTGAGGGGCTTGGAGAAGATGCCTGCGGTGATGGGACCGGCCTTCTCGTTCTCGGTGTAAGTGGCGTCAGCGGAGAGGGTAGTAATAGAGGTGCTAGTGCCGGCTTGGAAGGCGGCAAGGAGGGATTCGGTGGCTGCGTGGAGGGTTTCGCGGGTACAGGCTGCGTTTGCTGAAGTGCTGAGGGCCAGCAGGGCTGTGAGACGGCTGAGCATCTTGAGTACAATAGCAATTGCAACGTCAGATGTATGTTTTATGAGCGTGGATCTGATCAAAACCCGCTTGGGCCATCACGAAAGGGGGGCGGACGCAGATATATCCGTCGACAATACAACAAGCTTCTAGGCACCTCGGCGGATAGATGGACCATACTGCAGCCGCATAGAGTGCTGTTACTTTTGTAGCGTCTTCAAAGAGGCCAATTGAGCATCAATTATTCGGCACTGGCAAAATGGATTTCTATCCCACTTGGTACTGTGTGTAAATTAGAAATAAATTAGGCCCCTCCTCTCGAAAGTGTGGGGTAGAACTTCTCGGCACTTGCACAATCCGGCAGTATACCATGTCGACTGAATTGAAAAGTAAAACAGGATCCCAAGAATTAGAATTGTAAGTTTTACAATTATGAAGAATAGTCATTGTGGTGACTGACACTTGTCAGCCATGAAATCGAGTCACTTCAACAGACTACACACCACTTTAGATGATTTTTAAATTCCTTTATCTTCGCTGTTGACAGCGCCACCGCCTGGTATCGCTCTTTACTCATCTCATGAAACCATTCCGCTATAAACATACACAGGGATGCCCTAATCTTTTCAACATCCTTTTCTTTTTTGGACCCGCAGGTTGGTCCCATTCCAACAGTAGCGTTGCCATCTCAAAGTTTCCAGCACAACACAGGTGTGGAATTGAAGTGTACGCAGGAAATGTAGTATGCCAGTTCGGACCCATGCATGCAATGTATATCAAGAACAGACCGAAACCCAACCCAAGGCAATGAAAAAATCGAGACCAGCCACACCCGCATTAAGCCGCTTGCAAATGCTTCAATTACAAAAACAAAAGAACTACTGCCTCATAGAGACACAAGAACCCATCGATCTTTTACAACGGGTGAATGCTTCTTATCAAGCTTTTGAATCGTAGAAACGATCGAAAAGTCCACAGGAGGTCGAAATTGCTGAACATATCCATCCCACCAGTGCTCCTCATCTCATAATTTCAGAGACTTCCGCACCTAGGATAATCCAAAATATTGTTAGTAGCGGACAGGCAAAGGTGTGAGGAATGATTGCAAGTTGAGGCGAAACTTCATTGTAGCAATGTCACTGTCTTGTTCTCGTTTCCCCGAAACCTGAGCGACTTACGAGGCGGTCAAAGCCTTGAGGCAGGGCGAAAACTATCCGCCTTTTCGCTCTGATTCATTGTTCGGAAGCCTCTCGCTTTGTGGCTGCCCATTTGTAGTATTCTTCGTGTCCGAAGAATTGCCCTTCTTCTTACCCTTCGAGATCTTCTGCCAAGAACCAGAGGCGCCACCTTCGCTCTTCGAAGCTCGTGTATGCCCATTGACTTTCTGGGATACAGAATTCTGTTTTGACTGGTGACCATTTGTGAGTCCTGCTTTGGTACTAGATTTGCCCAATTCATCACTGTCGTCCACTGTTTTTGAAGGCATTCGCATTGCCCGGCGATCAATTACGGGCTCAAACTTCCTGTTTGCTGTAGGGGATGGTGTTCGAGTCTCGTAAACAGGGGACAGATGTGGCAGATCCTCACGCAAGGTATCATGATACCCAGCACCGATGTCAAGAGGAGACATGCCCCCATTCTGACGTGCTAATCGATTCCGAGAATTGGGTGACAAGCGAGCAGGGACACTAGATTGTTCAGAAGAGATTGCACTTTCATTCGCAAGAATTGGAATTGTGTTTGTAGGCGGTGAGCCATTCAGAATCGGAAAGGCTGCCGTGTGTGGAGTTGACCCATTTACAACCAAAGGCATATCAATGTGATCCTCAAATCTAGCTTCCCTTGGAGTCAATTGACCCGACATGTCTTCTTCCATCTCGTGGATCTCACTAGTACCAGATGCCTGCGAAGTCGAGTCTAGAGAACCTGCAATATCGCTAATCCGATCGTCGATCATGGCTGCTCCATTGATAGACGCTTGCCAATTAGGAATCGAAACTGGTGTCGGTAAACTTGAACCATTAACCACAACAGGAGTCTGGGTGTTAAGTGCACGAAGGTTCGAGCTAGAGATTCCATGATGCAGTTGAGTGGAAGAAAGAGGAGCCGAAGGTGCTCCTGTTGAAAAAGATCTGTCGTGTCCTAAAGGTGACGGAGACCGAGAAGGCCGCCTTAATCGATCGAGAATAGATGGAGGGAGTTGATCAGTTGATAGCCGTCGACGACCATTATAACCCAGATCGCCAAAGGCGGGAATAGTAAGGGCAGATTCTCTCCTGTTTGGCAATGCGCGAGTGTTATTGACATAGTAGCCCACATATTCCTTGGGAGTATTGTGCTCTGGAGGAGTAGTCGCTGGAGCTGCAGCATTGGGGTCAACCATATGATCTGCGGAATTCTCGTCTGCAATGAAATTAGGGATAGGAAGTGCCTGTCTTGATGACTGGTATATACCCAGTCCTGGGTTAGGCATCCCAGATCCTTGCATCGCTATCTGGGCAGAAGCAGAGCGAACAGCTGGTTGCGAATGTGATCGTAAAGAACTATTCGGCTGTAGACTCTGGCCGGCGCCGTTCGTCACACTGGACCTGTGCACACTCCGTCTCAACTCGGGAACCGCAGAGCTCAGCGATGGTGAAGAGGGATTCGTGGATGGTGTTTGATAACCATACATTGGCGGAGTTGCATATCCCAATGGATAGTAAAACATGTCGGGACGAATAGGTGCTGTCAGAGGTGGTTGTTCATGAGAGCTGGTCCGGTTTCGATCCGTAGCATGCTGCTTGACCGGCCCAGGAGAGCTTGCCACTTGCTGAGATTGAGTAAACGCTTGGTTGTGGTGAGCTTGCAAGTAGCCTTGAGACTGGTGATACAGTTGCAGGCGCAGACTGTTCTCTTGGGCCTGTAAAACCGAGTATGTTGCGTATAGATCATTGTGTAAACGTGACTGGGCTTGTTGTTGGAGCCAAATATCCTGTGCTGTCATGTTGGGAGGCAAAACTCCTGGCATGTAGGAGCCAGGTTGTTGATTATCAAAGCCAGCGCTCGAAGCTCTCCTGTTACTGTTACCATTGCGATTGTGTTGGTTGTTATGCCGCCCACCGCCTCGATTGCCACCTCTGCCACCTCTGTTCGACTGAGATGTACTACGTAGCACTGGTCTTGGTTTTGGAGGCGGCCTCTCCCAAACTCGTTCCTCTTCTTTCGGGTATTGAAACTGCTCGCAGCATTCGTCGAGCTTCGCTTGTGACACAAGGTCAAATGCTCGTCTGATCTCTAGATGCAGTCCACGAAACGAAGTATCATCCGCCGTGTTTCCGAGATTTCGTCCCACGTTGAACGGCTCCTCCACGCATAGCGTATTGTTATTCGCCAAATGCCACTTCTTTTCAATCTTGGAAATTGACTTCCCGTTCCTCACTGAAACCACATGCTTATCGTAATCGAATTCATGACCGTAGAATCGAAAGAAAAAGAACAGCAGATCCCCCAATGATTCTGTATTCTTCTTGCCAAATCCTTCTAGCGCATTCAGATCGTCCGCAAAGGCACTCTCGAGCCCATTCTTCGGTGGTAGTTTCATATGTGGTCGTTGGTGAAGAGCTGGTAACACAGGAGGCGATCGGCTTTGCAGAAAGTATATAATCAAGCATATCCAAGTGTACGAACTAAGAGTGCCACCAAAAGCTACAATTTGTCAGAAAGATGTGAAGCAACGATAAGTAAAAAGATGTTCGCGCTTACCCGCATCGTTCACTATCCTTCGCTTTGTCCAATGTTTTATTATCATAGCGAGAGGCCGAACTCGGTCATCTATCTGGACATATGTCTTGATCATTCGAGTGTTCTCTAATGCTAGAGTATTGTTCACATTCATGTCGCATGCCAAGCGAAGCTCTGGATCCCAGATCTTCACGATGGGCACTTTGGCAGTCGAAACGCAGATGACTCTTTCCATGCCATCTAAAATTATATGGTTAGCCTACCCTAATAGCCATTCGCATTATGCTTACTTCTCGCTAGGAGATCTGCAATAAGACAGACTCCTTCCATTTCCTTGGCATCGGTAGTAATGCATATGTCGACTGTAACCTAGTTAATGACCTGCATGGAGTGCGGAGGGGTATTAGACCACTAACCATCCGACTCATCTGTACAAAGTAGATTTCCTGAAGATCCAAAGACGTGAACTTTTATGTCGTGCCCCGGCCATTCTGCATTGAATAGTTTCTCAAGCTTCTCTATTAATTGCTTTCTTCGATCCTCGCTTTCTGGCGTTGGCAATAACCGATCATAAAGTTCCCGCATGTCTGTGGTAAGTGATCTTTCCTCGTCTTCTGTTAATTTGCTCTTGACTGTGGAGACGCTCTGTCTCTCCAGCCTTTCACTCCCAATACTGTATGGCATTCGTCGTTTGGAATGTGCTTGCGCAGTCTCGTAACGACATCCTCCTCTAGGCGGGGGTGCTCTCGAGGGTAGAATGATGTTGGATTCTGAATATGCAGACCTGGGAGAGTGGTTATTTGTAGCGTGCGGTGAAGGCTCTCTTGACTCGAAGGAGAATTTCCGAGCATGCTGATGCGGCGTGGAGGGGACAGAGCTCGACTGCTGCGAGAGACTTGTGTTCTGGTGATGTATGTGTGGTCGTGGGGGTAATTGGTTGGACAAGTCCAACTTCTTCCCCGGCATGGTAACGAGCTTTTCCTTCTCTGCTATGAGCGCACGCTCTCCTTTACTGGATTTTCGTGATTCCTTATTCCCATGACCACCCCGAGCAGCAGATTTCGTAGTTCTTGCCGTGTTGCCGCTTGTTGAGCCGGACCGTGGACCAGGCACAGCCTGAATGTGTTGTGCAGAGAGTAGAGGTGGTAGTGGCGAACTTTGGAGTCGAGTTACTCGTCCTGAAGAGATCAGTCTGTTGTACTGTGCGAGTTGTGCTTGATGGAATATTGGCTGCTGCGGGAGGAAAACGGGGAGCAGGTCCAGCTGAGCTGGATGCTGAGATGAAGCAGCGGTAGTCGCCGTGGAGGAGGGAAGGGCTGAATTTGCGAGGGTATTTCGACGCACAAGTCGCGACCACTGTGCAGATTGATATTGATACTGGGAGCTGGCGGAGGAAGGCTGGCCCTCCATCAACTGTTATGGGTTGTCCAGATCGATGTGGTCAAGGGGAGCGACCTGAGCTGGACAGCGAAAGCCACAATCAACGCGAGAGTGACGAGAGCTCGTTCTCAACTCCTATATCAAACGTCGCAGTGTGCTTGTGACAGTTGGCGGAGAGTCGTTGGGAATCAATGGGAGCGTAACGTCAATCGATTGAACGAGTTGAGAGAATTCTCCTTGTATAGAAGGAGATGTCTGGTGCTGGCCGTACTCGCGAAAACCAAGGCGACCGAAGGTGCGAGAGGGGTGCAAAAGGGCAGCCAGCGACGACGAGTATGTGAAGTACCCCGGGAGATATGAGCACAAGAGAGACCCGCACACAAGGTGGAAAGAAGAACAACACGATTCGAAGAGGCGGAGGAGATGCTTTGTTCTGAAGAGGTGAACTACTTTGTGTACCTCTCTCGACACTCTCGGAGACGTGAATAAGAGAGTGAGGTCCCAGTCGTAGGGACACCAGAATCGACTAATCAGGGCACGCTAGCAGGGTTGCTCAGGAGTGCGCTTCGGCCACGGCAGCGGGCGACCTCAAGGGCCTTTGGGCGGTGGTCGAGATCACTTGAATTGACTTGAGGCAAGCAAAAGGAACAACGCAGCGCATTGGTGTTGGGCGGCACTGTTGATGGCAGGAGTACAATGAAGGTTGTTAAGTTCTAACAAGCTAGGGCACTATTCGGGGCAAACATTATTCCACCAGCAAGTCTACTAGTACCAATTATTCCCTCCATGGCTTTCCATTGCTACTGCAGCGTCTGAGCTTCAAAGTCACATCCACAGTCCACATCCAGTATTAATTACGGAGACGAGCCTCAGGGAGGCCTCCTTTCACAGCGCATCAATGTGTGTCTCGACCTTCGCTCAACATCAACAATTTCGCTCGTGGCGTGGCGGGCCGTGACAAAGACAAAGACTGGCATGAACTCTTTACTTCCAGAGGCTCCCTTGCACCAATGGCTCGACTTCCCCTCCCAGGCGTTTTGCCCTTCTAAGATCCGAGGCCACGAAGTCTTTGTGGTACAGTTAGCCAATAGCTAACCTATTTCTTGGCTTGGATATTTCGGGACGAATCTTCGCTCTGTTGCTTTCTTCTAAGCCTCACCTCTTTGTGACGAGTATAACTGCCAACCATACGGATTTTCTCCCACTACTTGAAAATGGCAAAGAGTAACGGACAGCCAACTCGCCAAGAATCAAACCTCGAGCATCAGCTGTCCAGCAGTTCAACGCTGGCAGTGAGCTTTCTATGCTCAGCTGCTGATGTGCAGGAGTGTTATATCTACGTACAGATAATGCTGTTGCTTCTCCGTACATACTGACTGTAATCTGACCCGACGCTGACCGCAGATATACGGGGTAGATTCCTTCCCGTAAACCGAGACGGCACAGAGAGTTGAGTACCGATATTACCTCGAGTCCTAAAAGTACAGACGACAAGAAGTCAGAATCTCTCGTCTATCCCCTGCTTTGTGCTATTTGCTCGGCGCCTCGAGTAGTGATGCGGAGTACGATCTTCAGTCCCAACATCTCATCCTGAGACGAAACTGTTTCGAACATAGCAAGCACCCGTCTTACGGACAACTTAAAAATATCTCATTTTAAAAAAAAATGACAAGTCGACCAATGTTAGAATCATCACAGCATTCCCACATATTACGGATTATATTAGGGGATTTAATTGACCGATCCGAGAGATTATCAGTGTAATATTCCAATTGCTCCACAAGCTCCTAGGTAAAAGGTAATCCGATATAAACAGCGAAGCCACAATTCTACAATCGGTTCATTCATCTGTTCCTGGCTTCCTCAGGTACAGTCTCCCTTCTCCAAACGGTCTTTCTCGACATAAGGCTCTTTGCTGGAAATCTGGGGAAAAGGAGAAACCCGCAAGTTTTCGCGAAGAAGTGAATGTGGTTGCCGCTAAAATAGGATAGGCTGCTGTCAACAGCCTAAAATGGTACTGGGTGTGCGCCACACCCGTAGTGCTTTAGAGATATGTTTGTGGCCGCATGTCTGTGGTTTTCTCTACCGTATCCTGAGTGATGAGGTTTGAGAATCAGATCACTAGTCGAGGCTCTGTTCTCAAGATCTCAAACATGCAGAACTCCAGCAACTTAACTGCCTGGCCCTTCGAGGATGTATCAATGCGTGGAACTCATTTCAGGCCTGCAAGATCAGGTCAAAATACCTTATATACTTCGGCGCCGAAGCAAAGGGAGTTTAGATCAGGTAAGAACAGGCATCGAATATGCCTCAGCTATTCATTTTCAGCCCCGGAGAGTCAGACTGGTGTTGCACAAAGAAGGGATTCCAAAAACTTCGGACTGTATAGTGGAACACAACATCACCAGGATGCCAGGTACGAATATCTTCGTGTGGGAGAGCCCGGCACCCGCTTCAAAGGGCGTACATGAGAAAGCTGGCACTTGACCAGTGCTTGCGCCCGTGTAACGCTCTGGCGAGGGCTCATCATGCTGCTCCGTATTTCAACTCCATCATTTCATCGTACGATAGAGTCATAGAAACAAAGTCTTCCAGCCTCACCAACGACATTATAGCCTCGGTCCTCAAACGCTCAAAACAATGTAGCAATGCTCAGAATAGAAGGACTGAGATTGTGAAGAAAACATAGATTTACCGGAAATCGAATTTGCGGTCATGAATGACCGCAACCGATGAAATGTTCAAGATGATGATCACGCTGTAGACGGCCACTTGAACCTTTCAGCAGCATATTTCTCTATCGACAAACCAGAAATATATCAGAATATTCTTTAATAATTTGAAAACTCTAACAATAATGGAGAGAGGATTCGAAGCCAAGACGACCGATTTTCCAGTAGAAAGATCACGATGTTGAAAGTTGTTTGGTTCCTTGGCAACGAGCCCACTTCCGGGCCGAACTTTGTATTAAAGTCCGAACATCCCGCTGTGACATGTCGTCATGCGCTCCTGACAGAACTATAATAGTCTTCTTAAGGAATGCTGCAAATTAAAGGGAGACATTTTTTATGATACAATCCGTGTATTCCTTATACATCTTGCAGATATTTTGGATTTAAAACCCTACTTTCGCCCTGGAAAACACGTCGTATTATATCACGCAACCAGGATTTTTGGCTTCAGATTAATGTTGTTATGCAACCGCTCCCGACAATCCCGGAATTATAAGACGGATTTATCATCCACCTGCAGGTCAACAAAGAGAGCTCTCGTGAAGCTCTAAAATTGGCTTGAAACCTTTCGCAAAACACTTTCGGTTTGTCTTTTTTCAGTTATAGAATTTTCAGAATGAGCCTCTCGAAATCCAGGTATGCAATGTTGAGATGCGTGTGATCTATTATGCAGGAATGTTTACTTACTGATTAAACCACAGGACAATTACTTTAGTAGTAGCAATTGCAACTCTAATAAGTAATATTCTCTCATCGATCCTGTTCTCCCAAATTCCAGATGATTTATACCACCTGGCAAGCAATTTTGGGTGGTATCTACATTTCGCGAACATCCTCAGTGTTTTCGGTTTTGTCGGCGCTCTGCGAGTAAGACCTCACCCTGACCTGCCAAGAATAAAACAAAATAAAAGCACGACTGACAAACCTCCAGCAACATGCCCTCAGCATAGCGATATTTTCGAACTACTTAATAATCGACACGATTCTCTGCGCCACCCCTCGCTTCATTATACTCACCTGCCTGCGCCAACTCAGTGGCTCGTTCTGCACGCCCTCGTCCTTCTCCCTCGAAACCACCTCCTATGCCTATGACCAGCAACTTTTTTCTGCCACCCGAGCTGGTCAATTCCCTGACCTCAATCCACCATCCTTCGAGTCTGGCGCATTGAAGTCCATAACTACAGGGTGGAGCGAAGAAGGATGTAACAGAATCCTGAGTCTCGCGCAACTTACGCTTGCGGCGGGATGCGTCGCTGCGACTTTGCTGCAATTCGTAGGCGCTTTGTATGTGCGGGAATATGCAAGGAGTCTCTGGGCGAAGGAGGTGATGGAGGAGGAGATCTGTAGAGCTGCGTTGGTTTCTGAGCGTCTGATTTTGGATGATGAGGATTTAGAAAAACGGTGAGCTAACTTACTCAGAAAGTCTAGCAGAGACTTGCCGAACACATTATGGGGACGACAAGAAATGGATTGAAATTCGACGCTATGAATGGAGGAGGAAACAGATCGAAGCGACCAAAACCTATGGTCACGAAAGCCACGACGGCATGTTATGAAGGATTTTCGGTATAGATACTGGAGATCAAAAGGGGCAGTGCTTCTACGAGAACGGACGCGGGCTGCATAGCAACTGGGCGATTCTACTGAGGAACATCAGGCGCATATATACCACGGCATTGGACTAGACATGATTTGATACTGCATGGCAAAAAGGAGAGCGAACTAATAAAGAGGTGGTTGTGAATAGAAGGTGTGCGATAGAGTTGTATATATGAGCTCCAAAAAGAGAAACACTTCAAACCATCATCTGTTTTCGAAAAGGACCGTACTAATTGCAACAACATTAATTTCCATGGAAAGCCTTCCGCTTAACCAAAACATACTGTACTACTCCTTTTCTGGCTCCCTTTTTCATTGCCAGTACCAAGTATTATTCATTTTCACTCAGGAAGCTTTTCGTTGTAAAGCGTACATATTCTTTGCCGGATCTACGTATGTGCTTCTATCTTTTATAGACCCGGCTTTGTACTGCTTCACTACTATATATCACTCGTCCATCTTGGTATCCTACCCTCTACCCCATCTCCCAAATTTTCGATTTACTTGCCTCCGCGGCACCCCCCCACTTCACATTGCTCTTATGTCCCATCTCTGAAAATCTCGGTAAAAAATAAAAAATAAATATTCCCATAGGGGCGTGGAGAAATTCCGATAGCTGGTAGCTTGCTCTGCTACTAGTCGCTGTAGTTAGGTAGCCGATCCCGTGAGGATGTACTTTTTGGACCGCTGTTTTTGTTTGTTATAATTTGTATTTGGTTGGATGGCCGGGGGTTAATTGTGAAAATGAAGGTGACAGCAAGGTATGGATCTGGGAGATTTGGTTGGGTTTAGGTCTAGAGTCTTTTTACTGGGCTTGATACATACCCATATTATTTCACAATCTATCAAACATTCGTACACCCTCTCTGCGCATCACTCAACCTCACTACCCAACTCCCCCTTGCACCTCTCCAACACCCTCCCCACAACCCCAACAAGCCCCTCCGTTCAACTAATCTAGGGAATATGTCCCGCCGCACGCCTCTCCACAAAACTCCCCATAGCCACCGCAAACCCCACCTAACACTTCTTCAGCACCGCTCTATCCCCACCACAAAACAAGATACGTACTTCCTCCCTCGTCACCTTCGATTCTTGCACCGCATAACTTTATCTAAGCTGTTTCCCCTCCCTTCGCTTCCTCCTCAGGTATATCAGGAATAATCAACTTCGCGGTGTCGCCGATGCTATATGTACCATCGCCATGAAGGATGTTGTTTGGACTTTCGCCGAAGGTAGAGAGGGCGCTGGCGCCGATGGGAAGGTAGAAAGCTGCTAGGAAGTGGATGTGGTAGACTCCGCCTGAGAGATTTTGGGACCTGCGAGTGAGTAGAGTGAATAGAGTGAGGGAGGAGTCTAGGGCTTCGGAGGCCACGAGACTGCCGTACGAGTGGGCTATTACTAAGACATTATTGTGTTATATTCAACTAGCTTAATAAGCTGGGAACGGATGGCGAGAGCATCATCGATGAGGGTTCTTTTGGGGAAGGAGGGTGAGGATTGGTTTATACACGAGGGGAGAGGGGATAGATGAAAGGGGACGCCTTGGGATGAGAGAGAGGTGGTGAGGCGGTTGTATATGTAGAGGGATTGGAATGAACCGGGTATTATGAAGATAGTTGGTTTGGTGGGTGGGGAGGTGGTTTCTGATTGTATGAAGGAAGACATCTTGACTTTGCGAAAAAGAATAAGGTGATGCAAATTTTTGACTTTGTGCCGCATAGAACAAATACATGAAGCACACACGGAATGTACGACTGGCCGTAGAGATCCTGGGATTCGCGTCGAAGACGATTTAGGGCTTACACCAAGCGGGATCAACCTTAACACAACTCGTGCTAACGTGGTCACGACGATCATTCGTCTAACCCTAATTGCAGGAAAAGATATCTCACTTGGAACTATGAGTTTCGTCTTTCCAAATTCTTGGAAAACAAGACTATGCTTCCACACCTCGGCAGTCAAATAGGGGACCAGTCAGGTGACGAGCCCAATATGCGAGCTGACCCCTGAATCTGAATCCCTGCGTTTCCAGCCTCGCGCTTCCTGATTCGCGACATCCTTCTGTTTCAAGACCGCGAGACTTGAACTCCTGCAGATGTATCGAAACAATTGAGCCGGGGAATGTGAGCTGTCAACAACTTATTTCTGGCCTTTTTTCTCTCTCCATTCCTCCTTATTTCTCTCCTTCAACTTTTGCTTTTTCTGCTTCGACAAAGCTCATCCCGTCTCTGCCAGCGAAAATGTTCGCTAAACTCACCACCAAGATAGCCATGAAGAAGGCGGGAATACCCTCAAACGCCCTCTCTTTCTCTGACACGAAGTCCTCGTCATCTTCGAAAGATAAAGATCTTAGCAATGCCGCGTTGTCACCAATTGCGAATCCGTTTGCGAATCTCTCCGTACCGAAGAGCTGGCAGTCTTGGGCTACGCCAGTCCCACCACCTATTGAGGTAGCTCCCGCTCCCGTCGTTGGAAAGAAAGCGCCTGGGAACGTGAAATTACGACTGCCCCTTACAGATGGAAGACCAGCGGTTGTGGTGTTCTCAAGGCATGCTGGATGTCCATGTATGTTCTGCGACAATTCGAGTCTTTGCTGTGCTAATAATCGTTGAAGTTGCAGAGAAGACCTTTATCGAATTGCGAAGATTAGCAAACAAGTACCCAAGGCTAGCATTTATTGCAATCTCGCATAGCTCCAGGCAAGCTACGGATCGATGGGTATCGCAGATGGGTGGTGCGTGGTCGGTCCAGATCGTTATCGACGAAGAGAGAGAACTCTATGCGTTGTGGGGATTAGGAGTCAGCACTACATACCACTTACTAAATCCATGGACACAAGTAGCCCGGAGCAAATTGGGGAAGGAAGAAGGGATTTGGGGGAGAGAAGTCGACCCGACTGGTAATAGATGGCAAGTTGGAGGATGTTGGGCAACTGATGAATTAGGTTTGGTGAGATGGGGAGCATCCAACAATACGGCAGATGATATTCCGAATTTAGTGGAGGCTTGCAAGTTGCTAGGCGCTGTATAATTGTAGGTGTTCGTATTCGCCGGGAAGTCTATGCTGACCACGATCATAGAGTCAGAAGAAAATTAAATGTACGATATGCATATCTACGATGACGATGTTAGAATTTTGAGCCAAGGGTTACCGAAGATCGCCTCCAACGATACCCCTTTTTCACACGTGACATATTCGGATGCTCGGCCTCCTGGGCATTTCAAGGGATCATGGATGCAAACTTGAAATGTCGCAAAGCTTGAACTCCACTTCAACGAAGTTGGATGCTTTTTAAAGAACAAAAGTGGAGGTGTTGTCGCGGCAGACCTTCCCACAACCATTCCAGAATCCAATCAAGGGACCATCGGACCCGATCCACCGTAGAGCTTGGATGATGAAGTACTTTTCGCAATTTTCTTGCATCATGTTGATAAGGTCGATAAGCCGCTACGAAGACTATGGTGGTACTCTTATAATAAGCTGCTTTTACCTGTGCCTCGTTTGTGCCGATTGATTAATTGATTTTTTATTTTTTATTTTTTATTGCAGCCATTTCTTTCTTTTCTGTCGCTCTGTTAGTAACTACAACAACCCAGCAACTTTCATTCAGACGTAAACCACTTGCGCTACCTCTCTTGAACCTCCTTCGAGTCTCCAACTAGTTGTTATTTTATCGTCCGTTAACGTTTTAAATATGGCAGATTATGAAGAAGATGCAAAGGGCGAGGAACGCGGTGATGACCAAGTTGAAGAGCGGACTTCGTTGATGCAAGAAGACCATAATACCCCAGTTCCCTTATCTCCACTTCCCTCCATTGAGGAAACCGGACAACCCAATATACATCGATCTGGTACAACTCCCTCGCGACCCAGAACTACACGAAGTCCAATCCTAGACAATACCCCAATAACACGTCCAAGAGGGCGGACCGAATCATCACGACAACCAAACCTTCAACCAAGACCACTTTCTCCCCGTTCCCAAATATTTGGACGAAATGCATCACCTAGTGCTTCCACTAAAGAAGATAGGACCTCAAACGCCTCTGAAGACCGAGAGGCTTCCCAGACGACGAGAAGACCGCGAGCAAGTACAACTACGACCCAGAATTTTGTATCGCCAGGGGTCAGACAACGCGGAACATGGGCGACACCTGCTCGCAGTCGAACCATAAGACGGAGGCCCACTGTGGTAGTAGCATCAGGCCCAGACGCTGATGGTATGGCTGATGAAGACTTTACACTCGCAGGCCCCCCAGCAATAGAGGTCTTGGATTCAAACCAACCATACGTCGACCCCAGATATGCGGATCTGAATCCAGCTTATGATCAACCTGTCAACTCACGACCGCTATGGGGTTTAGCCAAACCTCTCCCCAGAGTCGTCAGAGCTGGAATGGTTCCAACCAGAAACAACACCAGGGTCGATGTTTCTGCTGTAGATGATGGAAGGCAAGATGAGGAGCAGCCTGATTTAGAGCAAGGTCGACCAGAACCTGGGGTTCGCATGGGACGTCTTGAGTCCTTACGAAAACAGCAGAGTACCAGATTACGGAAGGAGGAAAGCTTGATTAAGAAGTTCAGCCGTACAAACTCTTGGGCGCCTTCTATAGCATCAGCAGGATCACCGTTGGGGCGAGTAAACACAAGTCTCGATATTCAACCATTTAGCCCAGTGAGCCAAGTTATTCAAGAGGAAGATCCGGCTTTGATGAAACTTGGGGGTATTCTTGAAGGACTTCCACCACTCACCGAGGAGGGTGAAGGGGAAATTTCATCACCCCATTATCCGGATGATGCGTCCGCAGCGACGACGGAGCATGAAGAGGAAGGTCACACGGATGGCGAGTGGTATGAAGAGGATACTTTTAAGCCCTACGAAGGTATCGGCGATGAAATCCACAATTTACACACACACTGGAGCGTAGTCCGTCTTCGCTTTCGCGAACCCCTCGCCGAACTCTTAGCTGTACGTCCTCTTCCACTTCTACCTATCCCCTTCCCATCATCCAAAATAACACCAACGCCGACAGGTAACCGTCCAACTAACCCTAGGTTTCTGCGCCAACCTCTCCGTCGCAACCGGAACCTCAGCGGCCACAAGCGGCGACACAACAGCCTGGGCCTGGGGCCTTGCAACCATGATCGGCATCTACATTGCGGGTGGCATTTCCGGCGCCCATCTTAACCCCTCCATCTCCATAATGCTCTCCATCTACCGTGGCTTCCCCTTCCGTCGTCTTCCCCCTTACATCCTCGCACAGCTCCTTGGCGCCTTCATCGCAGCTCTCATCGCATTTGGCATCTACCAGAACAACATCATCCATTTCGGTGGACTAAACCTCGGGGAGGGAGGCACGTTGAGTTCCTTCATCACATACCCAAGGGATGAGTGGACTGGTAACCCCACCGCTTTCTTCAACGAATTCACAGCAACGACGATCTTAGCAATCACGATCCTCGCCCTCGGCGACGACGCAAACGCACCCCCGGGAGCGGGCATGTCTGCGTTTATAATCGGCCTCGTCATAACCGCGCTCTCCATCTCCTTCGGCTCCAACACCGGCTGCGCTATGAACCCCGCCCGCGATCTCGGACCTCGTCTCGCTACCCTCGTTCTCGGTTATGGGAGTGGAAATACATTTAAGAACGCTTATTGGGTGTGGGGGCCGTGGTGTGCGACAGTGAGTGGTGCGTTGTTTGGGGGTTTGATTTATGATGGGGCGATTTTTGTGGGTGGCGAGAGTCCGGTTAATTATCCGAGACGGAGGATTAAGAGGAGTGTTGGGCGGTGGAAGGGGAAATGGGTTGGGAAGGCTAGGGGGATTAAGGCGAGGTTTAGAGGGGGGAGGACGAAGTTGTAGATATATATATTATTAGTGGGGAGCTATCTGAGGTGAAGTGGATATAAACGAGGGTTCAGGGGTTAGGTATTAGTAGACGTACTTTGAATAGATTTGGGATAGATTAGATTGTTAGACAAGATGTATAGAACACGCATAGAATGTATAGACATAACAAAGTTTAACTCTTGTATACAAATAGTTTTTTTTAACCTTGTCCGAGATTTTGTTATAAGAGAAACCTCTAGGAACTAAATCTAGCTCTGCTAGCTCTGTAAATGATAATTTTGAGAGGAAGTTACAAAGGATTAAGACTTACAAAGTATTCAAAGATATTTACTGAATTTGTAATTAATCAGTAGTTATAAGTACTCACAAGCACACAAGATGACTCGTCAATAGCTAGATAAGTTCATCTTCTCAAACCCCCGCCTTTCGCCCATCCTCCGCATCCACTATCACTTCCGAGCTCAGCACACTTTTATACCTCCCCTTTCTACTTACCCAACAGCACAACTATAAGCTCTGTCCAATACACTCACATTTACCGCCGCCTAAACAAGCCCCGCCACTTGCCTACATTCGAGTGAGCAGTAATAAATAAGTCAGAAGTCCATTTCCCCATCCATCTTTAGGGCAACCTCCTACGTCCTCCCCACAGCACATCAGACAGCGCAAATAATTGTAACAGAAACAAACTGCCCTTTCTACCCTCCTCTGCTAGAATTCGGAACCACTCGGCCATGTTTGGTCCACGGTCAACCCACCGCCTCTTCTGTCTGAGATTGTCTATTCTCTAAACATCGAAAAGTTCGAGGAGAAGAAGCCCCGGTCATTACATGATTTGATCGTCATTTCTATCTAATTATGAACCGTAATTAGAGCAAGACCATGTGCTTATAACCCGATAACTTTGTGTAAACAGGCTCCATACTTCACTCATGTTACTGATACCCAAGCCAGCTTTCTATATCCATGTTTTGACTCGTCACACAGCAAGTGCCAATAAGCCCGATATTCCATAATGAATCCAATCCCATCAATCAAATACCACCAATCAACCACTCCATGACAACAATCACAGGAAAACGTCTCCATCCTCCTCGCTCGCGCCCCCAGCAATCCTTCTCCGTCTGCTACTCAGAAATAGTTCAACCATCTTCCTACTTCCCATTGCTTGTGCATCACGCTCAGACAGCTCTCCCATATCATTACCCATGCCAGGGTCTAACAAACCAGTTCCATCAACACTGTAAGGATCTTCTGACTCCTGTCTCATTTGACGATAGTAGGCCTCATTATATTCTGCTGGTGTCCGAGAATTCTTCGACAGGGAACCGAATTGCCGTTCTACAGCTGCATTCAAGCCTCCACCTGGAGTTGAAGCTGGTGTAGCGCGTGTAAGTCGCCCATGCTTCTTGACAAGCTTGGCAGGCGTTTCAAAGCTTTGATAGCTCTTCACACTACGAAGCGTACTTTTGGAGGTATGCTTTTTGTGAAGCACGTTGCGACCATTCATACTTGAGACTTTAATAGCAGAATTTGAAGCCTGAATAGTGCTGTTAGATCGTAAGGAAGTTCTTGATTGAGTTGCCCTGAGTGGTGATCGCCCTGGAATTGGCGGAGGCGGAGGAATGTGAATGGTAGAATTACTGCCGTGTCTTGGGTCGTTGTTCTCTCCTAGTGATACCTGAGATGGCTTCTTGAGGATGGGTTTTAGGTAGGGTACATTCGGAATGATCATGTTCGGTTGTTGGACCATTCCCAAAGGTAGCTTTACCGCAATCGCCTGTCTCTCGTTGACATCGAGACGTTCATCGTCATACTGCGCGCTTTCGCGGACATGCCCGCCGTGAAAGGAGTTGGGCATTGTTGGTAAAGCATAGTTGACGTAAGACTGATGATGTTTGCTCTCCCTAGCTCTCTCAAGTTTTGCAACCTCAGACGACATCCAACTCTTCCATTCATTTGATCCTGTAGATGTGCTTACCCTGTGAGTTTGGCTACCTGGCATAGAAGCACGGTATACTGATCGATCTAAAATGACCACATCCCCGGTGCTTGAGTTGTGACAAGACAAATCATCTAGATTATGTTGTTGTTCATCAATCAATAAAGACAAGGCACTATTCGCCGCCACTGTGTGCCCACTAGTGGTTCTCGAGTAAAGACTCACGCTATCGGCAGCTATATTCGAAGCGTGTTCATCTGTGTCGTCTCGTGTGCCAACTGTAATATCTGGGCTCAAGTACAGCGGGTTTGGAATGGCTGAAAGAGTTGTCGAGGCGCTCGTTTGTTCGCTTACCGTATGGGAAGTAGAATTACCTGCTGCCTTCGCTCTTCGATAGGGGCTCGTAGCTTGAGACGCTGTAATAGTTGTGCCGCCAAAGAACGTTGATCTTGACTCTCGAAGCCTCTTTGGCTCCATGACAACTGGCTCATTTTCGAACGCAATTTCCTGGGGTGTGCGATCATTATCTTCAGGTACTGTGTAGAACGAAGTTCTTGCGCTCGGCTGCTGCAATGACATTGTTGACGTTGAAACAATTGACTTCGCACGGGATATTTGACTCGTCACAGGGAGCTGATCAACCAGTGATTGATGGTCTTCACTTCTCATACGTGCTTCTCGAAGAGGATCAGCTAGCATCCACTGGTGAACATGGGAATTAGTAATCCCAAATACATTTTCTGCTCGAGCAGCGTGTATGGAATCGGCATTAACCCATTCATGCGCGTGGCCAGAAATGTCCATACTCCCAGCTTCACCAGATCCATCTTCTTGGGGGACATGTCGGATTGTTGCAAATTTTTGGTCTCGCCCTTGACTGGAAGAGTCATTGCGGTTAGGGCTAGCCCTCAAAGTTTGGAAGCTTTCAGCACTGGGCTTTTTGGATAAATGCTGATTTGACTTTGGCTTGTTTTCATCTAAGCGCTTCATGAGGGCTGAGTAGACTCTTGCGCTATCGACAGGTGAGGTCAATTGATTTGGTGCTTGGTTAGAACCTCTGCTCGTGGGTCTACTAGATGGTCGAACGATGGGATATGCTGAGTATTGGTTCTGAACCCCTCCTCTCCTGAACGAGGTCGATGACTTATGGGTTCCATTTTCATTGATAATGGAGAGGCGATGATTCTCTCGCTCGGCAAGGCCCCGGGTTTGACTGTTAAGGGTGTTAACTGCTGTGCTCGTCCAACTAGTAACACGCGAGCCATCGTCACTGGGCCGACTCTTCAAGCTCCGAGCACTTCTGACACTACCCGCTCGTGATTGGAGCTGTTCGCAAGAACTTTCCTTCCTCAATGAAGGTTCTCGAGAGGCAACACGAGATAGAGAGTGCTCATTGGGGTAAGGTATATCAGTAAACGTGTCGCCCACACCGCTTGGCCCACAAGAGTATTGTCTGACGTACGTTTCACGAGCATCGACTTGTTGATTGGGTATCGTTATTGGTTCATCTTTGGTCAAGCCGAAGACCTTCTTGAGTCTGGATTTAAGAGTTTTGGAGGCTTTTCGAGCTTTTTGTATCAGTTTAGAATCCTTTGGGACATGGTCTTGATTTAGTGAAGCTACTGGTAATGTATCGCTGTTACCGCTGCTGCTTCTGACAGACTTTCGAAACGGTTTTTCGGCTTTCTGCACTCTCGATCGAAAGAGGAATGATGGTTGCTCGCGGAGTCTCTCTTGTTTTGCATGCTGAAAGAATCTGTCCCTCGCCATCTGCACAGCGTCGTCATTTCTTTGACGAAAACCCCTTCCACTGCGGAGGAAGCTCATGGACTTTGGAGCACGCAAAGAGGGCTGGAAATTCTGACTCTGAGGGGTATGAGATTCTGCGATGCTATTTTGGCGACCACCATTCGAAGAATTTTGCCGATTAGGCGTTCCGTTCGAATAGAAGACATTCGGTGCTTTGTTTGGGCTAAACATTGATTTGGATTTCCGTAGACGGCGATATGAAGACGGCGTCGAAGGCACCTCGGGCTCGCGTGTGTAATACTCATCGTAAGCTGCTAGAGCTGCAGCAAAGTTCTCGGTTGTTGGTTTGTCGCTGCTAGTTTTCCCCAGTGATGAGCAACGACTGGGAGGGCGGTATGCTGCAGGAACAGGTGCACTTGTTGTCATTGCTATTGGCCTTAATGTCGCCGTACTTATCTTTGGCTGGATTGACTGTTGAGTCGTTCTATTGCTATTAGTCGACTGCCTGTTCTGTACGGCATGTTGGCCGACGAATCGTACACTTTGTTGACGTTTGATAACATGTTCGCCATCTGTCGGATGATCCGTTGACTGTATATAGGATTGTCTTTCGGGGGCATTGTTCCTCGATGCATTATTATTGCGGCTGTAGCCCTGATCAGCACTGCTTCTTTCCTGCGCTCTTGCGAAAGCTAACGTTGCTGCAGCGTGAGCGTGTTGACGAGCAACTTGAGGATCGATAGACTCATGCTTGCTGTGGACTGATGATGTTGATTTGCTTCGAGTAAGCCTGCTAGAACTGTTGTGACGAAACATCTTGGAAATAACTTTCAATGTTCTCAGAAATAAGGTAAGTGAATTGAAACGGGTAGAATGCAATACAACTTCTGGTGATGCCACTGTTGCACGCAGATATTAACCAAAAGTGAAGAACACGACCATCATGGAAATGGAAGAAAAGCATGAACTGATCAAGAAAGGGTGATTGTCCTTGGGCAGGAGCAGGGCCGCTCGCAGATAGCATGAAACAGTTGCTTAGGAAGGAGCGACCTTTTTCACTAACTATACCCTAACCAGAATATATAATTTGTTAAGATCACTGGAAAACCTATGAAATCCAATTCATTGTAATTGGTCTGTCTATTGAATTTTACAACAACAAGAACCCTATGAGGTGCCATGACGCAATGAAAACAGGAATCCAAATGCATAAAATGAGAAACCGAACCGCCATCCCAGCTCCGACCCATGAGAATGCTCATCTTCGAGAGCTTGAAAAGAGTCTCGTGCTCTGGCATTGCAGTAATTTATATTGCATATGTGAACACATCCAGCCGCTTTACATGTCGAGTTCATCAAAGAATTCGCTAAGCTCTTGCTCTACCATCTTCTCAATCTTGGAGGAGACTTTCTCAACCTTGGTGACGGCTGCCTTGGTGTCCTTGACGATTTCTCCGGAGATCATGTTGAAGTCCTTCTGAATGGCTTCCTCCAAAAGCTCAATAGTAGTTGGGAGGTCTGTGGGAGTCTTGGTGGACTTCTTGACAGAGTAACCACCAGCCTTGATGATGGAAGAGTAGTTGGAAGATCCACCACCATTCCATGCCAAGATGTTCTCGGTGTTTGATGGAACATCGGACAAAGCGTTCTTGGTAGCAACACTGATGATTTTCTCCTTGAGCTTCTTTGGGGTGAGCTCCGCAACTGTGTAGGCGGAGTCAGAAGAAGGTTGAAGAGAGAGGTAGTATGCCAAAAGACCAGCGATATGTGGAGAAGCCATGGATGTACCAGAGATGGTGTTCACGGCGTACTTGCTGCCAATCCAGGTGGACTGGATGCTCAAACCTGGTGCAAAGATATCGTTGCAAGGTCCAAAGTTAGAGAAGTATGCTCGGGAGTCATCAAGAGCAGAGGCGCCGACGGTGATAGCCTTGTCAGCAGCAGCTGGGGAGTAGTTGCAAGAATCAGCGTTGTCGTTTCCGGCAGCGACAGCGAAATGGATACCAGCATCAACAGCACCGTTCACAGCGCGGTCAAGAGCAGGAGATTTGCCACCACCGAGAGACATGTTGGCAGCAGATCCCTTAAAGCCCTTCTTTCCCTTCTTGGCCTTCTCAATGTGGGAGTTAGCAGCCCATTCTACACCCTTAACAACATCTGCCATGGTTCCAGAGCCGTTAGACTTGAGGACCTTGACAGCGTAGACGTTGGCTTTCTTGGCAACGCCATACTTGTGACCAGCCACTGTGCCAGAGCAATGGGTTCCGTGTCCGTTTCCATCCTCATCAGGATCGTTCAAAGGAATGGTCTTTCCCCAGTGGGCTCGGCCCTCAAAGTCAACATGCTCAGTGTTGGTCCCAGTGTCGATAACATAAACATCGACACCCTCACCAGCATCAGAAGCATAAAGGTACTTGTTGAAGTCGGAAAGAGTTAAGGCATCTCGATGAGAGATACGGGCAAGGCCCCATGGGGCGTTCTTCTCAAGCTCCCCAGTTTCACCTAAGGCGTGGACGATAGAGTCCTTCTCGACATACTCGACCTGTTACATGGTAGATTAGCTTTGAACGTAACAAATGATGCTTGCTGGAGTAACACAAAACAAAGCCCGATGTATCACGTGTGTGAATGCGGCCATTGTACAGACTATGGGCCGCAATCTAAGGTTTGTGTACTCAACTGGAGCCCAGCACATTGACCGAGCCAGGTACACAATTGACCGATCCAGGTCATTGATAGTAAAGGCAAGATATCATAGAACTGAAGGGAAAAAGAAATGATGCTTCAAGAGCTACTTACATCAGGATGCCTTCGGACTTGCTCGATGACCTCGTCATCAAAGTGGCCGGAATAACCCAAGAACTCAGCTCCGATATTGTAAGTGTGTTTGAGACCCTCGAAAATGTCCGTGGTGATTGGGAATTGCGATCGCTTTCTCAGCTCTGTTCGAACGTTCTCATTCTCCGAGTGGATGTTCTGCACCCAGCTGTGGTGATCAGAGGCGGAGGATTCGGTGACGTGCTTCTTGAAGACGACAATGTACGAATCTGGAATGACCTCTGCATTTGAGGATGTGAGGAGAGGAGCAGCATCACCGTGGACGGTCTCGGTGTTGAGAGTTGGAGCCGATGACGCCAGCAACGGCAGAACTGACCAGGCGATAAGCCCACGCATGTTGAAGAAGGATGGAGTTGGTAGAAGAATAAGGATTTAGGTCTGCCTGCGACTCTGAACGGACAAACAAAGAGATGATGGAGTAAGGAGAAGTATGGCGATGAAGACAGTTGTTGGTGCTGTCTTCGAGAGAATGGTGTTGATGAGAGATGAATGATTGATGATGGGGGAAGAGGGAGCTCTTGAGGTGATGGGTTACGAGGCAGCTCGGTGGCTAGTCAACCAGTGAATGACGGCGAATCAATGGGGCGGAGCTCGGCTCAAGGCAGGCACACGTAGCGCTAAACCACTTTTGGCTTATCGAAGTATGACTGACTCTCGAAGATAACAGACCTGGATGATGGACATTCTCAGCTGGTTTCCTGATGAATGCTGTTATGCACGAAGTATAGTTGATTGAAGCTGCCTCTTATTAATACAAATTCAAATACACTTCGTTAGAATCTGATTACTATTGTGATTCACTTCTTCTATCAAGCTCTCTTTGCATCAACACTGCTTTAGCCGCGGCAGCAATAGAGCTCCAAGACTCCAGCTCTATGGACCAACAACAGCCTTGAGACGCCGCAACCGGACAAACCAACCCCCCCCCTCCCACACACCAGCCCATTTCTGTCAACGAAAGACATCATAAGTGGTACCGTACCGATTCATTCAGACATCTGCTAGCTGCAAGCCAGGAACCCAAATAACTCTGTCTTAACTTGAGATGGAGAGAAACACATCACATTGCTGTGAACACCTGGCTTTGAAGCTCAAGCTAGACCAAGTACCGACTCTGCCGCTGGCCACATGACAAAGGGGTGTGTATCTGACACCTGCACAAAAGCGGGCAGGTCAATGGCGAAAGATGATGACCAATTGGCGTATGACTCGGAGCCTTGCGAAACAGCCTGCCTTCAACTTGGCTTCAAGCAACCTTGACAGGCACCATGCTTATTCACGTGCGACTCTACGAGATCTAGACGAGACGAGTTCGTGGACAAGCCTTGTTCATGAGGCTGTAGATTTGAAGCTGGATCCAAACCGGTAGAAAGTCATATACTGAGTAGACTCACGAACGGTGGTCCTCTTGAGTTGCGAGTTAGGAGAAAATGAGCCAGATATATAGCACGATTTTCGGTTCTTTTGGGAGGGGAGTTATCTAGCAGCGTCCTGTATCTGAGCTTTCTAGTAAGAGGCAAGACAAGTCGAGGACTTGTGGTTTCGAGAAGCTAGTCAATTGATACTGTTCTTTCTTCCTGTAAATTAATAGACCGGCGAATATGAGGTTGCTACTTGTAGGAAAAGCCTAACCTGCAATTTTAGATACATCATATTAAAGATGCAAGTTCATTTTTATATGTTTGAATGCTTCCAAGTCATCTATCTAGTGGATACGGCAGATTGCAGCAAGCTCTTAGGTAAAGTGCATGGTCTATTCCGGCTATTGATCCAGAAACCTTGGGAGCAAATCTAACCTTATTGATTATATCAAAATATTTACTAGAATCTAGAGGCCAGTATTCACGCTTTTAGTAGGCTCGCAGTCATGGTGAATAATATATGTGTTACTTCTAACTTGCTTACACCTCTCCGGATGGACTCGATGCGAGCGCCATTCGTTATGCGAGACGTCCAAACTTCACCGTCAACCACCGCGACAGAAAACTTGCTCAGCCTCACTATATCCAGCACCACATCTAAACAACTTGCTATTGCCAATTTGTACTGGCAGTTTGCTCATGACTTCCTGAAGCCCAGCAAACAACCTAACTATATCACAAACACGAGCATACGTAGCTGCGAAACCACTACACCTTCGACTCGATGCTCCCAATTTCATAGTGCTGCCTGGACTTTCCACAGGCATAAGACCCCAATGCGACCGATGAGGGACGATAGGAGGACTTGAAAATACTTGGGAGAACGGGTTAGACAGCAGGAAATTATGTCGACTCGACCCAGGCGGCACCGTTCATCGACAGTTGCATCATCTGCACCCGAAAGTACCAAAGCTACAGCTGAGCTCCAACTGCTCCTCGACAGCCTCTCTAGCACACTAGGCGCGCCTCAGAATACCTCTGCAGACACGTATCCTGAACTTCCTGCGCTTGTCGAACAATGCCAGTCCATCCGACAGTATCTAATAGCTTCTGCCTCCTCATCAAGAGCAAATGATGACTTCAGGCATCTTCATGGCTACCAAATCCTCTTCGATACGCTTCGTGCCTTTTCAGGCTTTTACCATCCTACGAAACGAGATACGAAAACTAAATACGAGCTGTTTCAGTTAATTGGAGTTATTTTGGGAATACTGGCGCAAACATTTCGAGAGCATTATGGAAACCGGAGATACTTCCAGCGCAGAGTGGAAGGTGGAGGCTGGTCTGCTCTGGAGCAAACTATTGCTAGCATAGGTATTGGAGGCAGCGAGTCTGACATATGGGGCGAGGGACAGCTATTTGGCCGATTGCTCTCCTTCGCATTAGACGACAAACGATTCGAAGTACTGTGCTTGAAGGCGGCCGAAATACACCCTTCCAATAAGTCGGAGGGAAAACCAACAAATGAAAAAGATATTGCTGAGTACTTTCCACGAGACAACAAGAACACGGACGAGGCGGCCCCTGGAAATACCATTAAGGACGATGAGGATATTCGGGATCTTGTGAATATCAAGCTAGATGTTATCATTCGGGAAAGTGCTCTACTTCACATCGCTGATGTTGTACCGATAATCATCGATTTCTGGAAGACAATACCACGAACACCTGGCACAACTGTAAATCCAGCTGCTCTGGTTGTCATTCTGACTTTGATCAAGATTGCTTCTATATCCAGTCACAATCTTCTAGCTCTTCATGGTACAGGTATTCTGTCAATTCTCCTTCCCTTGGCTTTTGACTCAGATTCGCCATTGGGCGCTTCAGAGAAGCAATCAGTGGAGCGCCTCTGCCAGCTTCTCATATCTGTCGGCATAAGCACCCTCAGCGATGCGCAGTATCTGATCTCTAGCAAGTCGCCAAGTGCTGCCGACTTCCTCCTTCAATCCTTGAAAGAAGCTGAGCGACCGGCCTATATTCAATTTGACCTTTCTTTGAATGGCTATGCATCCGTGGAACTGCCTACTTTAGGGCGTTCGTTCCCTCCACCGTCTACTTCTTCTGGATATACATTTGCAGCGTGGATCTTCGTGGACCATTTTGATCCAAATTCCCACACCACTATCTTCGGCGCATTTGATTCGTCACAGACATGCTTCGTCCTTGCGTATCTCGAAAAAGATACCCATAACTTCATTCTACAAACTTCTGTTACTTCTCAGAGACCTAGTGTCAGGTTCAAGTCCACTGTTTTCAAAAAATCGCAATGGTATCACATTGTAGTTGTCCATAGGCGACCCAGAACAATGTCTTCGAGTAAAGCCTCCTTGTTCGTGAACGGAGAGTTTGTCGAGCAGGTCAAATGCCAGTACCCGACGCCTCCACCCCCTATACATTCTGGCAACGAGAGCTTTTCCGCCTTCACATCTTCGCACGCAAAGACAAATCCAGTACAGGCATTTTTGGGAACACCGCAAGACCTCTCAGCTCGTCTTGGCGCCGGTGTGATATTCTCTCGGTGGTCGCTAGCATCGGCACATCTTTTTGAGGAAGCACTCAGCGACGATCTTGTTGCAGTGTACTTCAGGCTCGGACCTAGGTATAATGGAAACTTCCAAGATTCTCTCGGAGGGTTTCAGACCTATGAAGCCTCCGCTGCTTTAGGAATGCGCAATGAAATTATGCATCCTGGAAAGGACGGTGAAAATTCAGAAATCATTCGTGCTATTCGACAGAAAGCTGGGAATCTTCTTCCTGAAAGCCGGATCCTGCTCAGTGTTCTTCCTTCAGCTGTCCTCGGGGACGATGACAGGTACAGGGTAAATGATTCGCAATTGCTTCGCGGTCTGAATCGGACAGCTGCGAATAATCTGTTCCAGTTGACGCACAACAATGGCACACACTTAGCAATCAACGCAGCTGTCCCTTCTATCAATGAGGCGCTGTCTAGATCACAAGGAACTGCTATCCTTACTGGTGACCCCGTTGTCATAATTCCCCAATCCTTAGACAGCACACTCTGGCGACTTGGTGGACTGGCTGGAATTGCCTTAAAGCTAGTCGAAGATGCAACTACTAAAGAAGAAATTACTCGAGCCGTAGAAATACTATTCTCTAGTATTCAAGGTAGCTGGCGAAATAGCGAGGCGATGGAACATCAGAATGGGTACACCATTCTAGGTGCTCTTCTCCGTGGAAAGATTGGGGCTGGCATGGTTGTCTCAACTCGAGGCAATACCAATGAACCCTCACAGATGTCTAGCGACGACCGTGATCAAATGGCATTCCAGCTACTCAGCCTCGTGCTTGGATTTGTAGGGTACTGTCACGACAAGCCCGAAGAATCGTTCATAATTAATCCGATGGCTTATCGAATTCTGCTTGTTGATTTTGACATGTGGCGGAAGACGGCCTCAATCACTCAAAGGCTGTACTACAGGCAGTTCGTTGTCTTTGGAGTCAATAGCAAGTTTCACGAGTTCAATTCTAGAAGGATGATCAGAATGCGTAAGTTATTCTTATGGAAAGCAAAGTACTATATTGACAACGGTAGGAATTGTGAGAAGATTACTTGATGCCCTGAAAGCAGAGAGCTTCCCTCGCGAAGTATTTCCGTCGTTCATGGAAGCATTCACTAGCTTAGTAAAGAGTAATTTATCTGCCGACGTTTTACGATCCCTTTCGCTATTTGTCACATACGCATATCACAAACCGACAAGCTCTGCATCCAGAACACCCAAAGGTCAGATTGGGACTATGCCGGGACGTTCAACTTCAGTCTCAAACGGCCCCAGAAGACCGACCATTAGTGTTCTATTTGATGGGAAAGATGTTGCTTCTACATCCCTAAATAAAAGAGAACTTGGCAACAAGGTTCTTGAAATGTACGCCGATCTTCTTTGTGAGAAAGGCAGTACTTCGAATGTCAGAAAATTTGCTAGGACTGTGACTAATAAGGTATGTGACACGTGTAGAGATGAGCATTACAATACTAATATATGTAGTGGCTACTACACCTTTTGACTGAAGATGACCCTGAAGTTGTAGTTCTTGGCACAAGGATTCTAGCACGTCTACTAGTAGTGCATGGATCATCTTACGTTACAAAGTTTGCACAAAAGACCGGAGGATTCGCCATATTGCGGCATAGGTTGAAGAGATGGTGGGATATTTCCACCCTATGGCCCATCTGCTTCTGTATTCTCTTTGGACAAGATGTAGCAGACGTTGACTTTGAGCGTCCATTCGAACTATTCAGCCTCCTGGAAACATTTACTAGCAGCAAAGTTATGTATCCAGGGGTATTTCCTGTGATTACAGCTATGCTGCAACATGGGCTCAAGAATGTACTGCGACACCAAGATGATCCTGACTCGCCACTGAATGAAAAGATCGTCAAACAGGAGCAAGCGTCGACTTTGGGAGTTCCTACTAGCCACTCTCGCCGTCGGTCCATGTCGCTAACTAAGGAATTGGAGTCACGCCGTGAGTAATTAAGGACACCCAAGATAGCTTCCTTACTAATCTGGATAGAAACACAACAAACACGAAAAGTCCGGCTTGGTGGCCAAGCTACTGTGCTTCATACCGTGATTCGGTTCTTTGCGGACCTTCATTCAAAATCATCTGAGTTTCGAGATTTTGCTATTACATCAGACTACATTAGATTATTGCTTACGGTCCTCTTTCCCGTCATTGTCAGCACGGACGCTGTTAGTCCAGAGACTGAGCTGAATTCTCGAGATTCGGCCTTGACATTCGAAGGCGATGATGTTATCATTCGACCGATATCTCGAGCAACGACTACTCCCGCACCAATTGTGCGAACTTCTACTGTAGAGACTATGCTTCCTCCTAGCCCAACAACTCCTCGAGCGAGACCATTACGCAGAGGCTCGTCTTTCATTTTATTGACATCTCGACCGTCGGAGTTTAGTCCTTCATCTGCTCGATTAAATCTAGTCATGTCGCCTAAGAAGAAAGTTGCAGCTCAGAAGATCAGCAACTCTCTTGTGGAAGGCCTTCTTGAACTAGTCATCAATATCTTCATTGATCAAGTGATGGTACGAAAAGACTTCCCTGGGTTTGGGCTCTTCTTGAAAGTTCCTCCTGGCTTCCAAGAGCACCAGGCTTATTTTGAGTCCTACCTGCTACGAAACACCATTTCCCAGCTGGGAAATACCATTCAATTAAGCCAACAGTCGCTATGGGAGCCAAAAGTACTGCAAAATATGGCACGCTTTACCACTCACATGGGTGAGGCTATCTTTGAAGGTTGGTTCCTGAGTGGCTCAGAACCATTGCTAGACTTTTCGGGAACAATCCTCGAGTATTTACAACGCCCAGAGATATGGAGCATCAAGAGTGTTAGATTATGCAGCCAAGCTATTCTAACTGTTAAGCTTGTGTTCTTGAGAGTTGTGCTACTGCGGCTCTCAGATCTGGACAATGAGCAAGTTACTGAAGATGAAGCGGTAGACTTCATGGACAAACTTTTCTATTGGCAAACCGTCATGCTCGGACCCGATTCAGGGGAGGATGAGTACATTCGGCTTATCTGCTATCAGCTCTACATCAAACTGGTTGATTCTCGACCCCGAGTGCGTTTAGCAGCTGCCAATCTTTGGAGAATCATGCTTGTTCAGAAGCCAGAAGAGACTTCTGCCATGTTTCAACAAGCTGTGTCTACCGAGCACAAGAGCTTGAGCTCTGGCTTCCAGAAGTTAACTGAGCTTGATAATGAAACATTTGTTGAGTGGGTTGACGAGCACCGCGCTGAGCTGGATGCACTGTTCTTTGGTGCAATGTCAAAATCATGGGAGGATTTTGTCGATACCGAGAATAAGAAGACCGAAGAGACTGCCAAAAACCGAGTCGCAAAACGTCGAGATAGACTCAGACATTGGCATGCCGAAGATACTAGCGACGAGAAGCATATTTTCTCGCACGAGTTCACTACTACAGCATGGATGAAGAACATTTATGCGTCAGAGCACCTCCGTCACCAACGCACGCAACAGGATCAACAAGACAATTTCAGCTTCTTGGCTTCCACGTACACTCGTATGAATCGTGAACTGCTGAGACCTTGCGCTGTCTTTGACAATGGATCGACTACCAAATGGAAATTGGACCGTACAGAAGGACGAAATCGTATGCGACTTCGTCTATTACCAGATAGAGCTGGGCCCACATATGACTACCAACCTAAAAGAAGAGTCACTGATGCTGGAGCTACAAATGGGGGGCTGAAGCTAAACACAAAACTACCTCTACCGCCTTCTGCCACTGTTGGAGTCACACCATCATCTGCACAAATGACAACAACACCAGCTGATCTTGACGGAGCTATCGAAACACAATCAGGAACTTTGGTGGGCGTTCAGTCTGAGACGCAACCTGACGCCACCGTTATCCCTGAAGAGGAATTTGAACTTGTTGATGGCCCTGCCGAACCTGGAGAAGGGGACGAAGCTTATGAAGACAAAAATCGCAAAGTAATGCGGAGCCTCCAAAGCGGCGACCAGGTTCAGCATGTTTTCAATATTTCCAGGATTATCGGTCTCGAAGCTTGTGAAGGTCTTCTCATCATTGGCAAGATCTGCCTTTACCTCATCGACAATGTGTTCCAGAGATCCGATGGCGAAATCGTACATGTTTCACAGGCTCCTCCGGAGGAAAGAGATCCGTATCTACAGATGATTGCTGGCCCACCTGAGCCCAAAAGTGAAACCAAGAAGATATCACAGCCTACTAGAGCAGATCAAGAGTCTAGAAGCTGGAAGTGGAATGATGTAATCAGCATCTCTAAGCGACGCTTCCTTTTCCGTGATGTGGCCATCGAGATCTTCTTTACAGATGGACGAAGTTATCTCTTGACCGCCAACATGCCACCTGCCAGAGATGACCTGTTTGCCAAACTCGCATCAAAAGCACCTCACAGTAATGGCAGCTCCAGTCTTCCCAACCCTGAAGACTCCTGGCGCTTAGAATCTCTGAGGGTGACCGAAGAGGCGCCAGCCTCATTTGGATCGAAGTTTGGTAGTATATTTAATTCCTCAGCGTGGAATCCTGCTATGCGACGATGGGCGAAAGGAGAGATCTCCAATTTCCATTACCTTATGCTTGTTAACACAATGGCCGGACGAACTTTTAATGATCTCACACAATACCCAGTCTTCCCGTGGGTTCTGGCTGATTATACGAGTGAGGAGCTAGATCTAGATGACCCGGCATCGTACAGAGATTTGTCCAAGCCAATGGGGGCCCAACGCAACTCTCGCGCTGCCGAATTTGTGGAAAGGTACAAGACGTTTGCAGATATGGGCGATTCCTCTCTACCGGCTTTTCACTACGGCACACATTATTCGTCAGCAATGATTGTTACATCGTATCTCATTAGACTGCAGCCTTTCGTCAAGTCCTTCCTGCTACTCCAGGGTGGAAATTTTGATCATGCTGATAGAATGTTCTACTCCATTCAGAAGACCTGGCAATCTGCATCTAAAGACAACATGACAGACGTGAGAGAGCTCATCCCTGAGTTCTTCTACCTCCCCGAGTTCTTGAGCAACCACAATGGGTTCAATTTCGGCACCAGACAGAGTGATGGGGGCTCCGTTGACTCGGTCCAGTTACCTCCATGGGCCAAAGGAGATCCCAAGATCTTCATTGCTAAACATCGAGAAGCCCTTGAAAGCTCACACGTCAGTAAACACTTACATCAGTGGATTGATTTGATCTTCGGATGCAAACAGCGAGGAGAAGCAGCTATTGAGAGTGTGAATGTCTTCCATCATCTCTCGTACCATGGTGCTACGAACTTGGACGATATCCCTGATGAAGAAGAACGAAAACGAACAATCAGTATCATCCACAACTTTGGACAGACACCATACCAGGTATTCTCCAGGCCTCATCAAGGACGGGATGAACGCAACCGAATAAGGAGGCTCGACACATCTGCCGAAGCTCTAACACGACTGCCATTCCCACTTCTTGAAAGCAATGAACGAGTCGCTTCGCTTGTCTACTCTTCAAAGCTCGATCGCTTGCTTTGTGCCACAGCGTTCAGACTAAATCTGCCTCCTGCATACGACAAGTACTTCGAATGGGGATTTGCCGATAACAGTGTCCGGTTCTATTTCTCTGACAGTAAGAAATTAGCTGGCCTTTTCGAGAATCTCCACATTGGCCAGCTATCGTGTGCCATCTTTGCCTCTTCACAAATGCTCATCACAGCTGGCGAGGATTGTGTCCTCTCGGCCCATACTATCCTTACGTCGCCTGGCAAACCTGTCGTTCTCGAACAGCTTTCTTCTCTGTTCGGACACAAGACTCCTGTTACTACTCTGGCTGTCTCGAAATCCTACTCGACACTCCTCACTGCTTCTATCGACGGAACGGTCATCCTTTGGGATCTCAACCGCCTTGAATTTGTAAGGAAATTAGCAAGCGGTAGACAAGTCGAATGTGCACGTATCAACGACGTGACAGGCGATATCATGCTCTGCCGAGGCCAAAAGGTCAGCGTATTCACACTTAACGGTGAATTAGTACTCGAACAAAATGTCTGTGGCGACTCTCATGAGGATTACATCAACTCCTGTGCGTGGTACGAAGGCACGGGCAACGAGTGGCTTGAAAACATACTGCTGTTCACTGGGCACAGGAGAGGCGTAGTCAATGTCTGGCGGAAAGCAGTCTGTGCTAGTGGGTGGAGATTGGAGTTGGTCAAACGACTTGATCACACGGATGGAAGGTCGCAAAATGACCAAGGGACAGCGCTGGGTGCGAAGAATAGGCATCATAATCTTGATGCCGCTATTTCTTGCGTTACGCCTATGGCGCAGTGTCTTTATACTGGGGATGAGGATGGGAGGGTGGTAAGTCTACCTGTCACTCTTTAATGACATGAACGATGGTTTACTGACATATTTGACAGTATGAGTGGGACCTGGTCCAACGCGAACGATGATAGACGGAGTTACGATGGCATGCTTGCGATGGGTGGAGTGTCGAGACTTGGACCAGAGCCTAGGGTGCAGGATATGAAATTCAGCGACCGTTGTGGTTTTTGCATAGTTCCTGGCGTTGTTCAATCTCTTGGGTCTGAGTTTTCGCGCTGGGGGCTTGTATTTAGATAGGAGGTGGTTGGTAGGTAGGAAATAAGGCGTGAGATATATTGCGGTGCTTATTCTTTCTTGGGTAAGAGTCAGTCTCCTTTTATTCTCCCCTGTTTACCCATTGGCACAGTACCTCTTCCCTCATCTCCCGTTTCTACAAAATATATGTCGGCACACCCCTCTCCTCCTCGAACGAAAACTCACATCCCCTGTGGTTTTCTCCGTGTTTAAGAAGGACTAAGGGGGGAGATCGCGATGTGCTTGCAAGAGCTGCGTGGTTTTAAGCTGTCGGAGAGAGATTTAGTTGGCCTATGAAGAGCTGCTTTCTGTGAGTTTGAGGGAGGAGCACAGATACGGGCTGGACATTTTTTTTGTTCAATTTTGCGATTGGAGAAGAAGGGAGGGATTAGAGAGAGGGTTCACATCAAAGAGCATCCAAAGAGCAAATTCAGTGATATTCAAGTAAGCACCACTGTATTTCTCAACATCGTCCCGGTGAGATTGCTTGTCTGACTATATAATGTTAGTACCCCCCAATTATATTGTTCCTCTAGTGGTTCACAGAGAGCTTCGGCACATTAGCGTCATCAGTTCATATGGCTGATTGAGGCATTCCCATGGGACTACCACCAGTACCTGCATCCACTCTACCCATTCCCTGTAAAGTCCCTCATGTCAATTGTTAATTCTCTGCATCGCTTCTTTTTATAGACATTGCCCTCTCCGTAAATACCAATTCGCTAAGCGTAGTAATTAACATCTTCACCGGGGTTCTCTTCTTCCCTGTCTTCGACAAGAGAGAATGACTTTGCTAGTGTTCTCCACTACGGCAGGCTGCTTTGCTTCCTTGGTTGCAGAGTTCCTTGGTCACGGATAAAGTAAATTAAGTTGCACGTTTGGATTTTACGTCTGAAGATTGTCGATGGTGATGAGGTTCTCGAAAACAAAGGGTTCGGGATTATGAGATAAGGATAGATTCAGGTGTGGGAGTGGAATTTGTATCAGGTGGCGTGACAGGGCGAGGGTCCATGTTCCAATTTTTCTCATATTGATTTGCGGGTATGCGAGGGTGGTAAGTGATCAACCTTAACGTCTTCCACAATCAACCCTTGCTCCCTTGTAAAGGCGTCAAGTTTATCCGTCTTTACAAATAATTTGTACGTTGGGTTGTTCACGCTGAAGTTCCGTTGAATTATCGCAAGGGGGTTCGCACACAGCAGCTCTCGAGCCTCAAGCTCACTTCTTGCACTCTTACCACTTCTGATCCTGTACGGTATTTATCAATATCTCATGTACCGCTATAATGCTGATTTGCACATACACTCCTACAAATTCCTACTAAAGGATACCGACGGCGGTAGCATTCTTGGCAGCAAAACAAAACAACCTCAACTTCATGCCGCCTTGGTTCACGTGCTTGGCCAGTTATTCACCTTGTGTAACAATGTGAGAGATTTCCGCGACCTTGATACAATGCATTTTGTTTCCTACGAAAAGATTTCATAACGACATGAATGTCTTTTTCACCCATTGCTAGTAGAACGGGGTCTAGTTTATATAAGAACAACGTGATAGTTCTTCTCTGTCTCTAGATCCATGCTTCTCTACAAATGGGTGAGGTCTGCGATATATAAGGACTTTGAGATGGGTTCTCGCTCAGTCGTAATGTTTATGATGTACCAAACCGAGGGGATGACATCAAGCCTCTACCAAGAATGAGAATCATAGACTTGTGTTAAGCAGAGTATTCTGACTGCGTCCTGACGATACATCTCCGATTATGAAAGTTCGAACAGAACTTATATTTGATCAGGAAAAGCTTGTGAGCCAGGACTGATACTTAAAAACAATTATTCTCGTACATGACCACTTTGCCTAATGGGAGAGCAAGCGGTGTACATTTTTTGGTCTCGAAGCGCATGAGGTCTGGGATTTGTCAGAGTACACTGTATATACATACTATTATCATCGTTCATGATTTCGTATCATACATGTCGTCGGCCGTAATGAATCCTGCCCTCGTGACAAGCAGGAGAAGTTGTCGCGGTTGGTCGGTTAGTTAGTCGGTTTCGCGTCCTTCCAAAAAGGGTTGAACCCCTGACTTCGGGCTATTCATTTCTTGGATCTGGAGGGGCTCAGATCCAATTTCAACCATTTCAAATACATGCCAAGGGAGTCCTTCGGCTTGTGCCTTGTGCCAGCTGATGTCACCTTTACAAGCTGAGGAAGTGCCATCCTGTGAAAAGCTCTCGAGTCGGGCTCCTTAGTCAGTGAAAG
The DNA here is from genome assembly GCA_001414415.1 of Hymenoscyphus repandus. Lineage (NCBI taxonomy): Eukaryota > Fungi > Ascomycota > Leotiomycetes > Helotiales > Helotiaceae > Hymenoscyphus > Hymenoscyphus repandus. The sequence continues at coordinate 96,395 of LLCE01000135.1, forward strand.
GTATTTTTGGGTCTGTGATGATGCTCTGGGATGTTCGGCCTTGGAGGTTCCGGGCTCTTTTCTGGGTGGATTTGTGTTGGTCTTCTCTTCGTATTCTGTGTCGAGGTCAGGGTACCGGCAACCTTGGCGTTGAAATTCATCTTGCTGGTCGTCGCGGAATGTGGGCGTGGTATTGGGAGCGTATGAGCCGTTCCTCTCATTTTATTGGTGGTTGAGATTACTTAAAGTTGCCTCGTGGAGCTCTTCGTATTTAGTGGAAGTGATGAGACACAAATTCACTGTGATCTTACAAACATTGATGATGACAATGTACCTCTGTTGACGGTTTCTTCCTGAATATTTTCACGTGAAGCGGGAAACTTGAACATTCGTTACATTTGAAAGGTCTACTAACTTGTGCATTCTAATAAACTTCAAATACTGTACGATTGTTATCGAGTAGAGAACCATTGTGCGTGAATTTCTGATTGAACAATATGCACAGAGTCTCAAGTAATTGCAATTTCCAAATCTGAACGCACCATGATGTTTTTCAAGAAAGTCGTTACAGATTTGAAATACCAATATAGCGGATTCATTCGCTCAGCGTGCGGTGCAGTGCCCTCCCATATACAAAGCCGCGCGGGAAACAAGCGCACTTACGAAAGAACGAATGTTAAGCCACAAATTTCGGCCACAATCGCGGCCTGCCTCGCCTTATTCTTTGCCAACATGAAACACATCGTCATAACCTATCTACGTGTTCTCAAAAATTTCACGTATGATGACTTGTGACACGATATTTTCTCATTTGGAAGGATTTAAGGCTTAGAATACTCAAATTTAGACCGCAAGCCGAGGTTTGGCACAAGAAATCTAAATTTGACCATTCATCTAAGTATGTCAGATTCTCTCTGCAAAGGCACAGTAAACACCTCATTACCTGCGGTCAAAATACTCGCTCACGCCAAGCACCTGGCTTCTATCTCGGTACTCACCTACCGCGGCCGCCATTGTGCCAGAAATTATTTCTTCAAGCCACCCTGCTACCCCAGACGCATCTTCATGAAGCTTACATTTCTTGGAGGAAACGTCTTTGTTTCTCACGTGGTTGATGTCGATTGGTGCATGCTGGCGAGAATAGCCGCGATCTGAAAATAGCGCTGGGTTGTGGTTGGTGGATGCAGAGGGGGTCCCCGCTTGGCGAACAATTTGCTGGGAGGCGGTTGAACTCAGCCCTGCGGAATAGATGATCCCCGTGCAGATGTTGATGAATAGATTTGACGATGGTCGGCCGGTTAGGGCCGATGAAGAAAACAGATGACTGTACGGATGAGGGTCAAGGAGGGCTTGATATATAAGAAGGTCGGTTGACGATGTGAATTTATTTTCATCATCACAATTACACTCACATTCCCATATCACACATCCGAACAAGCACTCTCAAATTCTATACATCTATATAAATACACTTCTACTTCCTTCAAACATAAAGCTATCAAAATGCAATTCACAAGCACCCTCATCGCCTCTTTAGCCCTCGTCTCATCTCTTGCCTTCGCGGCCCCAGCAAAGAACTCCTCTCCAAACACCAGCGCAGTCGAAACCGTCCTTATTCAACTTGATGGTGACAATCCGAAGGGCGAGGACGCAAGACAACATAAAATCAAACTCGACAATAAGCCTTTCCTGACTGGCAAGCGTGGTATCGTCGGCGCGCAGATCCTCGAGGGCAATGGGAACTGCAGATTGTACAGCGACAAGGAGGGCAATGTTAGCTTGAATAAGAAGTTCGATACGGTATTCTTGGAGATCGATCCTGCGGTTACGGTGCAGAGTGTTCGGTGCAGCGCATAAGTGAAGATAGAGAGGAAAGATGGGAGGTGAAGTGGGATAATTTGAGAAATTCTAGACACTGGTTTATGACTTTGCATTAGAGAGTTGGGATTCGCATCGGGCGTTTTTGTCGGGCATTTTAAGCGATATGCACTTATATTCGTTAGAGTAATAGCAATACAGTCCCAATGGACCTTTCTGATTCATCTTGGTTTATTTACACCACTGTGTCATATCGGCACTTGATAAGAGACTTGATATCCGACCGAAGCCGTAGTGCATTACTGGCGACTTCGATCAAAAATCATGAGAATTAAGTAAAACTTAGACGAAGAACATGCCTAATTTTTCAGAAATGCCTCATACTCCATATTCCATAGCACTGCAACTGCGAGAGATGATGTCTTTGAGCATCGTCGCAGTAATTAAGTAGTAAAGAAAGGTCAAAACTAAAGTTGAGCATCCACAACTGCAAGTTTGCAACCAAACAACCTGAGAAAAAAAGGAGATTTGCATGAGAAACAGCCTAGTAGGGGAACATTAAGCCGTATCCGTGTCGTAACCTACATACGAAAGCTTCTTGGTAGACGACAGAATATAAAGAGGCGCTTCAACATGGCGTGGCAATCTTCGCAATCGAAAATGGATAGTCACTTATAGCTTACCACCATGTAATAACACGACTCTCCATATCTAAATTGAGCCTTGCTACGAAGGTTGATACGTGAGCGAGTTGGATGAAGGCACATTCGATCTAGTAGTGTCAGCATGAGTGCAGATAGTTACGAGAATAGTAGGATGGTCTTAACAGCAAGAGTGTTAGGAGCGTGTGAATCTACTGAAGTGGAATGAGAATGGCAAGTGTTGAGAAAAAGCCTACGAGTCGACGTGACAGAATTTCAATGGAGAATCATTGAAGATGTAATGGCAACCCTCCCAAAAGGCAAAACATGCTTTCAACTATTGCTGGAAGAATCCTCGAGATTCTTGTGCACCATTCTCGTACCTCTCTTATCTTGGAGCTTAGCACTTATGACATCGTTGACTCCCACCGCCCAGTATTCTGATGCAATTTGTGAGAAACTTGAATCAGCATTATGAGAAGGCGCAAATATTCGCAGGATATGATCGCGAAAATATTATACAGTCCTTCCGGACTATCTAGTACTTAGAAATACCAAAAGTTTCCAATCCTCCAAACTTTTCTCATGATGTTTGTTTGAAACAGAGCAACACCATTCCCTGGAGTAAATGACTTCTCCTCTTCCTCAAAAGCCTTCCATGATTTCATGATGCGCCTTGCTAAAGCTATCGAAGTGCTGACCAACAATATCACCTGCGGGACAGCCAGTCAACCAATATGGAGGGTGCATTGTCTCTACCGGCAGCGAGCATGCCCAATTAAAGTCGATTATACATTTGATATGCCACCAATCATCCACTGAATGTGGCTATCATGGCAAGGTAGAAGATCGGGGAAATACGCATCCATTACCGAGTAAGTCAAGGTCCTATCAATATTAGTCGAGCCCCCCTCATTCTCTAATTGCTGAAGACGAAGGGTTAAAGGCGGTTGGTAAGCTGAAGGATTTCATTAAAGGCGACTGGCTTAACGAAAGCATATTACGGGGCAAGTCTCTAAAGAGGTTTGTCCTTCGAGTTTGGCAATACCGCAATTCGTCACATGTCTCTGAGAGCATCTTACGTCTGTCCCCTCGATGTAATTCATGACCAAATATCCATGCTCCAAGAAAAATTAACGGCATTGGCTTATATAATGGCAAGGTAGAGTGAATCCAAGCAGCGATGATACGTGTCGTCGAAGGTACTAAATCAGTCTAGTGCTCAGAGGTACGCACTTGGGTGTGGTAAACTATATGGGTCTGAATTAGCATCGGAGGTAAAGATTAAAAGGTGTTTTGATTTTATACACTCTGGGCAACAACAAATCTAAATCCCCATAGGTGAGATAAAGAGACGTAGGAATAGTGCTCTCGTATCCAAATGAATGTAGCGGCCTCACAGCGGAGTTTCTCATCGGCGTTGCCAAGATATGTAGATTCTCCTATCTAGTAACGCAAGGGAAATCTGATAACAACTCATCTCCCAAGATACTTGTTCCAGTCATCAATGTAAACTGCCATTCATAAGCTCTCTCACTTTTCCGAGCCGGCATATATCCGATCTAGTCAAGCTCAAATGACACGAAACTATATCCTCGGTGTCCATGCGGTGAGTGTTGAGCCACACTAAGAAATCTAGTTGTAGCTCGGATAAGCCAGGTCGAGGAGCATGCTTTTGTCTTTTCCTAGGACAGCTTCTAATGTAGTAGTGCCACGGAGAAGTGGAAGGGTCATTGTTTAAGAGGTCATCGCAATGTAAGAATCAGAAGCTTGAGAAGCCCGAGATTTTACTTGGCATGGTAATGGCAGAAAGGCTTGGCTGCCGTAAAAATCTGGGCAGTCGGACTGTACGGTGGTCGGCCCTCAGCAATTACCGCGCCGAGTACCATGGTACATTTAATATTACGGTGCCTACATACTCCATTCAACGTATATAATAAATCACAGACCTACTTAAAAGGTAGTAGGTTTAGCTACACACTTATCCCCTCCCCGGAAAAAGGTTATGGACGCTAACCCAGAACTACCGGCCGTTATCCAAGCAATTGGCAAATCATGGCTTACTCAATCCGATAGCTCAAACTTTATTTCATCATCTCAACCTCATATTTATTCCCACGTATTCACTTCGCCACCCACGATGGTGCCTCGTACGATTTGAGGTCGCATTGCAGGTCGGCGTAACACAAACTGATAAGAGGCTGGGAAATGACATGGAGAGTGTAACGAAGACTAAAAGGGGCAAGTTTTCTGAAGAAGGGGGTGAGAAGTCTCACATGGAGGGGATTGAGGATGTCAATGATAGGGTGGGGAGTATGGCTGCGCCGTCCGATGCTGGTTTGGTTGGGAGAATTGAGGTTACTGAAGATGATGTAAGTGCATTTGTCGAATCCGAACGTTTTCTACAGCGTATCTGACTCTATTATGATAGAATAAGAGGATACGGAAGAAGACCGACAAAGTCATTCTCGCGATCTTAGTGTGGGTTTATTTTCTCCAGGTAATGCCAACTGTTCCATTTCGTCCAGGAGGTCTATTGACACAGTTAGATTCTTGACAAGTCTGTCTTGGGGTACGGTTCAATTTTTGGTCTCCAGAAAGATACCCACCTTGTTGGAAACCAATACTCCCTCGTCGGCTCAATAGCTCCAATCGCCCAATTAGCATGGCAACCCTTTTCATCCGTCCTAATTGTAAAAGTTCATCATCGAATCCTCATGCCAGTACTTGTTCTTGGCTGGGGAATTGCCCAAGCAGCAATGACTGGAGCTACGAACTACACCAGCCTTCTCGCCACTCGGTTTTTCCTGGGTTTGTTTGAAGCAGGGTGCCTGCCTCTGTTCAGCGTCATCACAAATCAATGGTATCGTCGTGCTGAACAGCCGATTCGTGTTGCTGCTTGGTATAGCACAAATGGAGCGGCGACGATTGTTGCTGCCTTCTTGAGCTATGGGTTAGGGCACATTCCATCCGAGACTTTGAAATCCTGGCAAATGTGAGCAGTACTTCGAGCTAAAAATAATCATTGAAGAGGATTCTAATAGTGCATCTCAGCATTTTTTTATTCGTAGGCCTCGCCACAATTGTCTCAGCTCCCTTTGTATACTGGAAACTTGATAACTCCGTCACAACTGCTCGCTTCCTCACACCCCACGAGCGGCTCCAAGCAGTCGAGCGTCTCCGCGCCAACCAAACCGGTATTGGATCCTCAGCATTCGAATGGGACCAAGTCTATGAGATCCTCCTCGAGCCTAAAACCTACCTCTGGATCAGCATGTCCCTACTCGTCAACGTCGGCGCCTCAGTAACAAATACCTTCGGCCCTCTCATCCTCTCGGGCCTTAACTATAACAAATACATCACCTCCCTCCTCAACACGCCCTTCGGCGCGCTGCAAATCATAGTAATCCTCCTCTCCTCGTACCTTGCTCAGAACTTCCGGCTCAAATCCCCCGTCCTCCTCTTTCTCGTCATTTCCGTGATCGCCGGACTAGCAATACTGTACTCTGTCCCTCGAACACCATCCAACCAAGCACCGTTGCTAGCAGGGTACTACCTCCTCGCCTTCCTCTTCGGCTCCAATCCTCTGATCGTATCCTGGATCGTTGGCAATACCGCAGGAACCACGAAGAAAAGCGTCATGATGTCCCTTTACAATGCGGGTAGCGCAGCAGGGAATATCATCGGTCCATTACTGTATAATGACAAGGATAAACCGGAGTATAAACCTGGACTACGGGCGACGTTGGGGATTTTCATCGCGCTTGCGGGCGTAATATTATTACAGATTGGAAATTTAGTGCTTTTGAACAAGAGGCAGGAGAGGAGGCGGGTGGCAAACGGGAAGGATGCGGTGATTAGGGATTTGAGTATGGAGAGTGAGTACACCGGTAATGAGGAGCAGGGAATTGGGATTGGGCAAAATGTGTTCGATTTGACGGATGGGAAGAATGATGAGTTTATTTATATTTATTAGTGCCTAGTTGTTATGAATCACTGGTGTTTAAGAATATTCTCCTGACACTCTCGTCGGAGGCTTATACCTGATCATGTGGTACCACATCATTCTACGATGATTAGGACACTCTAGATGCTAGCTGGTAAGTGAATATATTTTGGCTAATGTGCCAAGCTGCAATTTCCTTCTTAATGGCGAGGGGAGGATATCTACAGTTGCTAAAAATTGACTCATAGCATCAAACGAAAAACTGACCATCTATTGATGCCCTGAGTGAAGAACTAATGAAGGTCCCATCTGTAGTGAATGGCAAAATCACGTGATATACATCTCCAAGTTCCGATGTTCTCCTAACCTTCCTAGTGAAACAACCCATGGGGACATTACAGAGCAGATCGAATATCTCGCCGCTATTTAATCATATATGCTTACCCTTTGTCCTCTTTTATGCCAAGTATAAGCGTTTGTGACATTGCTTGCAAGAAATCCTCGGGTCGAAAATGCAAAGAACGGACCCGCCATTTATCGTGAGATGCAAAATCGTGTACTAATTAGAGCAAAACATATGCTGATGTCACATTCAACATGGATCCCGTAAGCTTTATCTCAATGGTGCAGTAAAACTAAGATAGTCAAGCACCTTGAATATTTTGCTTTTATTCAACAACATATTTTCTTTCTTCAGAAGCATGAAGAACAGAAGTGACTTGTACCCTGGGGAATTTGAGGGCATCGAGGAACCCTGAAGTCAAAGCACGGACCTCCAAGATAATCTCCTCCTTGCTCGAGTCGGAAGCCTGCGCTTTGCAGTCAAGTTCTCGATCACATCATCACTTCCCGAATTTCTTTTGCTATCTGTTTCAGTGCGGCTTCTTCAGACGTTGGTGGAAAATTTGCTGGGCCACGAAGCCGCTTGAATTGTTGCACATCGCAGAGGCACAGTTGTCTGAATTCTCACGGGTATGATCCAGGATAACCCATTTAGGATGTTTTTCTGGTTGTTCCGATCTCCTGTTGGTCGAGGGTATCGGGCTTATTGTTGCTACTGCAGAAAGATGCAGTAGGGAACCGAGGGAATGATCTGCGGGAAGGGGCAGAGAGAAGCATGTCATAGAAGTCTCGCGAGCCATGCTCGTTTCATAAGTGATAACATAGGAGTCTTGACAGGTCTTAGCTATGTATGCGCTTGCCTACGGTTTGAGGCGGGGTATCATGCTAGAAAGTGTATGCTTGCATACACCGGAATTTCGTGGCGCTCGATCAAGTTTGCTTTTGCCGTGGGGAAAATGACCAAGATGCCCGAAGACGAGCGCAGCGTAACTGTGAAACTTTGGACCTTGGAGACTTGGAATTGAGAGAAAGAAAAAGGGAGGGGGCCTTGATTGTTTCTCAAGGAATGAGTTAGGCCAATACAGGTCTAGACCTCCTGCAACATAACTCTCGGCCAGGAAGGAGCAAGATCCTAGAACACAACAACAAACTCCTTCTCTGCTCAAAGTGTCCCTTAGATGAGACGCGACTTTATCCTAACCACCTACACCGAAAGCGACTGTTGAGATATCGGCTGCGGTGTGTCTAACAGGTGGCCGCTAAATCCCATGATATGCACAAGCCCGCATCTTAGCACTTGTTGTGCGATGTTTATCCTGCCTTCCAGCGTTCCATAATATCAATATCATAATAAGAACCCGATGCTGTAGGCTTCCATCTTCTGTCTAACGGCCGGGGCGAGGTGTCTCACTAGATTAGAGGAATTTTCAAGTGCTCTAGATTTGATGATGTCTCTTCCCTCCGGCATGCCGAATGCGAATAGATATTCATTGGCTTAAGCCCTCGGGTTCCCGCAGCAAACAATATTGCAGCTTCATCAAAGGGCCAACTGCAAGCAATATTTTCTATTCCTTCGATTCTAGCATCTTGCGAGGATGACCGGTCACAAAGTTAGGTTCTATATTCCGTAACTAGTACTGATGGCTGGCAAACAAGAACGATTTGATCCCGACCACAATTTCATGCTGGGTAGGGCGTTCTCCCTTTCTTAACGTTTGTATACTTTATATATAGGACATTCACACAGAGATGCTAAACTTATCGGAGTACTTTGTCACGACCCCTTCTGTTGGTGTGAGGTACGTAAGAATATCATAAACAGAGCTACAAGAACAGGAGGAAGAGTCTTGAGCTCCTTCTTATTCCGTCCTAGACGACCAGAGCTTCTCTATATATATTATACTTCTCCATTCCTCTAGCCATACGGAGTTATCATCGGTCACCCCGTAGGGGCTTCCGAATAGTATGTAAATGGCTTTCTTAAACAGATATCACATATCACCGTACCTATCAACACCTTCCACAGAACTTCACATTCTCTTCAGGAACGAGCCAAAGCTAGCAAGGTTGATTTTGCTAGTCTTCATTGCCCCCAGCATACTGGCCCCCAAGAGTACGCTAAAGCGACACGAGAGAGCTTCATGAAGCGCCCAAGAAATGCTCACTTTACCCATATACCAATAGAAGACCCGGCAGTCTTCGAGTCTGTGGAAATGCAGCATGGAAGGGACTTGGCGACTAGCTCCGGTAAGCGTCGTACAACAAGCTGAGGACCCAAATTCGATAGAGTATTTAGATTCAAATGCTATGCCTACAATTATCGGGTCTGAGTCTGAGTCCTGTCTCTTGCTAAGCCAATCTTGGTGTTCATTGTCCCTGTCTTTACACAAATATCAACCTAGCAGTTGTCTCGATCGCGAAATTGCTTGCTACGCCACCTCCTTCAAGTCAAGCATTCATTAGCTATGAATACTTATCACCTGCCACTTTCTTCCATAACTTCACCCTTTTGAATGCCCTGGAGGCATTGTTGGGCGATACAAACATCATAAAAAGACGGTGGTGATCTGATATACAAGGCTCCATTTAGGAATCCCTATATGAGCCTTATTGGAACGCCAATTACATACTTCTGTAAACCAAATTAGGCTCATTAAACGGTTAAAGAGATTCTCAACTCAACTAGAATAGGCCCACTCTCTCGCTGCCTCTCCATAGTCATTGACAGAAAATCGAGTTAGGGGAAACAAATCTGCTGCCTCGCCGACATATTTGCTTCTAGCGGGGTCTTGTCCGTACTATCTCTGTTCGTAGAACAACGTCTCGTGTAAGATTATCCTATTGCCTGCTAAGTTGCATTGGTTGTCTCGAGCATCTGTATGGAAGGGGCAGAGGCGTTGAACTTTTAGCCTTTCACGTTACTATTCGTTTCGTTCATGTTTGATTTGCCTTTTAACCTTAATTCGGCCATGAGCAATGTTCACAATTTCAAAGCAAAAACAAATCTCAACTTAATCACTCAGTTATCAACATTAATGATTGACTTTGCCCCTAAAACCCTGAATAATTTCAACAGCGTATAGACGAAGGTAATTTCTGTATCTTTAAGTAGAACAGAAAATAAGGTCGACCTTTTATTCTTCTTCACAACGATATACAAAATTTGTTACATTTAGGATGTCTAGAACCAGTAAATTTATGCCTCATTAGAAAGGGAACAAGTTAGTCAAAAGAGGCCCCTATTATCTTTCTCCCACAATTGTTTTCGTTCCTGCTCCCAAAATGAAGGTTCGTACTCTAGCGACTCAGTAATATGTTTCTGGACCACCTTGCCACAAGACATTTAGTCAGTCATTAATATACCCTCGATAGTGATCAAAGCCGAGACCCCGCGACGTCCACACATGCCACAAATCTTGTTACACCTAGATGAGTCCTTCTTCGCGGTCATATCCATCATACGACTTGTCAGAGGATTGTACTCCAGAGGTCAGCAATCGTTAAACCCACCCATGCCTCCCAAGCTACCGTATATCTTCTGAAGCGTCTGAATAGTAGGGCACTGAATTAAAGTCCCCGCATTTGACGAATGTCATTAGTCTTTTCTATAGTCGAGCATTAGCAATGGGCGTTGAGGGAGGCCCCTTGTTGCTGAGGTCTGGATTGGCCGAAGTGATCGACTGTATTTGAGCAGGAGAGTCTGAGACTGATGTAGGGGACTTGGGAGTTTTGGTAAGGTCACTTTCCATAGTCCTGCTCCGGGGCACATTCCGAGGTCCAGAATCATGAGCACCCGTTAACTGCTGCCATGATGGCTTACTTGGATTGATAACACGGGTCCGAATCATGGGACTTGTTCCATCTGTTTGCCAGGTGCTTCGACGCTTGACAGTTGGTTGTGTACAAGTTGGTAATGTTGTTTGTTCAGTCTTTGATATAGGCTTCTGATGCTTCTCAAGCGTTAACCTCTGGGCATCTTTTTATTTAAAAGCACTTTACCTTCACCTTTTCGTTTTCATTTAGCACAAGCAGATCTCGTAGGAGCTCACTTACACCATCCACAGAGGCTTGATTTGGCTTGTCAATCCACTTTGGCAAATCCCTTCTCAAATTTGGAGGTGGCCGGCGTGTAGCTGTGGTAGGACTTTTAGATGAGTTGGACATTTTTTTTGGTTCTATCTGACTTGATGATGGACTGGGCTGTTCTACCGTGGGGTCCTGGATCTGGGAACTGATAAAGGTTTGGTCTGTCGGATCGAGAAGTGGTGCCAAATGTGCTCGTACTTGACCTTGCAGCTCTTGCACTGCTGGTGCTTTTGATTGTAGATTTGGGGTTGGGACATGTTTCTGGGAGGCTGCCTTATGCTGTGCTAACGCGTTTTGATTTGCAAATGACCTTCCGCAGTCACAATCAATCCTCTTCTTTGCAGCGGAGGATGATTTGGTGAGTTTTGAAGTGTTCATAATTACACCAGACGAGAAATTTGTTAAATTGTTAGATGAGTCAATTTTGCTTTTGTCGTCAAGAGATGGAATGTCGCTGCTCAAGCGGGGAGGCTCTTGATGCGGTGTTTTGTGTAACCACACTTTATGCGAGTTTATCACGACATCGTATGATAGGCACGTATTTTTAGAGGAATCTCCATTGATTGGGAGAAGGGTTTGCTGGTGGACAGCTGAATCAAAGTAATAATTCTAAATGAGATCTTAAGTAGTTAGGGAGATAGAAACATCCAGGGAGAATTCGGATTTCGGGAATTCTATTCGAACACTTGCATAGGAAAATTCTCTTCTCCTTTGTAAGACAGTTGACAAAAACGAAATGAGACTGGCTAAGGAGATTACAGTGCTTCCCAAAATGTCACTTGACCGCAAGTTCCGAACACTTGAAAATTGGCATAATCCTCTTTCGCACGTCTCATTCTTAGTCATTTATTGTCCTGGCAAACAATTTTACATGTTAATTCTGCTATGGTCTTACTTTCTCGCCCCTACAACTTCTGCCCATTCTTCCCAATCTCGACAACCTGATCAATGCCTTCATATTGCGGAAGATCTAAGCCATATTTTTCTGCAATTCCCGGACTCACAAATCTATACACAATCAGATTAGCGGCAATCCCCTCCATTCCCACTCCCTAATCTTCTCTTAATTTCCCTTCCATCCCTCTCCTTTAATAAATAGAAAAGAAAATGAAGAAACTCACCTTCCGCCTAAAAAATGCCGGCCCTCAAAATACCTCACAAGCGGTTTCGGCGCTGTCAAACTGATTAAAAAGGGAGGCATGAACTTCGCGCCTGGACCTTCTCTCGGCGGGCCGCTTTCGATGTCCCAGGAGGAAGGCGCGTCGACGGATGTCACGGGGATGGTGGTGGATTCGAGGGTGGATATGACCCCTGGAAAGGGATCACGGAGGGGTCCGGAGAATGAGAAACCTACGCGTTACGTAGGTAGAGTTAGAAAGGGTTTGTGGAAGGGGGGAGGGGGGAAGGAAAGGCAGAAGGGTACCGAAGATAGCGTCGATAATGTGGTCTGTTTCTTTTAAGGACGCAGGGAAGTCGTTAGTAAATGGAACATTGAGATCTTTGAGCTGGGTTGCTAGTCGCTAAAATACTTATTAACATAATCTAGAAATGAAGTGATCGAGACACGGACCTGATAGAGTTCATTTTTATTTTGTTTGGGGTAGTATATCGTTGGTTCATATCCGTAATGCCAGAGATGTCGAGCAGCGACGAGTCCGTCACCACCTGTTCTAGCATCAGTAATGTCTCCGAAATTAACATGACACATCGATGTCGAAATTTACCATTGTTACCAGGTCCACATGCTACTAATATTCGTCGTCCCCGACTAGGTGGATGAACGCGGTAGACTTGTGGGACATTAGCAAACATGAGCAAGAAGAAGAAAAAAGGAAGATAGAAGGCCTTCTAACCAGCTTGTGAAACACTCAAACCAGCTAATTCCATCAATTGGTCGATGGAGAAGGCGCCAACGCTCATAAGATCTTTGTCAAGTGCAGCAGCATTGGCTGCTGATAGAGTCTGCAATATTTGTAAGAACTAGTTCAGAACGCCCGATATTGAGCTTTGGATGCAGTATTTTGACCTTTAACGCCATATGGAATACACGATTGAAGCAAGCAAGCAGACTTCTAGAGCTTTCAAGGTGGATAGGACGAGAGGAGAACAGAACAAAGACGTTGTAAAGGATTGAGTTTGGATTTTTCGACGTTCAGTTCAGATTGATTCGGATTACTTACCAGGCTTCAAAAATAACAAAAGAGTATTCAAGATTTCAGAAATTTACTCCTGATAATTATTTCGATCTTTGAATGAATGAACCTGAAAGTTCGAGGAAGGAGTTGACATCACTCCACCTATTCCAGCCCCACTTTCCAGGGCTCTCCCGCACCTTTCCGCTCCGCCCCACCCCTGTCAAAAAATCACGTCTCCCAACTCTCAAACCAAGCCTATCACCAGTATCTCTTCCCATCTCTCATCAACTCAACTCTCACAATGGTAGTAAAAATCCGCCTCGCGCGCTTTGGCCGGCGCAAAGCTCCATTCTATAATATCGTTGTTGCACAAGCGCGGTATGTTCCCCTTGCCCTACTTCAAAACCGCTTTGAGTCAAGACTAACTGGTTTCTCATAGGACGGCGAGGAATAGCAAACCAATTGAAGTCCTAGGTAAACGCCGCTATAGATACATACATGTGATAGGGTTTGGTTATAGAGGGGAAAGAGAAGGCTAATTCGAAAGCACAGGCACATACGACCCGATCCCCAAAACCCCAACCGATGGCGAGGGAAAACCATGGAAGGATATCAAATTGGATACCGCGCGGGCGAAATATTGGCTAGGAGTTGGTGCGCAGCCGAGTGATCCGGCGTGGAGGTTGTTGTCTATGGTGAGCCATCCTGTTCTGAGTGGAAGCGGAGGCAGATTGGGAGGAGAAGGATGAGGCTGATGATTGTGTTTTAGACTGGATTACTAGTGCCAAAATATCGACCTGGGATGAGTGTTGAGGGCGGGAAGGAAGAGTTAAAACAGTAGAGATCGGATACTGAGACGTAAGCTGAAGGACGCTGGTCGGGGGGGAGGTGGAACTAAACTCCCTAACAATAATATGGCAAGGCAATGGAATGGAGAACATCGAAATCTGGGTACCAGGTGCCGTGAGAGGAGAATTGCATACCAAGGGGCGTTTTGAACCAGTGAAAATCAGCACAGCAGGCAAGGAGTTGTGCTATCTGTAATACTACGGGCTGTGAATCACAAAGGTATATATACACTGTATTCAAGAAATATGTACAAGACATCATGGCTGCTTCTATCCATACTTTCGTAGCTCATGAGACTTTTTCTCTGCCCTACTCCAACGCCTATCCAATGCTCGCCTTAACCGAGTGTAGAATGCCTTATTAAATGATTAATGTCCCCCTCCTCCAGAGAAGATGAGATTGATGCCTAGGCATACAATCATTACGCCAATGCCATAACATGCTAAAGCTAGCGACAGTTTCCGTAGAATTTTTTGTCTCCAGTCTCTCGAGCCTAATCGAGCCCATCCAGTTGACCCCTCCTCTTCCTCATCTCCACTTTCTTCTTCATCATCCTCCTTCGTGAGCCGTTGGTGATGTGGTGAATCTGGAGCTGAGATCTTATAGTAGAAGAGGCCTGGCAGAATAAAGCTAATGCTTGTACTGCCTGTGCTACCGACATATGCCAGGACCTTGTCAAGTGATGAGACGGTCATGGCGGCTGTGTAGCTTAGAATGATGATCGCCGTGGTGATGATGGCAAATCGAAGTTCGCCAATGGTGTCGTTTCTTGCCGCTGGTTGAGCTGAAGTACCACCTAGTAAGGGAACTGTTCTTGAAGGAGAGGTATTGGGTGAGTTTCTTGAACCTTTCATGCTATTTGGTCTCCACTTCAAGACTGCATCAACAGAAGCTCGGCAAGGATGAACTTGTAGCGGATATGAGAACATAACGAGGATTACGATTGCTGCTTTTGCAATTGTGGAAGCAATTGAAGGGACATCTAGACATTCATTAGTTGTGTTCTCAAAAAAGGATCGTATTGTACTTACACATCCCAACAATATTTCCTAGAACGCTGTTACCAAAGGATAGATATCCGGTGATAGCCACTAGAACATAAATAGAAGCAGCGGATCCAATGCTACCGACGATGACGCTAGTCGTCCTAGAAACAGAGACATTAGCTATTTGAAAATCACGATTTTACACCAAGATATACTCACTGTCTATGCGAGTTGTCTTTGATCTCATTAAGGATTGAGAACATCTGCGGTGATTAGTCCCGCTTCCAAGAATGAGCACTAAAAACCTACATTCTGATGGCATGTGTATGCAAATACAATGACAGGAAAACTTTTCAGGGTAGCAACGGCGCCTCCCCATTTTATCACTCTGATCTCACCTCTATCTGCCATTGTGTCTCCCTTTATGAAATGAAACACAACCAGTACCACTAGGTAGCCAATTGAAATGAGAGCAATAATACTAGTGTACTTGAGAGAGTCTAAACGTCGTAAGAACGATAAGGGGATGACGACGAGCCTGAATCGATGTTAGTTGTGATAAATTTGGCTGTGAATTGGGTGTCAAACATGAAAACCGTCACCCAGAAATGCCTGTCGACAAGGAACGGAATTGAGTCTGCTCCTTCGTTGAAGCCCCGCACAACTCCCGGCATGAGATCTCCAATAATGATGAGATAGCTGACCCCAACTCCAAAGCACTTGATCGCAATTGCTGCATCAAATATCACGGCAGCATTCGGGTATGTTATCTGCGAGAGTGCGAAGAAGGAGGCCGTCCCTCTTTCTAGGTATCGTGCGCATCGTGTCTGAAGGTATAGTCCGAAGGCAGCTGTCATTCCTGACCATAATATCACTATCGTTCCTAGAAGTATACCCATATGAGATAGAGCCAGCTAGACACATGTCAACTTCGTTCTTCGACTAACATATAGACACAATACATACTGGCATGGCAAGAGTTCCAGCGCCAACAACTGCGTTTATACATCAGCATTTACTTAGACTATGGGCTTTGGGAAAGGTATACTGGTATTGACAAGATTCACATTGCTGCTAAACCATGAAGCTTCTCCACTAAACTTCTGGTCTTTCATGGATCTCCTCGTCCTTCTTCTGCATTTAATTGTCAGATATAGTTCATCCACATTCCACAGGAATGTTCACCTTCTCCCTCTGCTAGAATCCGAGGAGTTACCACTGGGGTCTCCAACCGCAGAATATGATGCCATTGTGTAGACGAGGAGAAGAGCGACCGGAAAGCGACCGAGAATCTGCGCTGTTTACTTCGAACAATCCAATCCCGAATCTAGAGCTCGAATGCGTCGTCGTGATGTATATCCGAACAATGTTGGTGTTTCTCTAAAATTCTCCTCTAGGGCAGCCAGGCAGGCCAGATATCAATCTCCGAGGTACGGCGCGAGTCGAATTCTCATGCTGCACGCCCACTGATGGCGTAGGATAAGGGAAGATTAAGCGCGCGAGGTCCTTGAAGTCGAATCCTTCATGAACCCTTCGATTGTCGTAACGAAAGTTGAGGCTTACGATGGATCCATTATTAGACAGCCGCACGCAATGAGAAGTTGCAAAGGCCTCACGTGGTCGTCAACGCGCTAATTCCAGGTTCTGCAAACGCCTGCGGAAGATCCCCCGGCTTTCAGCCTTTGCCGTTGCCAAGATATATTTACCGAACCTGTTCGCGTTTGTTTGAGGGAATGTTCCGAACTTTCTAGCTGGGCACAGCTATCTACTGCTTCGCAATATGGAGAATACATTTGACCAGACTGCCCTGGAGACGATTGATCACCTAGAAGCGCGTCTGAGGCGGATTGAATTCATAATATGCGGTCATGTCGACAAGACAGCTCTCCAAAGTCAGAAGAGACCCGCAATTCAACGCATGGCAGAATTGGAGCATGCACTTCACCAGCTCGCATCTAGGTCAAGAGTTGTTCAGGAATTGTTGAAGCTTCGTAAGTCTAAGGTGAATTTTCTAATCTATCAGCAAAGGTCTAACACACTCCAGATGCTCGATACCCCGACCTATTCCAGCAAATTCCCACCCATGAAGTCCCTACCTCTCTTGACACATCCAACATCCTCTCAATAGTCCTAGCGTCGGCGACCTCATATTCTTCTACCGCCTCACAGTTGACCTCCGTCAAAGACACACCAATTCCACCAGCAGAGCTCTCCGCGCAGCTCATCAACCTCCAACCTCGAATTGCCAAAGTCAGCACGCTTCAAGCAGCCCAGAGCGCAGACATCGCAGAGTTACGAGAAAGAAGTGCAGCTGTGGTTCAACAATGGTATCAGAGGGACATTCTTGGTGCTGGGGAAAATTGGGCCGAGCTTGAAGGACGAGTTGGGCAGGTCGAGCAGAGAGTTAGGAGGGCTGCGTTGGCGAGGAAGATGGATGATGCTCTGGTTTGATATCCCTAATAGACATTCCATTCTGGGTTAGCATTCTGGACGCATCGCCTTCAACCAAAATCTTAGCCCAAAGAGTTGATGTGTCGTCCACATACACGAGGCTTCCGTTCTATTCCACTAGCATCACGAGCTGCCACATTGGGCAATCCCCCAAACCCTGTCGAAAAATACCTAATACCTCGTGTGGCCTTGGAGGCTCAGATCACGCCCTGTCGTCTTATCTAGGCTCAAGGATGGAGGAAAGCCAAACTGTCGCCTCACTCGGGATTCACGAGTCAAAATCACCTTCTAAGGTTACCTGTGGGTCCTGTGAATGGAAAACTCAACTCTATATCTTGTTCATGTTCGAGGAGATGCAGTTATCCGTGGCCACATGAACCACGCCAAAAATGCCACTCTGTCCTCCTGAAAACCGGTGAGACTCGAGACTTCTAGCACTGGTTGTGAATGCTACGAGAGTTTGAATAGAGGATGCTATATCCTAGGCCACAGCTGATGGTCAATTAAAGATTTAATAAGTTTCAGGAGACGTAGGAACCAGTCAGGCAATGAGCTAGGAGAGGCTTTGTGTAATACTTGTAGCTATTATGATCCTCAGTCTTGAAAACTTACCTCGGAGAATAAATCAATCATACCACCATCAGACTACCTATCTCACGGATGGCAATCAAAATCTCGATGTTTATGTGATAATGGTAAATGACAGCCTTCATATGCCTACTTCTCTTCGTTGATCAGTCGAGTTACCCCTTCATGTTCACACCCCAAATTCTCAGATAGACTCCAGTATCATATTCCCATTCGCCTGCGACAAGCCGCCATTACTCCCCTCTCCGTTTCTTCATTCGTAGCTAGCTATTCCTTGCATCTCCTCAGATGAAACTTCGGTCACAGCTAGAGCTATTCATATTCCAATGGTGAATCGATACCTGTGCTCGCTAAGCAAGGTCAATTAGGGGTTAATCCAGTGAAATAAGCACCCCTAGTAGTGATAAGAAGAAGAAGAAGAAGAAGAAGAATAATAATAATAATAACAATAATAGTAATAATAGTAAACCTGAATAGATTAATGAACTTCGCAAGAAGAATGGGTTTTTGATATGAGTTAAAGGAACGAATAGGTCGACGAACGGAGCGGTAGAAGCATGGCGACGTGTGTATTCTTGGGAGAACCTTCATCAATCCTTTCTGCAATGTAATGAATCCCCTTTTGTTTCTCGAGGAGGGGCAGTGATGAGATTGATGCGCTTTTACAGAGGAGAAACGAATTTGGGCCGGTGAGTCAATTCTTCGTATCATGGAATGGTAATAGAGACTTGGGAGCGTCCATACACGTAGGCTGAGTTTTGTGTAGATCACTATCTTGTAAAGATGTCGCCATGGAGGTTTCTGATTGGTTAGATAATGTATATCTATCGGGAGACTATTTGATGATAAAAGCCACTTAGAGGGTCATTCCCTCGGCAGTGATTCTCGCCTTGCTAGGAATTCATCGACAATTTCGAGGCTAGGCAACTGCAAACACCAAGAACACTCTCCCCTAACTCACCGAACGTCACTCTTCCAGACCACAGGTGAGCCACGTATACTCCGTCGATCCCCAATCCCAAGTCTCACTTTTCAATGCATTCATCATCACGCATGCTCAACATATAATCCGATATCAAAACTCGGCAAAGATATTCCCCACATTTCGGGCTCGACATGTGCACAGCCACAGGATCATAAGCCACAAGTGGCGTTGCTAGTCTCTAAGTGGCTGAAACGGCAGACGGCTCCGAAGCCCCCTGAAGCAAACCTGGCACAAACCGTTGAGAAAGGGGTTAAGATCTTCGGATATCGTGGGGTCAATGGTAGGAGGAGGTGCCGATCTAAAGATCTAGAGCTTTGAAGGTTGTATTCAAGGTTGAAGTGAACATCTAGGGCTGAGTTCGGTAAGTAGAACGGAATGACGGATGAGAACTTGCAGTGAATGAGGGGGTGGAGTGGAGGCATGAAGATGATGAAGTGAGCCAAGGACAACTATTGAAGGTTTCCTGTCATCCAAAGATCGAAGTTGGGGAAAAGCTCGACACAGTTCAGCCAAGATTGTGTGAGTTGGCCAGCAGTACCTTGCAGCAGAAGGCGTGAGGAGGGTTTACCCGTCCTAGACCGAGATTTCGTGTGGTTGTTGCTGAGTTCTCAGCACCAATGGATTGTTCAGGGGAAGGGAGGCGGCATTGAGTGGTTGATGGGTTGATTTATGGATGGTAGGTTGTGAGATTGGGTGGAAAGTAGAAGGATGTGAATCATTTCTTTCTAAAATACGGTAGTGTCAGCGATCATTGAATATTTTCTGATTCAAATTGAATCGGGTTACATGGTCCGAGGGGAGACTAGGAGATTGGGAGATTGGGAGACTGAGAGACTGAGAGGCTCGGAGAGATGGTCGGAGAGGTGATGTCAAAGATGCAGGTTTGTAGAGGGACCTGGATGTGGTTTCCCCTTGAAACGGTGAGCTGTCTTGGGTCGTGACCGAGCATTGATCAGGGGGTGTTCTTCTCCAAGCGCTTTGGCGAATCTCCCAGAGGTCCGACGAAAAATCAGAGACGCCAATAGCCACTTGTACGCAATCGTGTCCAACCATATCGACGGGGGATGCAGCAGGAATCCAGTGGTCGCGCGGCTACTGAAGCCCATCAACCACTGGTGCGAAGATATCGGAAACATATGAGAATCATCTACAAGACGGAATTGGATCTCTGGGACTGAAGGATTGTCAGTACGGAGAAGAGATGTCATCCACCAACGGGTTCGAGTACACCCACCCATTCATTCATTTGGAGGCCCAAGACCATCGACTTCCTCCGCCGCGGCTTGCAATAGTAATGTATAGGACAGGATGGAACCATACGGAGGGACAAACACACGTTGGGACAGGATACGGACGGGATACGGACGGATACGGACAGGACAACGTTATTGTACTTTGTACATCTGTACACCCCACGAGGCTCTTGGTTCTTCTACCTTAGCACCTTATTACCTTATTACCTTAACACCTTATTACCTTAGAATCTTAGCATCTTAGCATCATAGCATCTTACTGTAGCATCTTAGCATCTCAGCATCTCAGCATCTCAGCATCTCAGCATCTTAGCACCTTAGCATCTCAGCATCTTAGCACCTTAGCATCTCAGCATCTTAGCACCTTAACACCTTAGCACCTTAGTACGTTAGCACCTTAGTACCTTAGCACCTTAGCAATCAACCGTTGCCATTGAAGTCGTGGTTCTGCATCTACATGGCTGCAGTGGTGCAGCAGCAGTGCAGCAGTGCTGCACTGCCGCACCGCCCGGATCTTCTTCCCCTCTGTGCGAACGCACCTTTCGCTGCGTCTTCCCCTCGACAGATTGTAGCATATTGTAGGTGATACCACGAAATCACCCCTTCCTCTTCCCCAGTCACATCACGTCGCCCCGCGCAGTATCACACACAACCGGCGCGCGAAGATGGGGGAGATCGACTCGGTTGCAAACCTCCTGTTTCTTTCTGCTACCAATGCATCTTGGCTAGTGATAATTGCGTGGTAATGGAGGAAACTTGGAACAGATACCCAGATACCCAGATACCGTATTCGCCGCCGTAAAATGTTCAGGTTGGCGTTGGTTTGTTCTGCCCCGTGCGGAAGAACTTCGTAGGGAGAACTTCGTAGGGCATTGACCAGCCTAGAGCCACGCCAATCCTCGTTACCAATACACGAATCCTTCCTTACCAGGGACGTCAAAGCCCAATGATACCCCCTCTACTGAGAGTAAACCCTTAGATGAGGCTAGCTGCAATCGCTTCCCTGAGTTTTCCTTCCCAATCTTCGCAATCTTGTGCTTTCGCCCCCCCCTGCGCTTGCTTAATGGGTCCCCCCATCGCCCCTTCCTCTCCCATGCACACACATCTGTCGCTGTTTTCTTTCCCCTCCTGATCTTCGTCCCATCTTCAACAAATTCGACCTCTCTGCTTCCTGCTTCCTGCCCTCTACTCTCTGCTCTCTGCTTTCTCGCTTTCTCGCCTTCTCGCTTTCTCGATTTCTCCCTTTCTCCCTCTCTCAGCTTTCTTCCCCC
>LLCE01000136.1:0-116773 GCA_001414415.1 Hymenoscyphus repandus
GTTTATAGCGAGCTTGGCCTCAAATATTTTGGTATACGTTGAAGCATTGCAAACTCCTTGCTGCTGTCCAACGTTTACTCGATAGGTCGAGCGAACGAAATCCTGGTGGTACTGTGACTATACATGAGAGTTAATCATAGTCTGTTTTGTGAGAATCGATAAAAGCTGTACTGAACCAGCAAATGCTTCAAGGAGATTGGATAAACCATGATCTCTTGAGTTTTGCCATTCGAATGCCATTCGCATTTTGAGAGCACGATGTGTGCTTTGTTTCGGGGCTTTAGATATTTTATGAACAAATAATCAAGTGCTATATGCCCATGAGAGCCCAAGCTATTCTAGTCCCCACTGTGTAAGCGCGAGAGCGGTTAATATGGTTCACAAGGTCTGATCGTTTGGATGAAATCAAGGACCCTCTTATCTAAACAAGCCTGTACAAAGCTGATCTTCGAAACGGCCCAGTCTTCTAAGGGCTCATATTCATCGCAATAGTCTACCCCTTAAGTTCGTTACCATCTAGGCAATTACGCCTGTAAAGTGTCATCATATGGGTTGAATCACCATCCAATGGCTACCAATATATGCTTTCAATCGCTGTCCTCCTCTGTTCAACCTGTTGCTTCTCCAAGCGCTACATCATTTTCGAGGATCTCAATCCCAGCTTCTCTGGCGAGTTTTCCAATTCCTTCTGAGTGAACCCAAGATCCGTATCGATGGGATCATTAACTAGACCCTTAATGAAGTAGGCCGCGAGATGTTGCCTCGGAGTCGCCTTGAACGGCTTGAAAACAACTCCTAGCATTGCCAATGATTCTTCATTCTCAATAGCGAGGATCAATAGCGAGGAATAACTCTGGGGTAGTGTGGAATGTGTCTTAATGTCTGTCATCTCGGTACTAGCATCGGGTTTGCTGTCCGACCTTTTGTCCTCATCCGGACCTTGCCACAGTCTACAAGGTAACACTAGCCGCTTGAAAACTTCATGCTTGTGGCATTCCCATAAAGAGGGGTTTCATAGAGATTGTAGATAGTGTGATCATAATGATTATCATGGATCGCTAGTATAGAAGATTTAACTTTAATCGGGTGTCAAACGTAATTCTCGAAAAGTTCTATCTAAGGACAGCATGCTGCAGCACTGCGAGCCCGGGACTTTTCACAAGCCTGCATAGTTGAAGTGATGTGGCTCCCGATAAACGTATCTCTCTGAGATATATATCTCGAGGCAATGCAATGCTAAATCCCATATTCTGTGGCTTGATTCCGGTGAGAACGTGGAGAAACGATGAAAACGGGCACCAGTGCTTTCTTTAAGTCAGTGTAAATTGGCAGCGACCGCGATATTTCCGGATCAAAGCTAAGAAAGACGATATCGGAGACCTTGGACAGAAGAGGTTATAGAAGATAAGAATTCAGCTGGCACCGGAACGAGATTTGGTTGAGCATTCATGGTTGGAGAATAGTGATTGAACATCTGATAATAAAGGTTATCCTTCTGGATGAGAATGTGCCTGCTAGATAGTTAATTGTAAAGAATGGAGGGAAGATGAAGTGAGAGAGTGGGTGCTTGGATTATGTACGCGTCTCCCAAGATGTATATCAATAGCGCGCCAATTCATGCCTTATCATGTGACAATTACCTCAGAGGTGAAGAGTCGATGGTAGGATCATATAACAGAAGATGATTCCATGACTAGAGGCATGTTGTTTGTTCCGTTGACGTTCACTTAGGGGTGGAGATGTTTGGTTTCCTACATGCGAGCTCCCAGTTAAATTTGGGCAAGTGACCCTGAGCAGGAAATAGCTAAAGCATATTGAGCAATGGGCTGTCTCTCAAGCTTTTATAATCGTATCAAGCAAGGCTGCTGCTTATGCAGTAATGATTTTGCTATAAGCTCCGTTTGGCGTGTGATCTCTCCTTTCTGGGTATAATAGCCGTGTAAATGCACGATGTCCATACACCGTACCCTCTGAAGACCATTGACACATTGTTCTGCCTTCCAGATGATGTGCTGAAGCTGCAGGTACCATATCGGAAGACATTTCTTCAGGAAGCTTGGCTTCCTGGTCACACCAAGGTCGATCTCATGGTACGTAAAGGCATACGATTTGAGATCGAGGTTGGTGTACTATGGAAGCTTTCATACTTTCAGCTTCTCCATATTTTCCACAGGCAGGCCTTCGTCCTCATCGTCCTCTTCGACCTTCCCAGCTAACCCTCTCTCCCAGAGCTGTCTTCCGGTCAACAGCACTACCGCATCCTTTCCTCTATTCCTCTTCTTCTCCGCCGCCTCCTCTGCTTCCTCCTCTTTCTGCCTCTCTTCCTCCATTTCCTTCCTGAACTGGTCTCTCCAAGGGCCAAAAGTCTTACTCGTTACCGGCGTCCCGTGGAATTTCTTGTTCTCCTCAGCCTCCACAGCTAACAATTTCTGCTCCTGAACATGCCGCGCTCCCTCTTGCCGCTCAGCCACCACCTGTTCTGCATTGTCTTTCAGCGTTGAGACTATCGTGAAGATCATCGCCATTCCCATGTTCTCCTCCACCGTCTCTGTGAGCCCATCTAGTAGCGCTTGCCGGTCTGAACCAACGCTGAAGAAGGGATGTGATGGCGCATTTGGAGGCGCGAGGATATCGAGTGTTGGCGCTTCGTCTGGATATGCTTCAGGATATTTGACTTGCAGAAGGAGTGTTGGAGGTTCGGAGTCATCTCCATCATCATTCACGATGTCTAGGAGAACCGATATTCGGAATTCATGATCTGATATGTCTGAGAGTTGTCAATGATAAATCTTGGAGGGGTTGAAGAATGCTTGGCACGGTGGGATTTGACAGAAAATATTTGCAACCACGTACCCTGGATCTCATCGGGGAAGATACTGTCAAGAACCTCACGTTCTTCGGACTGATCTTCTCTCCCCATGTTGATATCTTTTCTGAGTCTTTGTCTAAGCCGTAGTTGTTCCTCTTGGAGAGTGTGGGGTATTGTATAATCCCTGTCGGCGCTAAGAAAAAGTTCTCGATAACAAAGCAACTGCGACCTAAAAAAAAGTTGAGATTGCAATCCTCAGACACTGTATGAAAAAAATGCCGTCCGCAACCACGACAAAGACTGCTAAGCCGGCAAATTCTGGCGCTGGCAAAAGCGCTGGTTCTAAAAGAAAGGATTATCCTGTGAGGGAGAAGAATGGGACAGACCGAGACAGCAAGAAACCAAGGACGGCGAAGTCTGAGGGAAAGTCTTTGAAATCAGCCCTTAAGAAGGACAGCTCTACGCCAAAATCACACAGCAAATCAACAAAATCTACGAAGGAACGAAGAAGCGATTCAGATACCGAGGACCTGGATTCGGATGGCGGTGTGTCATTGGGATCACCTGAGGAAGAAGAAGAGCTTGCGGATGGAGTGCATCCAGATCGAAAGCAGGCCGTCATTAATAATAGTAAGGCTATTTTATGTTCTTAAATGCGAACCTCCACTGATTTGGGTGTAGGTCAATCTTCAAAAGAAGCACATGCGAAGCAAAAGCAATTGGTTAAGGAGAGGAAAGCTGCAAAGCCCATGGCAGACGATCTTGCACGAACGAAGAAGATATGGGAGCGTCTACGCCGAAAGTCTCATGTGCCAAAAGAGGAGAGACAAGTCCTTGTTGCGGAATTATTTGAGATCATTACTGGGCGAATTAAGGATTTCGTCCTGAAGCATGATAGTGTACGAGTAGTGCAGACTGCTCTCAAGTATGCAAACCCAGAACAGAAGAAAATGATCGCCAAAGAGCTCGCTGGTACATATCGACAACTGGCAGAGAGCAAATACGCCAAATTCTTGATTGGGAAGCTATTGGTCCAAGGAGATGACGAGATCAGAGATATCATTGTTCCCGAATTTTATGGTCATGTGCGAAGATTAATCAAGCACCCTGAGGCTTCCTGGATCTTGGACGATATCTACCGCGGCGTTGCAACAAAACAACAGAAAGCGATCATACTTAGAGAATGGTACGGCGCAGAGTTTGCCCTATTCCAGGATGATAAGGAGAAGGTTCCGGAGAGCCTGTCAGAAATTCTTACCGCGGATGCTGGAAAGCGTGCTCCAATCATGAAGTCTCTTCAAGAGCTAATCAACCATTTGATCCAAAAGAAATTGACCGGCTTCACCCTACTTCACGATGCTATGCTTCAGTATTTTCTCAATGCGAAACAGGGTACAGAAGAGATCACAGACTTCATCGAACTGATCAAGGGAGAAGAAGAAGGAGATTTGCTAAAGAACTTGGCATTTACAAGATCCGGCTCACGGGTGGTGTGCCTCACATTGGCTTACGGAAATGCAAAAGACAGAAAAGTAATCTTGAGAACATACAAGGATACTCTGCAGCTAATGGCAGGCGACCCTAACGGCCACATTATCATCCTCACAGCGTTTGAGGTCATTGACGATACAAAATCCACAGCAAAGGCGATATTTCCCGAGTTATTGTCGAAAGATGATGAGAAGCAAGTGGAGAATATTGTTTACTTCGCCAATGATCTAAATGCACGAACGACTTTACTATACCTTTATCAAGGAAGATCAAAAGCCCTATTTCCAGCCAACAACTCCGCAGATCTCGAGATTCTTACTGAAATTGATACCGCTCGCCAGACGACAAGTAAGAAGGATCCGGAGGTCAGACGATCGGAACTTGCAAAAGCACTTTCTCCATTCCTGTTGAAGGCAATTGAGATCGCTGCTTCTGATTTGGTTTCGACGTCTTTTGGTGCTCAATTCATTACAGAAGTACTTTTCGGAGCTGAAGGGGACAAATCAGGAGCCCTCGAAGCAGTCGCTGCAACCTCAAGTGGAGATCCATCAGCAATTGAGCCAGTCACGGAGGACAACACAGAAAGCGAGATTCCACAACCCCCTCACCTCGCAAACACTGCTGGAGGCGGCAGAATGCTGAAGTCTCTGGTAGCAGGCGGGCGATTCGACCCTCAAACAAAGACCATAACTCCTGTTTCACCGCCTCTGAATTTCGCAGACATACTCTACCCCAATATCAAAGACAATCTCGTTTCCTGGGCCACGAGTTCTAGCTCATTCGTTCCTCTAGCTCTCCTTGAAGCCGAGGACTTTTCTTCATCAGATGAAGTACGAAAAATTCTAAAGGAGCACAAGAAGATTCTGCAAGCTGCGGCAAAGGAAGAGACTGCCGAGCAGAAATCGAAAAGAGAGGCATTTGAGAAGGAGCAGGTAGAGAGTAAGGCGAATGGGAAGAAGGTCAAGGTCTGGAAGAAGTCGGAGGTTGGAAATAGGGGAGCGGCGCTTTTGTTGGAAAAGTTATGAGCGATTGGGAATAGTTTACTGATACCCTCGATGTTATATTAGATGGTCATTGCCAAGGGTGGAGTACAAAATGAATGTCTATTGATGATTAGCAATTAGTAGCTAGCTCTTATTGCGCGTCTCACCAAAGCTTCGCAATAAGGTAAATGCAATTTTCATTCCTACGAACATGTCAAGCTAACGAACCAACCTGGACCAGACCTATGATAATACAACCACGCAGCAAGAACTTCGAAAATATTGACCATCCTGCACTGACCAACTAGGAATTTACCCGATTTCCTGTCCACGCTAGGAAAGAAAGTTAACGCAATATCCGTACACAGTTTTTCATCTTCACATCCACCTCAAGATGTTATTAAGGATCTCACAGATCACAACTCCTCTTTGATCTTATCGCTCGCCTTTTGAGCCGCCTCGCCAGCTCGGTTCGTGGCATAAGTAGCACCCTCCTTGACAGCATCACCAGCTTTCTGTCCCTGATATTCGGCCTGCTTGCGCCCAGCCGCAGCACCAATGCTCAACTGATCCAGGGCCCACTGCGCTCCATTCGACAGCTTAGCCCAAAGTGTGCCTTGTGGGGTGGTAGTGCCATATTGGAACCAGTTTCGCTGGTTACGGGCATAGGCGACAAGCTGGTTTTTGGTAGAACCTTGGGGAACGTCGAAGCCGTAGGAATCGAGGTAATTCTTGAGATCTGACTCGGACCAAGTGTTGAAGACGGAGTCCTTTGCGGCGTCGGTTTGTTTGGTGAGGTAGGAAGTTACAGATGCGTAGGCTGGGCCGCTGGATTTAGAGGCGGTCGCGTAGGCATCTTGAGCGGCGGAGAGGAGTTGCTCGCGGGTGGCGCCAGCCTGGTTGGCTGCTTTTTCGGCGGCTTTGTTACCGGAAGAGGCGAGATATGCCCTAGGAAATATTAGAAGAATTCGTAGGAAAGAAGGGGTCTCACTGACTTGAGGTTCTCAACAGTCCAAGTGTCGAAAGTCCATGCAGACCATCCAGTTGCAGCCTTATGTTTGTTCAAACGAACGGCGGCCAACATCTCGTCTTTCTTTCCTGATTGTGGAGCTGGGACACCTCGAGCATCCAAGAAGGCCTTGAGGCGGGACTAAACATATTAGCAACTTGCTTAGGAATTAAGGTGGAATTCTTACATCGCTCCAAGTGCCAATTGCCGAGTTGAACGCATCCTCGCTCTTCAAGTAGGCATCATCTGTTGCACGAGCGTACTGGTTTGCGGCGCTGGAAGTAGCAGCTCCGAAAGCAGAAGAGGCGGAATCCGCAACGTTGTCACCAGAGAGCTTGGCACGGTGCTTTCTTGCGATAGCCAAAAGCTCATTGCGTTTGCTGCCTTGAGGAACCTTGATGCCATTCTTATCGGCCCATTCTTTGATCTCTGTTCACAATCATCAGCCAGGTTTCAAGTAAATTCTCGAGAGCAAGTAGTTCATACGCGAATCGGACCAAGAATCCAAGAGTTTGTCACTAAGTGTTTGCGCAGCGGCTGCGGCAGATTTGGAAGCAGATGCTGATGTGTCGGCTGCCTTCAAGCTTGCAATACGAGCGTTGCGGCGAACAATTGCAATCATGCGATCACGGTTGCTTGGTTGCGGAGCTGGAATACCGTGAGTATCAAGGAACTCCTTCAAGTCTATCATTCTGTTAGCAAGCCCTTCGGTGGATGACAACATAACATCTCACCTGACTCGGACCAAGTTGAATAAAGCCAATTGCCTGGATAGGCGGCAGTTTCACCTGCCTTTGTTGCCACATCCTCGTAACTAGAGCGAATAGTTGAAAGAACAGTATCGCGCTTTCGTGGTTGGGGGACAGGAATACCATGCTTGTCAGCGAACGCCTTCAATTGAGAATCTAGATTGAAATGTCAGCAGCTTTCTAGTTCATAAACAGATTGTGTTCAAATTTACCAGTCCAGCTGTTGGCTTGTTAGCAGAGTTCGTCCATATTGGAAATGGGAGCGGATATACCTGTCAAAGATCCAATCTTTCACACTTCCCCAGGCATCCTCTGCCTTGTCTTCCACCTCATACCAAGCATTCTTGACTTGAACAACCAAGCTGTCCCTGTTGGCATTTGCCGCGTCCTTAGTCTCGACGCCCTTTTGCTTCAGGTATGATTGAAGTTGATCAGCATCCCAATCGTTATATGGTGTAGTGACTTTCGTTTGCCAGTTTTCCTTGACAGCGTTCTCAAGATCCTTTCGGTCCGCTGGTGTAGGATATGGAATGTCGTGGTCAGACAGCCATCTCTCGAGCTCAGTCTCGTGCCATTTGTTGTAGACTAAATGATGGTATTAGCAAAGTGTCAAGACTAATGGATCTGACATGTGCTGAGGCGGGGTATTGATGACGTTTGTGATTATATGTCAAAAATTGCTTGGGCATCAAGAAGTTCGGAGAACTCAAGAGAAGTAGTCATGGCATGATGAAGGAATATCAGAAATATCAAACATACCAGACTTGCTGAACCAATTGCTTGCTATTGTTGTCTCAGCAGCAAGGCCCAGAACTAATAACTGGGAGAAGAGCTTCATGATGTACGGTTATCTCCAGTGCTTCGCGTATTTGTCCCGGAAGATTAAACTTCTGTGAGGTACTATCGAGATATCGAGATTTTTGATGTTTCAATAGAAAGAAATCAATGAAGTGCAGCAAAGGAGAGGTCGAGCAGGCAAACTTCTCGCTTAAGCTTCAGTAAGTGACGTGATGTCTCGCGTGCTTGTCATGGAGAAACGCGAGAAACTTTTTGCAAGGCAGCGCTCCAATTGGCTTCCTAGCTTCTAGATGGGCATTCTCACCTTTCCCATAGAAGCATCTGACCGCAAACAGGTAATATTGAACACAGATCGGTCGATGCACCTGTGGAACGTGGATGAAGCGATGATGAGCCACAGTTGACTACGCTTTGTTTATTTCTTGAAAAGAAAAGTCCCTACGTCATCCCGCCAAAGCTTCCCTGTACACAATCATTACAGTACCAGCGATTGTAATTGTCCGATGTTTTTAAGGGTACCTAGCCTACTCAATTATCCTCGATAATCTGGATGCTTCAATTTAAATACTCTAGCTCGAATGAAAAAAAATATTTGATGTTCCCTGGCTCTTTCTAAACTGTCATATAGCCACTTCGAGGTGTTCGATGATTTCACCGCACAAGCCAACGGCGACACAGACCATTTTTGATGCGGGGGTTTTGACAGGGGGGAGCTGAGCTCCGCTCTAAGTGGAGAGCTCTGGACATCAACAGGAGTTGCGTAGACGAAATATGATAATAAAATTTGCATGTGCAAATTACACATATGTCAGTCTGCAAATAGGAAAATAGTATAACTAGTACACATTTGATTAACATATATGAGACATTTCACAGAACCTGTTCTTGAGATTCAATATTGAGGAAATTCTAGGCATCGGAATATCCATAAGGCAATAACTATCCTACAGGTCCAGATCCCAATATCAATTGACAAACAAACAGATTGAGACTGCGTGGCTTCCGGCCTATGGTTCACGATCTGCTCCTCAATGGACTATATGTAACTTTGTCAATTATTTCCATATAACATATCAGGAGCTCAACTCACCCTTCCAATAGTTCTTATCAACCTTGTCATCACTCCCCTTCGAAGATCTATCATGACCTTTCTCAAATTCCCTATTATGCTTCTCGACCTCAGCTTGTTTCTCCTGAATATCCGACCCAGGCTCTCCATTCCAAATCTTCGGTTCGTGCCCATCTTTGCTCTTGGGATTCTTACCTCCGCCCTTGACATCTCCTCCCGTAGGACTCGAGCCAGTCTTCTTTGCCTCCTCCGATCTTGAGCCGCTTAATTGTGCCGAGGAATCTTCTGTTGGCTTGCCAGAGCCAGAGCCCCCTTTGGTAGGACCTGCGCCTTTGCCTTGCCCTTCAGAGGGAGGTTCAGGGCCAGGGTGTTCTGCGTTGTGCTTGGTGGCATTGGATGATGGTTGATCTTGCGGATTCTCTGCAATTGGATTTCCATCAGGATCACCATAACCTTGTGCGAGGCGGGATGGTGTTGATGAAAGTGATCGAATTGTCATAAATCCACGAGCTCTCAAAGGCGCTCCACGCTGATAGAAACCAGGGTGACGCACAGCGGAGCGCAAGGAAGACATGGTGAGGAAATTTTTAGATGAGCGGTAAACTCAAAGAATTTATTGATTTGCTTGCAGGTTGACAAAAGCAGTACAATTGAAGTGATTCTGACAGGTGAGACAATATCCTTTTGCCTCGCTCGCATTAGATTTCAATTACATCATGATCGAAAGCTTTGGTAATCCTTCTGTCATTCTAAAGCAGCGCGCCTAGCTTTAGCATCTCGGCAGCAACCGAAGGGCTAAAGTAAACAAGGGAAGCTGCAGTGGAAGATAAGACATTAACTTCATGTTTGGAGGTAGCACACTACTCAGGCATTAGGGAATCACTAAGCTGGACTAATGACTAGACGGAGATTTCCTTGTAATAGTTTGATATTGCTGTTGGACCTACAACGATTGCTTTGCCCTCACTTTAGTGCAATAGAAGCCTTGAGAGAGCCCACAACGGCAAAGCAAATCACAGGTGAAATGGCATACGAAGCGGCAATGAACTTCGCAATAGCCATCTTCTCGTCTTCGCTCGCCCCGTTAACATCCGCCATCGCTGTGAGCTTCGTTGCGGGAGGACCAGTTGGCATCATCATCAATACAAACCATAAGATAGGGTCGTCCGAAAGCCAATTCGTCTTTGAAGCAACGGCATATATAATGGTAATGCTCACACTGTAGTTTACCACCATCAGCAAGATATTCCATATTTAATGGCTCTTTCAGAGTCCCAGTACTTACACTGGCCATAAGATGAATCGAATAAAGAAGATCGACAAAACTGGAATTAGCTTCACATTGCCGCCTGATTCGCCTTGCTTCATCTTGAGAAGGGCGGAGCTGAGCTTTGCACCCACGGACACCAGCTGTAGTGCGGCGAACAAATCTCCGATATCCTCGAGTGACGAAGTGAGCCAGGCCTTGAAAAATCCACCCTCAGAAGGATCGCTGAAAAATGCTCGATGCAAGAAGGGAACGAGGCCTAACATCGCACCAATTATTGCTCCAGCAAGTGGAGCATTCAGGAAACTTCCCACGAAGGTGAGAGCATTCTGAATTGGAGGAGGTAGATGAAACCAGTGTTTCTCTGAATGCTTGCGAACATGGCCCATGACACGATCACTGTGGTCTACGACCTGACTAGGAAGCAGGGTTGTAGTTTCTGTCTCGTACTCTTCTTGTTCCTCAGCAGTACGTCCAGATGAATTGATTGGGTTTGCGTGTTCTTCATCACTACTCTGCCCATCTTGATCGTCTCCTTGTGTGCTCTTGTCGTCCGGGCTTTCTTCATCGTCCAGGAGCTTAGGTCCAATAGCAAATGTCAAGGTATTTCCGATGATGGACGAGAAGAGAAAGTAAGATTTCGCCCTTCTTACTGCGTGTGAAGAGGTATCATCCCCACCCATTGTCAAGTCCTTCAGTATCCCAGAGGTTTCCAAGGATTGTATGAGGATGAGAGGGAGCGCTGTAGTATTATTGAAGCATATAGCAGGTGTCGTCCATGCTGGGAATTTAAAGGCCCTTCTAAGTAACCACCCTAAAGCCATCGAAGAGAGTGTGTAGACAAGTGCCCATACTAAATTAATTTGTTAGATTCTGTATTTTCCCTAGGAAATGGTACCTTACTTAGAACTGGCACATATCTTCCGATTGTGTCTGCCCGCAATTGAGAGCCCACGCTAGTTATTAGCAGCGCCGGCATGAACAGTCGTACGCAGATTTTTGAAATGTCCTTTACGGAATTTCCCTTGAGAAGGTTGAATCGAGAAGCAACAACACCATAAGTCATTGTCAGCAGAACAGAAAGCGAGGCCTGCAATGCACCCAGGAAACTAGGCCAAATACCGCTTGACATCTTACGTTCAATGAGTTTTGGAGGTAAATATCAGAGGACTGTCAGAGGATGCTCTATTTGCTCCGAATAATAGCTGAAAGGAATTGCTA
Source organism: Hymenoscyphus repandus (assembly GCA_001414415.1). Classification (NCBI taxonomy): domain Eukaryota; kingdom Fungi; phylum Ascomycota; class Leotiomycetes; order Helotiales; family Helotiaceae; genus Hymenoscyphus; species Hymenoscyphus repandus. The sequence goes on from LLCE01000136.1 coordinate 11,397, forward strand.
GAGAATAGAGAGTTTGACAATACCTTTGGGAAATTTATGCTGGAACACAAACTAAACTCACCGCTTAGGAGACACGGCACGAGATAATTCAACTTCGTCATGGTCATGATGAGAAACCTGAAAGCTTAAACTGGCGTTGCTTGGTTTGCTTGGAAGAACAAGAGCTGCGAGGGACCCTGGAATTTTCCCGCTTTTCACCAGTTTCATGACTAATATTAGTCGTTGATATGAGCACGTGACGATCATTCTCTACCTACCTTCAAATGTCTTAGTGCACATCCAGGCAATAGTTGTCTTATATTCATTCTCATGCCAAATATGATGCTTTCTTTACAGCCGTGAGAGTTTCATTTATCTGAAAGTACGTAAAACCAAAAACACAGACATCCAATTCCGCTGAACACCTTTCCTCGACTCCAAAGTTCGTATCGAACCCAGAAACAATTTAGGCTACTAAGGCTTGCAAAGAACTCCCAGCTATACAGTTCTCATACCAATCCTTCGTCTTTAATCAAACGGAAACAGCGTAAATATGTCAAAATTTCGAGCAATATCAGCAACCAAATCTTACTCCGGTAAGGTTATGCACATGAGCTACGTTACATCTCGAATTTTGGATACTAAAATGGAGGAAGTTTTCACATCACAGCCGTTGAAAACATAATTAATCAAACCAAAGATCGAACTGAAACGCATGAACTTAATCCATGCTGAGATTGGCGATGCCCGAATGATCTTTAAAGACGATGGGGTTCCATTCAAGAAGCTTATAACCAAAAGCTCCATCAAACGTTTCAATGGATGCATTAGTCGGACTCATGAGAAAGCAATTCGTTCAGATCTAAAGACACGACTAATCTAACATCAAGGTTACCTTCCACAAAAGTTGGGCAACAGGCACCAAAATGATAACTTCAGCATCCTCATCTACCACAAGCTATCAAACACATAGCCTATGGAGAAGGAATCCTTTTGGGCGCTGGAACTAGGGCCTTTCTATCTATACTATTGGTCTCGTCTAGAAATAGTTCCAATCACCAACGCGGTTGATGTGGTTTGATCTGAAGGGTGATGTTGAAAGCGGTCGTGAGGCAGGGAAGTCTTTGCTGAAATACAATATCTTGCCCCAATCTCTGAGGATCACGATTTGACCAGGGGCCCGCAGAAGATATTTCAACGGCTACTTGAAGTTGATGCCGTAAAGGGCCTGTCTTGTAAGTCTCAAATTCGTCCATCTATTGTTGTAGAGCTATACGGCCACAAGACTGCAGCTAACGATTTATTATGCCGGTGAAGTTGTATGTTCTTCATAGTTTGGGTCGGTTCTTTCCTACCTCCTCAGAGCTTCCTCCACTGACTTAGTCCAAATGAGACAATCCGAACGCCCACGCTGTCCTCAGCCGGCACGGCGGATGTATATTCTTCAACACTGACTACTTATTACCATGTAATGGTAATAGTGGCCCAGGCCAAGTAGCTGCTGTGCTTGGTCATGAAATAGGACTCATACAAAGTACTTGCCCATCATCAATCTGAACTTCGAAGCCAGAAGTGGCTCGCCTATGCCGTGGCGAGATATTTTGGATTTCAATGATCTTTTAGGAATGGCATCATCTCTCGAAGAAAGCAAGATTTTGAAACAGACCAAATCGGCCTTGTTCTGATGGCTAGTGCAGGATTCAATTCCCTAGCGCGTTCGGAATTTTTCTCGAAACTAGCCAAGCGCCATCACAAGCAACTGAAAGGGCGGGAGTCACTTCCAAATTTTTTATCGACACATTCTTTTGTGGGTTGTTATACGGCTCCGGAGTCTACAGTAAGATGTTACTTGAAGACTTCCTCGAACGTGGCCTTGTTCTAGACGCTTACGTGATAAACGAAAGTTGTCACTAATTTAGTCTCACTTCCAGAATGAAAGTCGATTGAATTATGCGAAATATCTTCTGCACAAAGTAAAGGCAATCTTTGACCGAAATGTCGAAAACGAACAATCCCCTGTTCTCAAACAGTGGGAGAATTGTACCAAAGCATTGGCAGTCGCATCTAAACTACATGATGAAATTATGAAACTAGGATAGCAGTCAAACCTACAAGGTCTCTAGGCGTAATACATGGCACCCTCAATGAACTGCTTACAGAGATAGAAAAATGCCCCGAAACTTCCAATTCATTGGAAGTGCGAACGCCTTGGTCTGAATTAGTCGTCATGTAACAGGATAAGGACATTGGCGTATAGGCACCGTCGAAGGAGATACAAAGGGCGAATTTTTTCCAATGAAACAGAAAATCAATGCCACTCCTGAAAACAGCTTTACCAGAATATCACAGCACGACGAAGGTTATTCTACCCAAGAGACTGTTGCTGCAGATTCAACTGTGGCCGTGAAGGATATGAACATGCAGATGTGAGTGTGTAGGCGACAAGATCTTTCTTGTAGGAAGCGCCTCAAGCGGACTCCTCAAGAGAACAAAAGCACGTGTGTGAAGTAACATACTTTGTTTTTTGTTTTTGAAAGAAGGGCTTAAACGGTGTTCAGGTAAATGGAGGTTGTAGAAAGAAAATCAATCAATCAGAGTCAAAGGGGCGAAACCAAGGGACCAGAATTAATCAGAGCTATAATCCAGTAGAAATTGGTTCAATCTTGTTAAATGCACCTGAGAAAGTTATCTAGGAAAATTTTACAAATGAGGAAAGAAGGCACACTTGACTCAAGGTGAGAGTTCGAGGATTTGTTCTCCAAATCCCATCACAGTCTTTGTGACTAGATGATGAGCTATTGACTCTTCTCCTTACCCGAGAGAATTTTATCTCCTAAAGGAGAGCCAGAAAAGATTAATTGAACAATCACTCGCACATTGTTTTTAAAGGAGGACAAGAAGCGCTGTTTTAACACCGTCAGGCAGGATTTGTCTTGGGTTGAGAAACACATCTGCTAATGCCTCTTATCAATTTTGCCACCCATGACTAGCTGTAGACTCCACATTGTTTACTTGGCTGACGGTTCTCTTTTAATCTTTACAACAAGCCAATCAATCCACTTAGAGTTGCCACTGCCGAACTGGTTCTCGTGGCTCTTAGGATTTATATCCCCCTATCTTTTGCTTTCATGTTCGACTTGGCATTTATCTCCTTGCATTCTACTCAAGCTTATAGGACAACTTCAAACTTCTTGCCTACCCCCTTCCCTACCGCAGAAAGAACAAGGCTAATCCTCGAAAAGGTCTACATATCTCAGAAACATCGAATTAAGACAAGTAGAGCTAATTATTCACGTCAACACGCCTCTATCGGCATAACACCTCATCTCGCTATCAAGCACAGCCTCTAGCCATTCCAAGAGTCATTTCCGGAACTCGCTTCGGGGATCTCTCTTTAAATAGTGTCATTGACGGATTGCATGTCAAATGTCGATGACATGGCTGATGCAAAGTGAACAAAGCATAACCTCGAGAAACGTCAGTGACCAGGAATCACGCCTCAACCCCTGGGAAAGAATCCTAGCCTTATGATGCACCCCCCGCATGACGGCGATTTTATAACGTTTTATACCCCCCTTGGTGCAAAGACATGGTTCTCATTGGTTCTTACATTTGTTGTACCAATCCCTGCGTCAAAAAGCAGGATCTACCGAAGCGGACCCCTGACTTCTGGAAGCGAGGTGAGTGGGTCGGCACGTCCGGCTCTCCTTGCCGTTTGGCTCTTTCTTAACATTGCATTGACCTATCAACCTTTGTTTTGCACTTCACACCGTTGAATATGATGCAGATCTACGATGAAGGTTCCTCATACTTTCCATACGGCATTACACAGCCGCCAGTGACAGCTCCAAACGTTGTTGCCACCAAAAGGCACTTACCACCCTGCTCGCTTACGCTCCGCAAACTTTAGAAAGGCTTAGTCTAATGTTGTCAAGAGATAGGACCGTAGTGCTTCAAGCTTGAACTTGCTCCCGGTTTTTGAAATCGACTTTGCAAGTATCCTAGGGAGGACTAATAAGGAAAGCGGTTGACTGATAGTGCCAATGAAAAATTACATATCATTTGGTAGGGATGTTGACTTCCCAAAGATCAGGTCACTCTCTCGCTTAATAGAGTGCTTCGTCATACTGTATACCTCGCTACCACGGTCACCGAGTCCCTGGTACACTACGGCAAGCTACATTTAACAGCCGCTCAATGTTGGGTACGCTGCGGAACGATAAATTTGCCAGCCGCTGAGCTTTTACAGCCTCAAGTCGATCGTAGACGATACAAGTAATACTCCATTCCCAACTCAATAGGAGAATGATGATCTTTTCCATATGGAACAGACCGCAATGCTAGAATAGCTGAATCCAATTGTGGTGGCGTGGTTGACATGCATCTGCGATCCGGACTGGCATGACACCTTGCCTGCTTTCAGGAACGACCGAAGGCAAGGACCCTCACCTGAAGCCCTGAAGAAGCTTGGCTTGTGCATTTACAACAAGGGTTCATTGATCGACATCGAATTTCATGAAAGTGTAAACGGCAATGTGTTTGACGAGGGCAACAATTGGATATCTCAATGACAAACGACCCTTGCCAGTGACGAGGCACAAGATGGGTAAATCCAGTATCCAGATCTTTGCCTTGGAAAAGATGGTGTAAAGACCCCGATCGACATCATGAACGCTGGACAAGGGCAAGAATCAGGTACGAACTAACAATAACATACGAGCTAATATCTGAGCTCTTGAACAAATACAAAGGAACAGAAAAGTATAAGAAAGCCTCAAATTCCCTTCTAAATCACATCATCATATTCATCAATCACCTCATTAACACTCAAACACCAAGCCAAGTTTTAATTACACCTTTCTAGTCCCAGAAACCAACCGCAAACATGCAATTCACACTCATCGCTTTCACCAGCCTTATGGCTACTGCTCTCGCAATCCCATCACAACTTGCTTCCAACCACCAAGCTCGCCAGGTCGGGCTTTGCGCCTCTGGCACACCACAATGCTGTGATGTCAATGTCCTTGGTGTTGCTGACTTGAACTGCGAAACTCGTAAGTAGCAATGGGTCTCTATTCTGCTATGAAGCAACACTAACATTCTGGGATCTAGCTCCAACTCTCCCAACCACCATCCCAAACTTCAACGATATCTGTGCTGGTATCGGAAAGATCAACATGTGCTGCATTCTTCCCATTGTAAGTTCTATTCACAAATGCTATGTCTTAACCTTAGCACTAACACAATCATTAGTTGGACCAAGCTCTTCTCTGCGCTTCTCCCGATAACTCCTCTTAGGCGTGTCAACACTAGGAATGATACCATCATGCTATGGTCAATGGGAGGTACCTCAAAGCTTTTGTAATCACTTGTATAGTTTAGGAATTGGGCAGGGCACGGGATCAGGAAAGGGTGAGAAAATAAGGCAATATATTGTACTGTAGTTTTGGTTTCTCTTGAGTTGAATATTTCATCAACCTGTTCTGGATATCAGAAATGTCATAAAACTTCTCACGCGCATTTAATTTGCATCTCCGGAGCTATAGAGGAGTATCAACCTGCTCTTGACATCTTGGATACCGTTATTTAGTAGCTTTACCCTCATGATACAAACACCCCAAGCCTGTGATATTCTAGACTTCGATGGTGGCTACAGAGCCTTCTCGGCGCTTTTGATGTATACTTCCAGCAGCTCTTCGCCGTTGAATTACATCAAATTATTTGCTTGACTTTGTACAAGGCCTGGTCGAGTGTGCTCTGGAATCTTGCACCACCGCCTCTCGCAAACCTTGAACTAAGCCTCAGACCTTTGAAAGACTATAAAGGATGCTCCCCACCATATTGTTGTAGTACAGCAGAGAAACCACCGTTACAAAGGCAAATTGAGAACATATCACCACTTATCAGCCAAATTTACTCAAGGAGGGAATTTCAAGTTAAAGGGTATCTATCATTATTCTAAAATCGCTCGTCTCCCTAAATAATATATATATCACTCCAAGAATCAGACAACTCAAGCTCGAATATCTTGAGCATTTCAGCGCCATTGATATTGACTACAATACCTCCTTTCTGTCATCAGTCATTATTCACAACCCTCAATGTTCTTCTTGGATTCAACACTACACTGAAGAAACTTGGTTCCTGCCCACCCAGTAGATCCTCCGTTGAAGAATTTGTCGTGCTCCCGCTTGGTCTACCATAAGAACCACCAACACCAAGATACTCAGTATCTTGGTGCTCTTCACTGTTTCGATAGGAGTTTTCGTAGCCCTTTCCAGCCGTACCTCCACCTGGCATAACCCCGCCTCCATATCCGGCTGGTATCGGAGGAACAGGCTCAACACTCGATGGGGTACTGCCAGAAGATAGACCAAATAAAGGTGTCGCTGCTATATTGCTTGAGCCGTACGATGGGCGACCTACGCTGTTAGAGCCACTATTACTGATGTCCGTCCCGAACGGCCCAAGCATGACTCCAGACTTTTCACCATGGCGCCCACTACCACCGGTAGCACCCCATGGGAGAGGGCTGAGTTCACGACGCTGGGCCATTGAAACGTGGTCTTTATACAGTCTGAGCTGTCTCCGGTATAGCCAAGTACAGAATGCAAGATAGCCTGCTAAAATTGCAAAGACTGCAGCAGCAACTCCTGCCGATATGGCACCAACATTTGGGCCATTCTTCGAGGCTGTAGCTGATTGGGGCAAATTTGCTGACGTTGGAACCGAGGTCTGTACTATAGTAGATCCTGATTGAGTAACAGTGAAAGTAGGCGGCTTGCCAGTAGCAATGGGGCCCGCCGCTGCTGAACCTACAGCTGGCATTGTCGCTGTAGCCCCTCCCGTGTGTCCTCCACCTATTATGGCTTGGACTGGCGCGGGAACACCATAGCCATATGAACCTTGGAAAACTGATGAACCTGTGCTGTCGGGGTTCTGCGAGCTTGAGCCCCCTGAAAGAGCTTTGAAGCTTGGGCTCCATTGGAGTGAAGTGGTGTTGAAGACGTATATGCCCGGACTATCGCAGGAAATATCTTTTCCAACGTAACCACCAACTACGACCATCTGGCCATCCCATATGGTACAAGTGTGCCCTGCTCGAGCGGGAGGTTGCGATTGACCGTTCATGTCGACTTGGATCCAAGTGAAAGATGGTATTGTGAGTATCCACATGTCACTAGTTTGAATCTGACTTCCAAAAGGAAGAAGATTCTGTCCTCCGTAGAGATACACATTGAAGCTCGTTCCATCGGACGCAGCAGCAACCACTGCACAAGGATTGACGCGCATTTGTGGTGTTGTGCCGGATGTTGACTGTTTGTACCAGGTGCTGTTAGCGATATCGAAAACGTCAATGATATTCATTTCGTTCTGTACTGGGTCAGTCGTAAAGCTATGGCTTGGGAGCAGTAATAATACATACAAATGACTGATTGGTACCGCCTGCAAGGCCTAGAATAATTCCCTGGGTTCCCCAGCCAGGGATGTATACCAGAACTCCATCAGCTCGTTCTGCAAAGCCAGACGAATCTTGCAGACCACCTTCGGTAATATTTCGATATACTCCATCAGAGCCAGCAGCTTTCGAGCTTCCTAAATTTGAGACGCCTGTATTGGCATGCCCAGGATGAGTAAATTCGAGGAAGCTCTTTAAGTAAACTCTGTAAATCTGGTTGGACCACCCAGGTGTTGTCCACTCATCAAGATGACCACCAAAGTACCAACTTCTGCCTATTTCTGGTACGCTCAGGCTTGCTCCCTCGGCAGATCTTTGAACGAGAATATTATCACCTTCAGAGGCATTCCCTGCCGAGGTTACTGGATTTGTATGTTCTGTCCAGGTTGTCGATTTAATGTTATACTCCCATGTCGAGACAGGAAGTGGAGACGTTGGAGGAGTGTCCGAGAAGTAGCCTCCATAGACGAATAATGAGTTGTAGGAATTCCACAATGCTCCCATAGCAATTGATGGAGGGCCTGATGGCTCTGATAATCCTGTCAGGGATGGAGAAGCGATCTCCCATGACTTTGTGAGATCCAGAGTAAGAAGATTGTTATCTTTGTGCAGATTAGTACATGTACATGATAGAAGTTGTTAGACGGTCCAAACTTACTCCAAGTGTTCGCGGTCTGCCCAGCCTTGGACTTCGACTGGCCCCCATAAATGTATAGTGTGCCATTTACATTGGCGCCTGTAGAATAGTGAGCTCAATCACACGAGCTTTCCCTTGGGTTGAACCTACTCTGATGTGCCCACCGTGTACATGTATCAGTAGGGCTATTCGCTCGTCCCTCAATCGTACTTCCGTTCTCTACAAGCTCTGAACCTCGAATCACGCCTGCATCTGCGCCGCTTATGTTGATGTGGTCCTCTCCAGTGCTGTATCTAAAACCTGGAATCACCACAGCAAGCAAAAACGCTATCAGTGCAACGCGAGGCACCGATGAGAATGATGCTGGAGGAGCTGTCGAGGAGCCAACAATTGTCGGTCTCGATCCTTTCACAAGCTTCCGATACCATGGAGAATCAGTACTGTTCCTCGTAAATTCTTCCTCTTCCTTTGTTGTTGTTCGACTCAAAGTTGGACTCGAAGGTGCCTGTGTCTCGTTCTTATCTTCCACCGAGTACCTTGTTGGTGATTTGTTTGAAGGATGAGAGTGGTGTACACTGGTGTTCAGATCATCAAGCCCTTCTTCTCTGAAAATAGACCGTCTAGCTGGTGCAATCTTCGAGACAGATGCTGGCCTTGATTCACATTCTCGTAGTCGATCGGCTGTCTTCATCGAACTAAAGCTAGGTCTTGCCGCGCCCTTCCTCCCTCGCTGTACATCATGTGTGAAAGAAGCCATATTTCAAAGTGTGAGATAGCAACTATGATGACTGAAGGAACAATAACAGTCAAGAATAGTGTGCTGAATTGATCAACAAAAAAGCATAGCTGTAGACACACTGTAGAATGTATTTAATAATTCATAGTGGATTGAAAATAACAATCACATTATTGTTCAAATAAGATGCTGGACGAGCTCGAGTTGAGGCAACTCGAGATCCGCAAGTGGACTGACATCATGGCTTAGGGTGCCATGCTCAAATACCCCAGCTGTTTGACATGGGGATTCGCATGATATTACAGGCGGGGAATGGCTCGGAGAATATCTCGATCAGGAACATCTCATGGGTTGAAATTTTGTTGTTCAGATGATTGGTTGTAAAGAGGTTGGAAGTGGCTGAACAAAACTGGGAATTTGCCCCTGTCTGTGCATTGATGGTCCTAATTGTCCACCGTGGTTGCTTTACATGTTTAGGCACAGATGCCTCTATGGAGCATGAGAGCATTCTTACGTGTCGCAACAAGATATGCCAAATTTATCAATCACGATACACATACATTTTATTTATGAAGTAAACCTCGAACCAAAAAACATCAAAAGACAAAATCACGTGATCATTCCCAATTTTGCATCAGCCCTGATATGGCCAACATATTATACTAGCTTATCTGCACGGAACATCATTAAGTAACTTTAGTAATAGATTGTAGTATTCTCCGTGGTCGTGAGTGCTACTTAAAGGTATCACAAGTCCGGCGCAAAACATGCTTTCTGGCTCGAAGAACCCAGCGAAAGGGCTCGCTTCTTGGCAAGCTAATATTGGGGGAAATAACTACCATATGCGCCTTCATAGGTAGTGATAGTGTATTTGTATGACATGAGACTCTCAAAGAACATAAATAAATAATTGGAGCCTTGAAATAGAGGTTGTATGCAGGGCAACTGTAGCTAGAAGATATACCTGATTTTGATGTACGGTAGTGTATTACCAAGTAGGAACAAAAGAATCATATCTAGCATTTGGGAGTAAGTATGCACGACGTTAAAGATGGCACTATCTAGTATATTCACGACTTTGCTTTCTCGCCCTTCATGGTAGGTGAATGACAGATACAGTGGGGTGTCAAAAGCAGCGAGATAAACAAGTGCCTAGTTCGGTAAAGGGAGGCTTGGCTATACAAGGGGGCAAACTTTTGACACCCTACTGTATAAATTAATACTGTTCTAGATATTTTAGTACTCTCTGTCTCTCTGGTTTCTCACTCGACTTTATAATTAGCATCTATACTCTTTAAGACGATTCTTCAGTACTATTATATTTCGACTACTCCTGTAAATAAGTCTGGCTAATACAATTTATACTAACAAGATCTTCGTTTCGTTCTTGGAGACAAATTCCTCCTCGAAATCTGGCCCAAAAAGCCTCCCGATTCCTATCCGCTCGAAAAACTGACCCGGGCTCCCCAGTTCACTATGTTGTCGCCTTTTAAGAAAAAGTACGACAAAAGCCGTATTCAAAGAGTGCTTAAGAACAGTCTCAACCCTCATGCCCATAGGTCCGGTCGTAAGCCTATCCCTAGACTCTTGAGTCCTTAACAATTGGTATATAGGCAAAGCATAAACTCCATCGCGAACAACAGTGTTATTGCGCTGATATTTCTCGTGTTGTAAAGATGCCCAGCCTCTAAGGAGTGTATCTCTTTCCGAAGAGACCTCGCGTCGGATACTCCAGATTTGATCGTTGGTATCGGATCCGGGAACTCTCTCGACGTCTGGATCTGGTCCAAAGACGTCCAAACTTGCTTTGGGGCCTCTTCTAGCACCTGTTTTATCCAGCAGCTTAAAGTCATCGATATCTGTCGTACTGATGATTCCATGTTTACCGACTTGCTGTTTTTCCTAATGAACGCTTGATTCTTTAACTCAACATTTAGGCGCCGTAGATGAATTAAGTAAACTTCTGATAATCACTGCAGGCCACATAAAACGAACCTTGGTAGAATTAAGCATGAAACTGCATACTTCTAGCAGCGGTATGCCTTCTCAAGTAGAGTGCTTCAAGGTAAGCAGATGCGGAGAAACGCGGGTTGAACTCTCTACCCCCAAAGATCACATTCACATAATGCAGCGGAGCGTGACAAGTAGATGGTCAATCCAAAAGCTGCATTTTTTCGATGATTTTATTTTATTTATTCTAGAAGACTAACGATAGTGGTAAGGTGTATAACAGAACAATCCGACAACCTACTCCAATGTCATTTGCCTTCTAGTCACACCACCCACTGTTTGACGCCATCATTGGAACTATATCCTATACAACACGCAAGCTACAAAGCGACGCAAGCTATGGTCGTCCGCAACCACAAAGCGTATTGCATAAGCCGCACATATCTTACTTTGAAGAACACGCATTGGAATTGTGACAATTGATAATAACCTCTGCCTTTTCGATCCCATCAACAGAATCTGCAATACATGGAAGCGGGATGTACTGAGCATTAGTATTGACAGGCTCAGCAGCATCAGTCTTGGGCTTGGCTGCATCAACAACTATGTGGAAAGCCCGTGGAGGCTTCGGCGGCTTTGGATGAGTTGATGGAAACAATTCAGTGTCCGCAGGAGCAAGGTACAGACCGCGGCAATCGGTCGTATCTGTATTCTCGCTGATGTCTTCTGCAGCCCTTCTCGGTCTGCTGTTGTCTAGAGCCTACGGTTCAAATAAGCCCCGTAACTTTGGTGACTTCAGCTGACAAATATAGCGAAACATCAGGGTGCTTACTTAGGGCAGCTTCATTGGATCTATAGCTTGTCCAGAGTATTGGAGGTACTTGGCCTCACGAAGCACACTGTTCTTTGCTGACACAATTAGTCTGGGATGCTATGGTCAATGTCCTGGGGCATGACAGTACCTGGCATTCGTACTGATGCTCAGCGCATCGGCATCTACATTGCAAGTCTACTATATATCTCCGTTGTCGCGGGATTTATAGGATAGGGTTCATCTCGGGGTGTAGAACAGGAGCTAAAATTGCTATAGATCGATGAGGATCCTTAAGCGCCCTTTATTATTTTGCAATTTTCGGCCAACTTTACTGCATACGTCTTCATGTCTATTGAATATGCATTTATCTTGTTTAGTTCTCAAAGCAGGAGAGAGATTTTACTCTGCGTGGGTGCTTCATGCTTAATGATACTCATCGCTGGGGTCCTACTCAGCTAGAGCGTCGAAAGGCTCTATTTATTGGCAGGTCATGTGGACTTGGGTGAGTGAAAATTCTCTTAATTTGCAGGCCAGCCTAAAGGTTATTACCTATTGATCCCGTGATTGTTACAATTAGTTCTAATTCCCACCGTAATAGATCTTTAATAAACTAAGTAGTATAAGTATAGAGTAGGTAAAGGGGGTAGTAATGTATACTTCTTATAGTAATAAAGTAATATTCGGGCAAATAGGCTTCTATCTTTGGCGTAAACTAGTAGTAAAAAAATTCTTAAAGTTAAGAACGGTATTTAGACCTGTAATAATATCTCCCCCAAATCTATCAATTGCTATCGCGTATCGTTGTTGTAAGGAGCGGCTATAAGCCTTTAACCACTCAGCTAAACTGACCAAAAGGTACAATATTCGAGATTGCGCGAAGAGGCTTATTACTATATGTAAAACTCATTTCAGTCACGTGACTTGGTTCCTGACATGGACAATATACCACGCTCCTTAGACGTCTATATAAAGGTATCGGCCATTGATTTTCTTTTACCTATAGTGATAGTAGTTTGGTTACATAGATGACCTGAATGTCCCGGTATTCGATATTTTTAAGATGTTGACCAAGGGCCTAGATAGCATCCAATAGGGATCCTGTGACAAATCACGGGATATGTCACATGCAGTCCCAAGACCTTAGGCTCAGGAGGAATCAACCTCTAGGAGACCCTGGACTTTATAGCAAGAGGACCAATTACGAGCTAGTAAGCGGTCCAGAGATTTCATGGTATTTAAGGCAAGTGACCATGGGCGGTCAGAGGAGGTCGGTCTGACCGTGACTGAACGGTCAGTGGGGGTCGGTTTGACCGACTCTGAACCATACAAGTAGTAATGGTATATAGTCTGGGTCTTCACCCATTAGATAGGAGCTTCCTGCTCAATTAAACATAGCAACTGAATCATATTGTATATCATACAGTTGTTGTTACGAGCTAGACTTCCAAGCCTAGCAACCCAGTGATAGTCCACATACTTCCACACAGCCTACAAACCACCCTACTCCTCAGTTACAGGGTAACAGAGGGCCGTATCGTGACAGATCCTCTCCGCAGGTGAGCCATATTTGGATGCCTCCAACCAACGTCGTAAAGTGTCCATATCGAGAACCGCAATGGATAACTACCTGAGCATGGACAGGAGCTGTCAGCCTGATCATGACAAGGAGCTCGCGAGCTATAAAACTGAAATACATGAGCGGAGGGAGTAATACTGAGTAGAGGGTGAGTCGAGAGCGATTAGAGCGGGCATTGATGACTAATAAAATAAATGCCAAGGGGGGGGCAGGTCTTTTCCATATAACTCCAGACATGTGACCTCGAATTCTAGGTGACAGCATCGGCACTCACTCAGCCTCACTTTCTAGAAGGGTATAAAGATACTTCGATCCATCGCGGTGTGGGTGAATTGATTATACATTACACAAACATAAATTTTTGTTTGGAGTATAGTGGAGTTGCGCACAACCAAAATGAGAGCAGATATTGAACCATCGACTTATCACGTCGGTCTAGCTCTCTGCTTCATACTTGTAGCATATATTTTTTACCATCTAGGTCTGTATCAGTCCAACCTAGCTGCGCATTTGAAACCGAAATTTCCGTGGTTGACAGCAAAATTACCGCTCATACTACCGACTCAAAAGGATGAGAGCTCAAATTCTCCAGATGACGACCCAACGTATATCCAAGGCCTCCAAGACGGTACTCAACAAGCTTTGTTACAATTTGAATACCACGACATGAAGCGGGAGGTCCGACAAAGCCGAATCAGACTAGAAAACAGGGAAAAGGAATTGAAGAACAAATTAGTAGAGGTAGAAGCGCAGGCGAAGAAGAGGCAGAAATGGTTTGAGGAGAATGTTAAGGAGATCAAGAGCTTTAGGGAACAGCAGATCGCGTCGGCTTGGAACCAGAAGCAGGAAAGGGAGAAGGGTATCTTTGGTTGGCTGAGGGTTGGTGCTCGACGGAAGCCTAGTTCCCGGGCTGTGGAGCGGAGGGATGATAGCGCGGAGACACAGCAACGGGATACTGTTAAGCTAAACAACGACGAGAAGGGATGCTGTACAATCATAAAATCAGACCAAAGGGACGAGGAACTGGATACCAAAGTGTTAGTATGGTTGAACGAGAAAGGGGTGGGAATGTAATTGTAAATGAATTGAGTCTGATTTAAATCTCCAGTTTAATGGCGATCGATGATTTTTCAAACGCCTCTTCCAATGCAAGAAACCTCTTCTGCCCATATTTTACAGTCTTACATCCAAACCTACAGCGATATCTCATCGTCGAACCATAAATGAAGTCCATCCTCCTGATTTCGGCTTTTCATCTCCGTCAGTCGGGGCATTCGGCTCTGTCCCTAATCGATCGAGTGGACCTCCTCTTCGCTGTCTCTCTCTTTCCTCTTCAAAAGCGCTCTTAGCTTTCGCAGCTAATCCGAGCTTCTTATCCTCAATGGCTCGCACAATATCACTCTCGCGTACTCCTAAAGAGTCGTCTTCCTCGTTCGATCCTTCGTAGCCGAATCTCCGCTCACTGGTTCCAACATCATTACCCTCTTCCTCTCTCTTCAGGCCTGAGAATAACCAGTCTTTGGCAGATCCAAATATGCCTCTCTTTGCAGCTTTAGCGGCCTTTGCAGCCGCAACCTGGGCGTCATGTTCTGTCTCTCGCTGCATAAAGTTGAGCTGATCCTGTGTTGCTGTACCATTAACCATGGCCTCCGCGGCGGTCTCTATAGCACGAACATGCATTGCCTTTTGCTCTGCGAAGAATTCGGCTCGTTTCCGTCGATTGTATATCATCATATCTCCCAGAGCATAAACAGTAACTCCTCCTGCGACAACTAAAAGTACCAATTAGCTTCAATTTCACCCGGATTATCCTCTAAAACACTCTCCAGCCCTGAATATGGTGTAATTGAACGAGGGAATGCACATACAAGTCGCTGCAATTAGCGTCAGAGCTGTAAATCGATGCGCTCTGTCTGCCCATATCCTCCCTCTCACGATCGCCTTATCAAAAGTCGACACATCTGCAAGTTTGGCTCTATCTGCAGCGGCCCTTAAACGCCTAACTTTTTCTTGTGGTGTTTCTCCGGATGGATTTGTTTGTGGACCTTTAGAAGTTTGCGACTTGGGTGGAGATTGCTTCGCGGAGGCGTGCGGTGTTGTTGAGGTAAATCGAGTGGCATCTGTCGCTGATCGCGGCATCTTGACTGATCAAGATATTCGTCTTGGAGCTATTAGAGCTGAGAGGAGTGGTGACGGCAGTATTTACATTTGTCGAAGCTGCATCAGGCGATACTTACGATTGACTATTTTTTGGGAGGTTCGATGACCCGCAAGTATTTAGCGGCGGAACTAGCCGGGGTCCCATTTACTTCCTACCTGGTTGCATTGACAAACAACAACTTTATCGAAATCCAGCAATTGAGTAACATTGGATGGATTTGAACCTTTGCACAGAATATTTGGATCTCTGAGGTTAAAAGTCGCGAGACGTCAAATCTGGCCATTATTATAACTCAACAGCTAGTTTCAGAGACAGAAGCATGTCTTACAACTACCAGGCGCCAAATTTGGCTTCTATACTTGCTGGGTTGGCCAGTATTGCGTCTCAACCTCCTTCTCAGTCTCAGTCTCAGTCTCAGCCTCCTTCTCAAGAGACAAGTCACTCCCAAGAATATACCCCAGAGCAGTCTCAAGAGCAAGCTCGATATCCACAAAATCAGAATGTTCAGCATGAGGCTCAAGTCCCACAAACCAACGATGCATACAGTCAGATTTTACAACGACAGCTTAATGAAGCTTCCCGGACATCTCAAGCTCCAGCACCAGCTGCAACTCCTACTAAAGTTGTAGACCCTGCTA
The DNA here is from genome assembly GCA_001414415.1 of Hymenoscyphus repandus. Classification (NCBI taxonomy): domain Eukaryota; kingdom Fungi; phylum Ascomycota; class Leotiomycetes; order Helotiales; family Helotiaceae; genus Hymenoscyphus; species Hymenoscyphus repandus. The sequence goes on from LLCE01000136.1 coordinate 27,347, forward strand.
CCATCATCGAATGGTCTGCTGGATTGCGATGTGTGATGAAGACGGTGGCTAGACATGAGCATGTTCTCAACGACATTCGACGAGTAAGTTTTGCCCAAGTCGAAATTTCTTGTACGATGCTTATTATTACTAGATGATCAAAGTTCAACATGAACATGAGGAGCAATGGTTCAAGGGCCGCGAAGTCTTGCTAGAAAAACAAGTATCAAGAAAAGAGGGACAGAAGAAACTTGATGAGGTGTTGTGAGTAAGAAGTTCTTATATCGACGTAAGCTATGTTGACATCCACCAGCAAAGCTATCGGTGGAGCTGTCACTACAGCACCCGCCCCTAACAGTGCGGATGAATTGGCCAGAGAGCTTCAGACCTTTGATATGAAGGTCTACAGGGCTCAGATGGAGATGACGAGAGAGATGACTTCTAAGCTCAGAGGGATGGGCGTTCCATTTTTCGGTACGAAAACAGAGCTTGTGAGACCTCGTGGAGTGGCAGAGACGGGTGGAAGTGGTACTCCGAAAGATAAAGATGAGAAAGGCATGATTGATGAAATCGAGTTGGTGAAGCTTCAGAGGAAGATGCTTGTTATGTTGGAGGATCTTTGCAGCGACTGAATTGGGCCAGAAATAACGCACGCGAAACTTTTGTTGCACGTCGCACGGAAAGGCTCTCTCCATCGTTTCCCAATTCATGCTATCCAAAAGTAATTCAGCAAAACATGCGAAGAGGCTACTCGGCCTGGACCGAACGAGATATTGGTGGCGTCAATACACTAGACAGCGATGAGCCGAGGACACTGAAACGAACCCCGTGAGCCGGGGCGTATCAATATTTTACTACGTTGCGCAATTCTCCGACTGGATGTTGGACTGAATTCGATATTCGGAAGTCAAGTTGGGAACTGTGTTGGGACTTTTCTGACCTCCGAATACAGATCTGGATCGTCAGCTCGCCGACCACAATCGTAAATCTTTCGCCATCTGTTTCAGAATGCGCCTCAACTTGAATTTCCCATAGATAAGAATCTAAAACTCATGGCGCAGGATATCAGGCTCTTTGAAACGATGAAACTTCCTATGCCTAAAGCTCTTCAGCCAGTCATGTTTAGTCTCGACAGATTAAGTGATGGTAGACTTGAGCCTCTGTGAATACCAATTCTCAGCCCTCACGTCATGGAGGGCTAGCATTCCAGGATATTCATTCGCTGGGCAGAAGGAGAATGCTTGCAAAGAGACTCTCGGAACCAAGTTTAGAAGCAACTGTTTGTGTGTCGACAGATCTGGAGACTTACCTTCCGGTCCAAATTCGGCATCCCGTTCTCGGCCTGGTTGACACTTGGAAGTGCAAGTTTGAGCCGGAACGAGGAGCTGCTTCCGGGATATCAAAATCCTAAAGGAGCTTGCTTTGATGAAACTGTGAGAGTTCTTTATTATCGACACTAAATCTCTGAAGCCCAGGACATTAGAATTTAACGTGGTTGTCTGCAATGTTGTATCTACGTAGCTCTGAATAAGTAAGTGACCATCTGGAAATCCACATCACAAGCGTCAAAATCAACTTAGACATCCACCTCTCCCAAACAACTTAGACCTACTACTTTGTCTTGATCGTCTGCACGAGCACCCAAATTGTTCTTCGTTCACGGGGCACGTGTGATTACTCCACTTACCTACTCCAGAACCGGTCTCTAGCCGGTGAGTTTGGTCGTCCTAACGGCCAAGCAGCCTTGTTCGCGAGCTTGTGCCATGCCAGTTACCCGCGAACGAAAACACAGGTCTGCCGTCGCGCAAGAGTGCGATGAGCATCAAAAGATTGAACCTGGAAAAGTCAAGCCTGGATCATGATGACTTGAAGATTTTGTCCCGTCAGGCGCCTTCATTAGGACTGCTTGCATCGCATTTCGCATAGTGAGCAGGCCCTAAAGTTAGCCGGAGTTTCTCTGAATATCACTTGATAATTCAGAAAACGGACATTTACAGAATGGGAGAATGTCAGAATATTGAAAACTGCGATGTGCAACAAAAGATGGGCGTGAAAATCCATCGGATGAGTATTTAAGCCTCGACACGTTACTGGTTGTTTCCCCCCCACTTGGGCTTCATACCCGAGCTTGCTGCCGATAGAACGGCATCTCACAACGATTCAGGAACATAAAATGATGAGTTGATTTTCCCAGACTTTGAGGTTTGTTTTCGTTCAATTGGCCCCTATATTTCATTTCACATCCCTTTGGTATTACATTCCACAGCATATATCAACCGCTTTTTCCTTACTCTCCCTACCCCTCCTTGACTCTCGTCACCATGTCGGGTCCAATCCGGAAAGGACTCTCTTCAATCCTCCAAAAATCTCCCAACGATATCGTCATACTCTCCTCCCTCCGTACGCCCATAACTCGTTCCTACAAAGGTTCCCTCAAAGACGCCTATCCCGAAGAACTCCTAGCAACGGTAATTCGCGCCACCATCGCTGCGAACCCCAATCTCGACCCCGCCCTCATCCGCGATGTAGGAATCGGCGTCGTACTCTCAGAGCTAGGTGGCTCGAAAGCTGGCCGCATGGCCATAAACCACGTTGGTATGCCAACGACGACAAGTTTCTATACCGTGAACCGGGCATGTAGTTCTGGACTTTCTGCCATCACAAATGTCGCGCAGCAGATTGCAACAGGGATGATTGATATCGGTATCGGTGGTGGAATGGAGAGTATGACGAGGAACTACGGGTCAAGAGCCATACCCGTGGAGCTCTGGCCCGAATTAAAAGACAGCTCGTACAAAGATGCAAGAGACTGTATCATGCCCATGGGTCTCACGAGCGAAAACGTGGCCTCACGATACGGCGTCAACCGCGCGGACCAAGACGCATTCGCGGTGGAATCACACCGCCGCGCCGCGAAAGCACAAGCCGAGGGACTCTTCGATGCCGAGATCGTGCCTGTCAAGACACGATATCAGGAAATCAATAAGGCAGGCGAGAAAGTAGGCGAGCTTCAGCAGATAACTGTTGCGAAGGATGATGGGATAAGAGCCAATGCTTCAATTGAAGGGATGAAGAAGTTAAAGCCCGCTTTCAAAGCAGACGGCACATCGACTGCAGGAAACAGCTCACAGATAAGTGATGGTGCCGCTGCTACACTACTCATAAGACGAAGTACCGCCAATGAACTAGGTCTCTCCTCTTCGATCATCGGGAGATGGGCAGGGACTCAAGTTGCGGGCTGTAAACCCGATGAGATGGGTATCGGTCCGGCGCTCGCTATTCCAAAGCTACTGGAGATGACAGGCTTGAAGACGGAAGATATAGGACTGTGGGAAATCAATGAGGCATTTGCAAGTCAAGCTCTTTATTGTTTGCGGGAACTTGGGTTGGAAAAAGCGAATGAGGATGGGAAGGTAAATCCTAAGGGTGGTGCGATTGCGCTGGGTCATCCTCTTGGTGCGACGGGAGCGCGGATGTTGGCTGGTTTGTTGCCAGAGATGGAGAGGCAGGGACTACAAACTGGTGTGGTGAGCATGTGCATTGGGACTGGAATGGGTATGGCTGGGTTGTTTGTTAGAGAATAAGATCGCTTGCTCTATTGTACAAAAGAGGCACATGTCCATGATGTATTTAGGCGCACATAGGGGAATCATGCTTGATGAATAATAGGGAAATGAAAAGCGAAAGACATTATGGCATTACCATTTCCCCCAACGCCATGCTCGCTAAATTCCCATATCCACTTTGATCCCGGATGGGAGAATGAGAAATACCAACCCAAACCCTAATATGTAATGATGTGACTGAAGTGCCCTGGAACTTTCATCCTACACTTTTCGCAATCCGCTCGATACCCCATACTGAAGCTTCTCTTCATTCCTGGATTCCCATTCATTTCTGAACCGAACCCCGAGCCCGTCCAAGTCCTTAGGCTGTGTTTTGACCTCGTGTGCCCCTTCTTTGTTGGGGTTTCTCTCTCGGGATGCGACAAGTTATCCACCTCCATTTGCATATCCCCGATACCATCAACGATGATGCTAGGACTCATCTCTCCCTCGCTGATAGGACTTGGCAGCCTTCTGCCTCGTCTGAATCTGTCAACCGCAGCCTCATCATCGGCGAAATCGACATCATGAATCGATGCTTTCTCTGATCGGATGTGTGGCGCGAACGAGCTGTGAATCGGCGTGGGAATTCGCCCGGCGATACTGACAGATGGATCGTTATGGAAGACCCCGGGTGAAAGATGAACGCTATCGGCCATCTCCATATCGTCGGAGAACATGGTCACATCAGAATTTCGAGTTATTTGTGAACTGTAAGGAGATGTTGGGCCACTTTGTGTGACTGTGCATGCTGGCGAGGAGGAATAAGGCGAGAAGAAGGATCGTGGCTCGTCAGAGGCGGGCTTGTCTTCGGCATCAGAATCTGCGGGTGTGATCGTTGGAGGGACGGCTGGTTCGGAGGTGTAATTGGTATTGAAGATGAACGGAGGAGAGAGAGGACGAGCAAGATTAGGTGATTGTCGAACAGGTAGAGTAGCGATTCTTCGTTTCTGGTAGAATGTTAGATTCAGCTTCAATTCAAGAAATGTAATCAGGCTATAGGCTGCTTACAGATCTATGCTCACTGAAGCCGGCGGGACCTGTATCCTCCTCGTCTTCCCTCCCCCGCTTGCGATAGTTTGTGAATTCCGTAAACATTGTTTCCTGATGATAGATTATACTTTAGATGAAAATCTTGGACGTATCGTTGAGGTTTGGCTGTGGTGTTGTGTGAGATAAGGCCGGCAAGGCTAGTCGAGACCAGGCTGGGTAGGTTGACTGTATTAATGCGAGGAGCGATCGGATTCAGGCGAGGCCAACAGAGGGGATCCCTGATATTATATTCTCAACTTATGGAATGAAGAGGAAGAGTTCGTCACATGGAAGATGGCGCTTAAGTGGTGGGTTTCAGTGTTGCTTCATCCATGAGCACGGGTGCTGTGAAGCGGTTTTGGATGTTGAGAGAGAGATCCGGGGTAGGCGCGAAGCTCTTGGTCTGACGCGAGGTGAGTAAGGCGGGTCTGGTAAGGCACCCAAACAGGCTTCACTATTCCAAGCGATCGCAAGCGATTTTTAGCCACCCCCAAGATAGGTAAGCACAGGGTTGTACCTCTAGGCGACAAGAACCTGGAATGATGATGGAACAATAAGTTTCCGAGATTCCAATGTTTCTCAAGATGTACAAAAAAATCACATCAATCTGTTTAATGTGCTTTTTGATCCCAAGCACGGCAATGGAACGTCAATGTTGTGACCAGCACTCCCGGCAAGTCGACCAATTTGAGCACTGCATCTTTCCCCCGGAAGCCCACCGAGGCCACCGAGCTCATGAAGCAATAGGATGCCGTACAGCACTGCGACTCAACAGGCGGATCTTCAGGCACATTGAAGGACCGTCAAGCAACACAAAGTTACTTTTAGAGTACACGGGAGGATTGTACTACAGATGCAGCGAAACTCCCCGGTCCACAATTGTCTCCCAATCTCTCAATACTTCCACCGTCCTCCAAAGGAACGTTGGTGGTCAACTCTTGGGACGAGAATGCGAGGCTGAGCATCGCAGGATCTTCGGTAAATTTGACCGATTGAGATTCTTGCTGCAACAGTTGCTATAATGATGACAGCTGAAATGTGATTTGAGGAAGCTGACTGTGTTAGCTGGAGGTCTGGGATGTAATGGACAGATATCAATGAATATGGACGTCTAGACACAGGAATATCTCCCCGGTCGATTTTGTTAAATGTGGGTAATCTTTACCTCCGTACCGATCACAAGAGGCAAAGACTGGCGGGTAAGCTCATATCCGCACTAGGAATTTAACTAACTCCCTTCCTGCTGTTCTGAATCCTCATGGCGCAAAAGAATGGCATCTGCTTTATTGAGACTGTCGATGGCTTCAACGAGGCCAGAATCAACTCTGCAAGCGCTTGGAAAAATCTGAGCTCCTATTGGACGCGAAAGACCTCGATATCACGTGTGATAAAGGTCTAGATTACCGCTATTTCAGGTTTGTGGCTGATTATGGGGAGTCGTCAATTTCTCCCAATTTTATTTTACCCCTCCACGGTGCCGTACAAAGTACCATTTCTCACTTCGTGTTGACTCACACTGTGCAACGTCTCGCAAACTTACTATTTAGTTCCGAGTCCACCTTCTTTGTTTATTCTTGCAATTAAAAACAGCAGATATGCCTATCCTCGACATAGAACCACTCGTCGCAGACGACACTCGAAGTAAGAAGAGACCCCGCCATTATGTCGCCCATGTTCTTCTACCCATTGAAAAAGCGATTGCTAAATGACGATCTAGTCTTGGGACAAGATCCCCTGATTCCTCCAGCCTTGCTCGTTTCCGAAATTCCCATGACAAATAAGTCTTTGCAGACTGTTCTTGAAGGTCGCCGAGATGCTGTCGATATCATTATGGGTCAATCTGACCGCCTCCTTGTCGTCTGCGGGCCATGCTCCCTCCACGATCCGACCACAGCCATTGAGTACTGTCAAAGATTAAAAGCCTTGTCTGAGAAGCTATCGGATGATCTTCTTATAATCATGCGAGCTTATTTGGAGAAGCCCCGCACAACAGTCGGATGGAAAGGGTTAATCAACGACCCAGATATCGATGAGTCTTTCAAAATCAACAAAGGACTCCGCATTAGTCGTCAATTGTTCTGCGACCTCACTCATGCTGGAATGCCAATTGCAACCGAAATGCTCGATACTATCTCTCCCCAATTCCTTGCTGATATGATCTCCCTTGGAGCAATTGGCGCACGAACCACTGAGTCACAATTACACCGAGAACTTGCATCCGGTCTATCTTTCCCAGTTGGATTCAAGAACGGGACAGACGGCAGTTTGACTGTTGCGATTGATGCTATTGGATCTGCTGCCGCGAAACATCATTTCATGGGTGTAACGAAACAAGGTCTTGCTGCCATTACAAGAACTAGCGGAAATGAACATGGTTTCGTCATCCTTCGAGGTGGTACCAGAGGCACAAATTTCGATGCTGAGAATGTTAAGCTTGTGAAAGAGACTTTGGAAAAGAAGAAGCAGAAGCAGGCTATTATGATTGACTGCTCACATGGTGAGTCACCATTACCTACATTGCTGCGAGCTAATACTAACAATGAGAAGGCAATTCCAACAAAGATCACCGCAATCAACCTAAGGTAGCTGCAGTCGTTGGCGAACAACTACGGGCAGGCGAGAAGTCAATCATTGGTGTCATGATTGAGTCCAATATCAATGAGGGCAACCAGAAAGTCCCATCAGAAGGCCCAGCTGGTCTCAAAAAGGGTGTCAGTATCACGGATGCTTGCATTGACTGGGATACAACAGTTACCGTTCTCGAGGAATTAGCGTCCGCTGTTCGAGATCGCCGTAAGGTTGGTACAAATGGTCACAGTGCCAAGGTAACCACTTTAGAAGAAGGGTCGAATTGAGTTGCAGCATTTGGTGAAGGATTATAGTGAATGGCGTATATGGAGCAATTTCTTTTCTACCTGCGACCAAGCACGAGAAGGGTATCAATGGGTATCTAAGTATCGCATTGCAAGGGACGATAAAAAATGGAGCACATTTTGAGGTTTTCGTAAAACTCTTTCATAACAAGTCTGAATGTGGTGCTAGACTTTGTGATGGTGAGATTTATAAATCATGAGAGCTTGAGGTCTCATGTGTATCAACGCTATGCAAAACCATGTCCACCGAAATATGCCACAAATACCTTCCTATGCCCAAGCTCAAGACTAAGCTCAACATCCAGATTCACAAACGGCTACTTTTCACGATCGCCTTTTCTTCTTTGCCCATCTCGACGCTGGGCAATGGAGCAACCTCATCCACAACTCCCTTGACAACCCTCATATTGACATAACCCTCCCCAGGACTCGCCCACGTATAGTCTTTCAAATTGCCCAGGATACTCCAAACACCATTCGCCATATCCTCAATATTCTTCCGTCTCTCCACACCCCACACTTTCTTCTCTTCCTCCACACTTCTCCCCATGACTGGCAACCCATCGAGTACACTATTGTAGACTCTCATTGTCTCCTCTAGTTCCTCAAGGTTACTCACACCCATAACAGAGACTCCCAATCCCCCAATCCCACCTAATGTCGCGCCTTCTCTCGCCCACGTCTCCAGCGCCCAGCGAATCGCGACCGTCTCCAACTTATCCCCCTTTCTCGCAACATATTTCGCAGCTTTCGCAACCTTCTCCCGCAGTTCCTTGGGCGCGGGATGGAAATCCCCCTTCCCGCCCACGGGTACGCCTTTACTCCTCAACAGCCCCATCCCGAGCGGACTCGCATTTGGCACACAACTGACACCAGACCGTCTCAACCTCTCCAGTCCAGCGGTCGCTAAACTGGTATTCTGAAGTGTGAAATTCGCATACGACATCACAGCATCAAGCGGTTCCCCCGTCTCACTTAATACCAACTCCGCAAGCTCACACAGCAATGGGACAGGGTAACCGGAAATCCCAATATATTTCACTGTGCCCTCCTCATCGCGGATCCGCCGCAATTCACAGACCGCGAGCAGGACTTCAGCGGGCGTGACGAACTCAACGTCGTGGCAGTAGACGACGTCGAGGTAGGATGTGTGTAGGCGAGCCAGGGAGCGTTGGATGGAATACCGGACCCATTCTGGACTGTAGTCGAACTCTGAGGCACATATGCGGCCGACCTTTGTGAGAATTTGGTAGGTGTGTCGCGGGTGCGAGGTGAGGAGGGAGGGTTGGGTGAGGGCGGTGCCCAGGAGTGATTCCGAGGGGCCGTAGTAGGGGGATGTATCGAAAGCGCGAACGCCGAGGGTGAGGGCTCGGTGGATGATGGCGTTGCAGGGGATCAGGGAGGTGTCAGGGTTGTATTGGTTGTTGAAGGTTGCGGTGCCGCAGATGAGGGGGGAGAGAATGGTTGAGAGGGGAGGTTGGGTTGGTGGCATTGTCGTGGTTGTTTATATGTTCTGAAAATTGGGTTCGTGGAGGAGGGGACTGCAGATATAGGGTTTATGAAAGAGTACGAGGCACTTTGACAGTGACGGCAGCTATGAGAGCATAATATACACGTCGACATGAATCCAAGATGTAAGAAATATGTTGCAAACAAACAGAGAAAGATATATGGTGGGGCAACAGTAGCTCGTTTTGAATCCGGGATGGAGGGTCTTCTTTTCGATGGGGTCAGACCGAATTCGATAAGCCCCAGGAACACCGCCCAATATAGAAGCTGCCAAGGATCGGAGTAGCTATGGCTGCTATACTAGCGCGTTCTAGTGCCATATGTTTCCGGACTCTCGTGTGGTTGACATACTAGAAGGAGGGGCCTAAAATTTGTTTTGACAAAATCGAATGCGTCAACACTTTTGGCGTTTGCGCCTCGCGCCCTACACACTGCTGCTTTGGGTATTTCGGTACCAAATCCTCGAGATATGGGCTTTGGATATAGGCGATCATGTTTCGTTACTCGTCTACATGTTTCAACTGTGTGGGATGGGTTGCGCAAGTGTGGATGGGATTTTGATACAGCCGTTTTCGTCTGATGATCGCCGAGCTCAATTAAGACCTTTGTAGATCGAGGTCTTGCCGGGATTACGACATTTGATACTCAGCTAGTGGCAGGGGTCTCAACAAATCACAGAAGCGGTGAGAGAGGCGTGGGATCATGGCTTATCGGATTTATTAAGTCTACTATCGCCGAATTTCTTCTCAGGGTGGTTGTATTAACTGTCAAATGTGATTCAGACCACTTTGTGATTATGGAAAATTAGTTTGGCAAGATGAAAGCAATCACCTTGTGTGATATGTAATTACTGTAGAGTTGCTTCTGTCTCATCGAATTGAATGTCGTGCTTGTCTTACAAATGCCCAAAGGGGAAACGATGGCAAAGAGCTTGCTCGTGAGAGCTCGCAGGAAGCTTCGGATGTACCACCGACGGGTAATAAGATCTGCCTTTTGCGTGCTCGTATGACACTAAGAGGAAGTTGGTCAGTGTAGCTAAATGAAAAGAGATTATAGTAGGTGAGGATATTGATGCGACTCGAAGCTTAGTGTTATACTCAATTTAGTATTTAATTATGTTTGAGGTTGTTCCCGACGTGCTTTTGGCGTTGGCTCGTGACTTTTTGATAAGTTTATCCAAAGATTTTACATGTAATTGGCTGTGGCATAACTTTCAATCAACTCCAGTAAGATTACTCGAATATCGAGACTATGCTCGATTGGCGGGGGATGGATTTTTGGAATTGATTGTTGTTGATAGGACACTTCGAGGAGACCAATAGAAGTGCTTTGTTGTTTGAGAGTGTTGCAGTAACATTTGCCATATTTGATGATACGTTCGCAACGCCAGTAGCATCACTCAGATAACAATGTCGTTATTGTCATCCGAATGAGGCAATAGTCACTGTTCAAGGATTTCGAGATGAAAAGTGAGCGCCATAGATACAATTGGGTAGCTGGATGCAAAGGCAAAGTCATGAGGGACGGTGTGTGAAGTCAGATCCATCTGTAATGCGCAACATTTGCAGAGCCATGATCATATCAGAATTGAAGGAAGTCGAAGTAAAGTTTTTGAGAAGCCTAGTGTAATCTGTAGACCTAGCACACTTTTAGGTTTCCAAGAAACACAGCCCTCCAAAACTTCGTGTCGTCACTTGACATCATGCTTTGATATACAGAAAATGATATGATGCGGAATGCTACCAAGCAGCGGTGAGATAGAACAAAAAAGATAGGCGCTTTATGCGTAGTTCTTCTGTTGAAAGCACTCGGTCAGAGCGAGTGAAGAGCAGTAGTGGGTTTCAGATACTTAGCTTAACCCAAAACGCCTGGAGCTAACTTGTGCATAAAGACTCAGGTACACATACACGTGCCAGGTCGTGCAGAGCTCTTTAATAGGGTAGATCAAGCCCTTCAACCCCATTATTGAGAGCTTCGTCAAGCCAGAGAAGTGAAGCTAAGATGCCAACTAGTCGTAAGTGATATTTACTCCGTGGGTATGCACTGCATGTCATCCTAGATGGCCATCGTCTGATGGCCATTCAGGCTATTCCGCCCCTTGAGCTCGAGACCGAGGTTATGGTGGAACCATGAAGCTTGATATCATAAAAAAGAGTGTTGAATTTGCGTGAGATATTTCAGTTGCGGAGGCTATCGCCTTATGCATCGGAGAATTTTGAGAAAGTCCTTTCGGAAGTATTGGGCAAATAAGCTAATAATAATCTCCTCTCGTCAATGTTTTGTTTGAGTCTTGTTATTGTCATTGTGAAGTCAAGCTGGGCTCAAGCAGAAGCAAACAAAGCATTGGGCCGATACTTCCGGCGACACCTTCTAGCGAGCCATGCCCATGCTTAGCTGGGGAAAGCAAGTTGACCAAGGACAAGCTTGCACCTCCTCCCACTACTCGTCACCTTTGCGCAGCAATCAATAGTGGCGCCTTCCTCCAAGCAAGTGAGGATTTGGGACTTTAGATTCTGAATTCTTTCTTTGATGAGTTTTCACTCTCGTGGCGCTTCCAGTGGTTTCACCCTCTATCAACATCAGAATAACAGAGCACTAGAGCGGCTCCAGATGACCTCTTATCGCATCCCCTGCAACTGATTGTTCGCGCGCTGAGACATCAAGAGACGACATTCCAGTACCCGGCCCGCCTCTTTATCTGAACGCAGCTCGTGTGATCCAACCTTGAAATACACGAACAAGGGGATCAGATCAATCTCAACGGCACTGCAGCGTGGCTAGGGTAATGAAAAAATCCCCAAAGACAACCGTCAACTTCTGTCCGATCTATCCTGACATCGTACCAGTACTTTGCACTTTGCCAACGCCTGCTTCGCACGAATCCCCACGCTTAGACCTGCATGAACCCAACGACTCCGCGTTTGTCCTCTACGCCATCACTACCAACTTTTTTTTGGCCCCCGTCAAACAAGCATCACTATCATTCACAGCACTCCCTCGATGAATGATTGATGCCGCAGATGCAGATCATCTTTTAGCAAGATGGGAAACAACAGTACGAGGGAGTCGAGGGGCCAAGAGTCCTCTGGCAGAGGTGATGGTGGGACAAGTGGACCAGCTTCTCCTACAACAAGCAATCAAGCCCAACAACCATACAACTCGAGAGGTGGCCGAAGCAGCAGGCCCGACCTTTCCTCGATACTCGGCATAGGCAGTTCCAATAATGATGTACCGGAACGGAGGGAAACCAAGCAGGAGAGAGAGGCAAGGAAGTTGGAAAAGGAGAGAGCTGCCAGAGTCAAGGAAAGGGAACGAAGCATCAAAGAAGAACATGTAGATGGTGGTTATCTAGTCACCATGGGTGTATACACTGGCCACGAGGATTTTAATAAAGTAGTGGTTAGGCAATTAATGGTATGCTGAGCATTTAACGATGCCTTTTAGGAGCTGTTTACTGACGAGGTGTAGATTGAACGGAGAATAGCACCTTTCTGGCGCGGGCTCGATGATTTCAACGATGGATGGGCAGAGCATCAAATTGTTGCTGCCGGTAGAGGTCTACCTATACCTGCAGCGGATGAGATACCACATGAAGATCTCACACAAGCTCTATCTCCCGAATCTGCGCATGCATCAAACAACAACCTACAGAACCTCATGGTCCCGATCGGTGGTAGATCCCTCTCTGCAGCCTCGGACGCCTCTACAACCCTCTCTCCATCCCACCCGGCATTCTCTCCGACGTCACCAACGCCTCCTCCCGCTCAATCGTCGTCTCCCTTCCGACCTAGGTCCAAGACCTTAGCTTCTCTTACAACCTCCTCCAAGAACGCTTCTTCTTCTACCGCCGAGTTGACACCCCGTGAGATTCAACTTCCACACGATCCTTACGTCAACGGCCAGCAACTTGAGCTTTTCCTTTACAAAGATGCTGCTGAATGTCCGATATGCTTTCTTTATTATCCACCATATCTCAATAAGACAAGATGTTGCGACCAACCGATATGCTCTGAATGCTTTGTACAGATCAAGAGACCAGATCCTCATCCCCCGGAGCATGAACATAACGATCCCTCGAATCCAAACCCAACTCCACCTGCGGAGCCAGCAGCAGATGCTGAACAATTAGTGTCAGAGCCAGCTACTTGCCCATATTGCCAGGCGCCAGAGTTTGGTGTCACATTTGAGGCTCCTCCTTTTCGACGAGGATTGTCGTACGCTAATCTCGGTCATGGTTTGAGCAGCCTCTCGTCGGCCATGTCATCGTCGTCTTCGTTGAACTCAACAGCCGGTCCCGCTGTCATCCCCAACACTCACAAGAGACGGACAACCTCTATTTCAGCTTCAGCACCGACTGTGATCACCACTGACAGAATTCGACCAGACTGGGCTACGAAATTATCAAGCGCTCGATCACATCTAGCTCGACGTTCAGCTGCCGCTACTGCGCTCCACACTGCCGCATATTTGATGAATGGTAATACAGAGAATAGAGGCTTTAGCTTTGGTGGTCGAAGCCGATTCGGAAGACATCGTAACGAGAACAGCCCTGGTACTAGTGGGGCAGCAACACCTTCACCGGTCACGGGTAATGAATCAAGAAGTGCGGCAGATCAAGCCTCTCAATTGCGGAGAGAGGCTCAGGATGGTGGTAACTCGAGGCGGCGTACCAGAATGGAAGATTTGGAGGATATGATGATGATGGAAGCCATCAGAATGAGTCTAGAGGCCGAAGAGGAACGCAAGAAGAAAGCTGAGAAAGAAGCTGCTAAAGAGGCGAAGAAAAAGGCGAAAGAAGACAAGAAGCGAGAGAAAAAGGAGAGAAAGGTGTATGGCAGTGGTGCGAGCTCAGCCAGTGGAAGCGCATTGAGTTTATCGCTACCAGGCATTGGTAGGAGAAGAGGCAATAGTGGCGCAAGTAATTTGGCCAGAGAAGTCACACAGGAACGAACTGAGCCTTCAGATTCTAAGGGGAAAGCAGTTGATCGTGGTTATGCTGGGCCCATCTCCTTGGCGCCTGTAGACATTGGTGGTAGAAGGGAGAACGTTCCTAGTTCTGGAATTCCTGGCGCTCGACATATAGACTCAGCAACTCTCACAACAATTAGCGACTTGCATCAATCCTCACCTTCCCCCACAGCCCCGGACAAGCCATCACATCTTCGCCAAATGAGCAATGCATCAAGTCCAGCTTCATCATTTGTGGAATCAGCTTCTGGAAGCTTCAAGAATGATCATCATCTCCATGGTTCATCTTCAAACCTTCAATCACCCGCTGACTCCAGCAACAACGTTGCTATTAGTACAAACGGGACCCCTACTGGCGATGATTCGAATGCAAACCCTGCTTTGGAATCGATGTTTAACTTTCAGAGTCTGGCGGCAATGATTGTTAAAGAGGATGGCGATGTCGATGACAAACAAGATGCCGCGAGGCACATCGAACATCTCAACGGGGAAACCTCAGAGAGCAGATCTCGCGAGAACTCGAGCTCTGGACTAGGGGAAAGTGTTGCTACTTTGCAACCTAGCAGGTCTAATAGAGAACGAACGAACGGTGGAAGCCACGCAGCTACATCGGACCTTACGAGGAGTACACCCGAAGTTATGGTTACTCCAGAAACACCTGCAGCAAGGACCGAGCACGAGGAAGAAGGGAAACAACTAGGATCTGGCTGGAGTGAGCAAATCACCAGAGAGATCACACAGTAAAGACTTTTCCCGTTCGTAGACCGAGGTTACGGCTACGATGAATGAATGGATGCATGACGATATGGTGGAGGAACTCGCGACGAGATTTTATGCATGACACATAGTAATGGAGGCGTTTTCTGAAAGGAGTTATTTGGAGACTCATCGTTGGTGTGGGGGTGGATTGTTTTGTGGTTGGCATCAAGGCGTAATGGATAGCGGACGGAGGGAATCACTCCTATGTGTGCCCTTGTATTTATGTGCTGGCGATTATGTCTACTAGGGCGCTTCGAGTCTGCAGCGGTGCATCATGGTAGGAATAGGAAATAGATCGTAGTGAAGAGAAAACAGCCACTTTTACATATATAAGCTCTGCTTGCATTTCATCTTGAGGACATGTGGGAGTATGTTTTTTTGGTAGATTAGGCGATAGAAAGCCACAGTGTCACGTACTCTATCTTCAATTCTCTTCACGAACCAAGCCTTTTGTCAGAGTACCTGAATGGCAATTTCGGGATTTGCTAGTAGATGATGGAACAACAGTCACTTCTCGAAGATGGCTATAATTTCATCTTTATTTAGTTGATATCAGTAGTGTCTTGTATCCATAGGCAGAAAGATAATCCCGGTTGTCTAGTAATGGCGAGACAAAATGAAGGAGCAGCTAGCTAGTACATAGAAGGGAGCAGGCCAATTCAAAGGTCCTCGAACGATGGTTTGCGCCGACCAATGCCTGGGGAGACGGCAAAACTCCAGGACGACACAAAAGTGCGACGTGCAACAAAAGGGACTTTGGTACCTCGTAGCTTGACGAAAAAAGGGGGGGTGGTGCGATGTGAGAGGGTGTATTGGGATAGTGGAGGGGATGTGGCTGGCTGAACGGGGAGCTGAGGGCACGTGAGGAGGAGATTGTGTAACGTGGGTAAAGATGAGTATGAGGATTTGTGACCAAAATCTAGGGAGACGGTAGGAGGATGAAAGAGATGAGTTTTGAATGGGTGTATTCTTGTGTGAAGTAAAAAGCTAGCATTGACATTTGTCTAATGATTGAATATAATGAAGAACGGTTCTACTTTTCAATATACGAGGACTTCGGAGCTGTGCACAGATTCTTGGCTTGGAGGCTAGAATGCAGTAAGGCCGTTGGAGGGTAAGGTGGAAAGCTCGAAATCATATATGTAGATCGAAAGGTGTATGGGTATTTCCTACATGCTACCGTCCCCACCAATAGCGCTGAAATCATCGTCCACCACCTTGTCAAAGTACTCGTACTATTTGCTAGGCGGGCGAGCAGCCGAATCCCCCAATTTCCATAGATATACTAGCGTACATTTCTGAAGTTCTTCGAATATCGAATACGCGACATTCATTTCATCTGTGCCCAGGATCGAAATTCAAGGGGCAACCAAATAGTGTTGAGTTTTGGACAATTTGTATGCTTCATCGTGTGCCCTGAGTGAGACCCTCATCGTAGCCTAGCTGGGCGACGAAGCGCAATGGGGACTCCACGTAATGGTTTCAGAGCCCTCAACAGAGAAGCCAAGCAGTTCTTTGTAGATCAATGTTGCCAGATATCATGCTGCTAGTAGCAGAAGGGTGCCATCTCTCCATACCGGCCTGCGTAGGGTCTTTTGCTTGAAAGCTCTCGTCTTTCAACTGCATGTACAGATAGAATCGCGTTAGGTAATAGCCATCAAGTAACGTCCTAACAAGTCTATCGACCAACCGCGATGTATCCCTCTTGAGAATTTCCCCCATTTGTCCCACTCGATTTCCTTTTTTCAAGCACTTTTCTTACCCCCGCCCATCCAAGCAATCCAACTGTCGTCCCGATGAAAGTCAAAACGACAATCTGATCCTTCCTACTGTCTCTCTGAAAGCAAGTCGTCAATACATCTTTGTCTTCGGCATCTTTGCATATAGGTAACCGCTGGCTCAAGCAGAATGCTTTGTTACAAATCGAACAGGAGGTAGAGGCTGCTCGAGAGAATTTGTCGAGGTTGGAGGATGCGGCGTTGGAGAGGGGGATAATGGTGCTGTTTGAGAAGCAGGTACATTTACAGAACGAAGGAGGGGCTGGAAGAAGTTAGAAAGAGTCCAAACAGGGTTTGGCAATTGGAACATACAAGCTGCAATTATTGAGAGTATCAGCGCGCAAAGCGTAAAGAGTATATTGAATCTAGCCATTGTGGTGATGCCTTTCTTGTAAGAAGCCTATCCTTAGATGAGGAACTGACTACCAAAGCGACCACTTTATAGCTTGGGACTCAATCTAACATACTCTTCAACATGTCCCAAAGTAAGGCGAGAGTTATGACAATCGATAGGCTGTCTATACTTCGGACCTTTACTTGGTGTTGATGCTGTCGGCCGGAGACACGGTCAAAGCTTGACGCTAAACGAAATTCGGCATCGCGTTCTCCAAAAAGTTCCATTGACCATCTACAATTCCTCCATCAGCACATGTCCTCCACCACAACCTCGAAATGCGTCGAATACCGAGAGTCATTGGCGCCCCCATTGCCCTGCGCTCCAGAATCATCCAAAAATCGAAAGACTCTATATGCTTAGCCTGTCGACTGCAAGCTACCTCTTACTCAACCTCTACCGAAAGTCAGGCCAAGGAGAAGCAGTCAAGCTTCACACAAGGTCTTCGAAAGAAAATATGGGGCCAGGATAACCCACCGGGACCTGAGGATCCTTATAGCAGTAGTCAACTTGGTGGAATCAAAGTAGATGACCAATTGTCAGTTGATACTAACGCCGATGGTCTTTTGATTAATCCCGGGGAATCGGAGAGGTTGAAGAGGTTGGAAGGACAGCAGGAAGAGAGGGAAAGAGAGGAGCTGATGAAGAATTATGAACAAGCATCCTCTTGGGATGGCTTAGAAGTCATTGGAGATCGCAGACCGCAATTGACGAAAGGCAATCATTATACGGGTTTCGTGCCAAAGAATGTCGTCGAGGATACCGAGGAAATCATCATTGCATTGCATAGAGCTGTGGTCGAGGCACATGCCCTCAAACAGGCCGGACAACCTTTGGCAGACATCTCAAAAAACATGGTCACCGACATCGATTGGACGGTCAACGTTAATGTCATCCCTACGGCATCTGGGACGACTCTAGAATTCAGCGAAGGAACAATACTAGAGGATGTCGTGCAGCAGATCGTAGCAAGCCCCGAGAAGAACATGGAAGATCTAGAGGCACCGACTGAATCCCAAGAAGATGTTGAGGCTGATAGGTCGACTGAGGATCCTTTACATCCAGAGGCAACCGAAGACGAAGTCAACCAGAAACGGAAACCTACAGAGTCCGAAGAAGATGTGGTTGCAGATCGGTCTCAGGAGGATCCATTGGAAACTGCTGAAGGAACCTATGTTAGCCATAGTGAGATTATTGCTTCGTGGAACCAAGCATGGCTAGAGACACCAGTAGAGGATCTCGAGGTCAAATTTGCTGTAAGATTTTCTGACTTGGTTCTACCTTATTGAAAACTAACAGATATTAGATTCTGAAGCGGGTTACTCAATTGACCGGAATTCGAATTGCAGATACAGCAATACAACCATCACGTACAGTCAAGACACTACTTTCCCATCTCGTCAAGCCACCAAAACCTGATAAGCTCATCGATGTTCTTGGGGACAATCAAGCACTGAAGCACATCCCAAATCTTTTCATTACTGGAAAGAAAATAACTTCATACGATAAGCAAACCATGCTAGGTCGACAAAAGCTGATCGATTCAGAGTTGAAGAAGCGTGGGTTACCACTCTTTGGTGAGGATAAGGCGCGTACTCTTCGCTGAAGAGGAGCAAGGCTTTGATGTACAACAACAAGAACAATGTATGAAGGGTTCCGAGCGAATTTAGAAATGTATGATACCGAACAACATTGGGGCAAGCGGGTTCCAAATGTAGACCTGATGAATCAAATAAGTTTGGAAAGTCTAAAGTGATAATATTTTGAAGCTCATTTGTCGTATTGGTCGGATATAGTAGCTGGCGGCCAGTGGTTTCCCAAGTAGAGTTCATCAAAGCACCTGAAGCTTTCTCATGAGATTACCGGCACATGCTATCATCGACTGTACGAAGTAGTTGATGACTTTCCCGATACATCATTCCACACATTAGCAACAAAGGCCCATTGATTGCTCCAGGCATGGCATCGGGTATCATTCTTATTTAATCATTACTTCCCATCCCATAATTACAATACATCCCCGGATATATCTATCCTACACAACTTTCTAAAAATACATTACACATTCCCTCATTTCACATTCAGCTTCCTCACAACAAGAAAATAACTCCAATTCCAACCCACATTAACCTCCACATACACTCATTAACGTCCTTCCTCGCACCTCCACTAGTGTTTGTCGTACTAGCAACTCCAGCAGCAGTGCCTGTAGCGCTACTTCCTCCTGCTACGCTTGGCATACCAGTCGTCCAGAGAACAGTCGTCACAGCTGTCCCACTTGCCGTGCTGAAAACGATCGATGTACTGTTGCCGAATGGTCCTTGAGTCGTGATAGTGGAGTTCGTGACCACCCCGGTTGACAGTGGAACAACAGTTGAGATCGTGACTGGCGAAGATGTTACACTTGCCGAAGACGACGAGGATGAAGATGTACCTGAGGCTGCGCTGGAAGAGCTGGATGAAGAGCTGCTACTAGTCGTCAACACCGAAGTAGACGCCTCACTCGTCTTCGCAACCCCAGGTAGAGAAAATGACGACGCCACAACACTCGCAATTGACTCAATCGCCGGTCCCGTATTCCCAGATGGCGCTGTAGAAGGGACCTGGGTCCCATTCTTTCCCGGCGCAAAAGCTGCATCCCAGATCGTCATATTGTACGTCCCGCAAGCCGTCGCAACATTCCCAGCGCCGAATATCGTGTGATTTCTCAAGGCACCTGTACATATACCCATTAGTCCCTTACCATACTACTAGGAGAAATCGCAAGACTCACAAGCATCAATCAGACTCCCAAAGTCCGTCCCACATCCAACCTCACTACATGCGCCGGCAACATTCGCGCTCTCAAAGCCTAGCGAGATCCACGGATCCGTAGCGCTGCCCGTGAAGCTCTCCTTGGACGCGAAACTGGTGCTCGCGAGACTGTTGCAGAAAGTCTTATACAAGAAGACGACTTTCTCGATTTGGTACCCATTTGTGGATTCAGGGCATGTTGGAGGAGAAATTGCGGCTATGAGAGTCGCGAGGGCGAGGGGGAGAGATAGAGATAGTGCGCGCATTGTGGTTAAAAGAGTGTGTTCATCAAGATACAACTATGAAAATAACGCGCGAAAATCTTTCAAGCAGAAACAAGAGCAGAGAAAGACTAGACGAACAGAAGGAAAAGAGAGTATGGAGTCAGGATGGGGATCTCCAGATTCTGAAACGTGCGCGATGTGGAGTTGAGTATGGAGCGTCCTACCGGTTTTAATTTGCCCGTGGATAATGTCTTTTATGTGCTGAACATGTCATAACCATGACTCCTGCTGCGGCTCAGGCGCAAACAATTATGAAGTCGTGTTCCTTCGCGCTGGCAGGAATGGGCTTAGGTGAGGCTATAAAGGACGTTAGTGTTGGTCGTTGAAGGATTTGGAGATGAGGCGCTCGCGAGCTTGCCAAGGAAATTGGGATGGCCCCCACTCGCTGATTCAGAGTGTTTCTTTTCCAGAAAACATTATTCTTAGAATGGTGTCTCTAACTTGGAACTTGGAACTTGGACATCCTCAGCAGAGCACTAGCTCTTCGCCATCCTCAGGTTGGTTCACTGCACCAACGATGCTGATCTCATTCCCAACTTCGCATTGTTGGATAAAACTCCTGAAACACCACGCCAAATAGCCGATACACCCTTAGTATTGGTCGCCAAAGACCAACTTCAGCCCTGGTTCCGTTCTAGCGTCCAAGCACTGAAGAGGCTGGTAGTTTCCTGTATCAATATGCTCTGAGGCTCAATTACAAGTTGAAGCCCAAGAATGAGTACTTGCCCTCTTCCCCCCTGATCATATGAACAGTCTAAGTGCCAAAAACGTTGCCGACCAAGAACTGTTGTCGAAAAGGCGGGCCATACATCATTGTAAAGTTTACAAAAGTGAAAGAAATGTCAACTCCAATCATTTGGGTGTGAAAGGAGAAAGCCTAAAACCATGGGACATTGATTGAAAGGCCCCTCAGGTTACTGCAAATTAATAAAGTGCAAACAATACACAAAATATACACCTAGATCAGCACTGTGATCTTACAGTGAATGTATATGCCAATGTCAAAGCTATCTGACATAGACGGTTTGTTCAATTGTTCCACCTAACACCATTTGCACTCCTTAGATCGGGTTAACCAGCAGACGAACGAAGACATAATATGATCTCAGGCTTACCTTGTCGGCTTGATCTCTTGGATTCTGTATCTTAGAGATCATGCATTCGTCGAACAAGTCAGAGCAGCGGTAGCATTGACTAGTGGTGTATTAGACCAGAGCAATTCTTTCAATCAGTGGATGTCAACATTGCTCACATTGTGAAAACGTCGGTCCTCACAATAGATGAACGGATTTTCAAATTTATTACTTGGTTGTAGAAACACCATACCAGACGTGGGTGCATCGTGCCGGTCTCATTCTTGTTTTTCCCCTTAGTGATGTGCAATCCATCAAGCACGCCCTCAGTGTACTTGTTTGGTTTGCAAGGAGAGAAAGTTCCTGGAAGCATGGTTGCTCAGAGATGTGAAAGATTAAGCGGGCGTTGGAAGGTAGTTATTTAACGATTGTATGTGCGAAGCCAAGTAGAATAAGATAATGTGATTCGATGATGTTTTTGAGAAAACAAAATGGAAGATTGGAGGCAGATGAGCTCTCGCCATGGATAGTGGCAACTTTGGAAGGAAGCAACTGTTCGTGTTGCTACAGAAGGGGAGGAACCAACCATCGATGATCATAAACACGTGTCGTAACATGCTGAAGAAGGGGCAATTAGAGACGACAATGAGTCATATCACCGCAGACAATCTCCCAGGAGTGAAGAAGACGAAGCTAAAGAAGCAAGATCGAGAAGGTGATTTGAATTTCTCACTATTAACAAGTGGCGCTAGCACCAGCGTGAACCATCTCCGTGGCATCTAGACATCAGCATTATGATACGACTGAAGAACCAAATCATGTAAAATGCCCGCCCATTTGCCCTTAAAACATCTTCAAGCGATCTTCTGATAAAACCCCAACAATATTTCAGACTATGCACTCTCCGCCACTGGCATACTCTTCAAGCCACCAGCCTTATGCTTCGTGACATCAAGATGGTAGTTTTTGTCATCGCCAAACTTCGGAAGTTCAGTCATATTGGTCGGCATTATTAGAGCTTCGTCGTAGACTGAGACTTCGAAATGCGCAAGTTTCTTGGCTTCAATTACGTGTCCATCGGCCTTTCTTCTAATCAGTGGGTACACAAATTCCAGCGGTAGGTCAACATACCTTTTGTACTCTCCAGCTTAAATTCTGCTTCAGGAACTTAGCCACGCCCTTAACATTAGCAGGATCATGACCCGCAGCCAAAACTGCCTTTGTCAAGCTAAACTCATCATGCACGAGCACCTCTGGCATAACACCCACTGCCTTATCATGAGGAGGTGGCATAAGTGCCATCGTACCAATGAGAGTGCTGGAAGTTGGCCATTCATGTTTATCCTTTGGTACCTTGCCCACGAAGAACCGAATGGCGAAATGACAGCCTTCGAAATCGAATTTTCCAACCTTGACACCCACAGACCACTCCCTGGTAACACTTCCTACTTGTAGAGTGTGTCGAGTTTGGTGACCGCGCGATCGTTTGCGGAATGTACCATTGGGGTCGTACATGTTGTTGACCTGGGACGTGACATTCCTCTGTAGGTCGAATTGCGATTGATGCCAGTCCTCGATCTCAGGATATGTGTAGCCGAAAGTCTTCATACTCATCGAGGACACTGAAGTATACAGCTGACCATCACTGCTCGAAGTAAACGGGTAAAGCGGGGTGTTCGTGGTATCGAGGTTGTTGTTCGGTAGTGCGAATGTACCTGCTGGTTCTCTGCCAGGGAGCATCGGTTGAAAGGGGTTCATGGCTTGCCACAATGCGAAGATACGATCGATATTTACGTGGTGTAGCCAGAATATAGGATCGAAACCAGAGTATTCCAGATATGTCATGTGCCCATATTGCCCGCCAACAATGCCATGGACGTCATTATGGACGTTTTCGATAGAAGGACCAGGTGAGTTAGAGGTCGAGAAGGAATTATAAACCGTAGCTTTTACAAGTGACAACCACTTCGTCCAAATTAGCTACATTGTCTATGATTTGAGTGTAATCTTACGGTTCTTTGCATGAGATTAGCACTAGCCAATTGTGGATTGATTCCCGCCGGGTTCGAGACTGCATCCTTATCTGTCGAAATTGGCGCTCTCACAGTATGGGTGTATTCCGACAGGACAGATGGGGGAAACAGATTTTGGTCCAAAGGTTGGGGAAATCGGTATTGCAATAATGGGTTGCTGACGGTCTGCTTTCCAGTTGGCGTGGTAATTTGGACCGTCTCTTGACTAACAACCGTAGGGATATCCGAATCCGAAGCCCAATCCCAGTATGGCATGCGAAGTCTGTCTGCAGCAGCTTGATATGTTGGTCGATCAGATGGCGGATACTGCTTAGCGATGTTTTGCGCATAGCTGCCCATTACTTGCTTGGTGTGGTCAGCTACGATTTCCAAGGGTATTTTAATGACACTACCTCCATAAGAGCCAGGTATGGTCTGTGCCATGTTGGAAAGAGAACCGAATCTATTGCGGGTTTATATGTCAGTACCGAGGCAATAGGTTGAGTAGGACTTACTGTGAGCGCAATAGCCACTCCAGCTTCCTTGCGAGGAAGTTGGTCCAACGCCGTTCCACGGTATATACGGTCTGCCATGAATACCTGTATCTGTCAACAATAATGTTAGGTCAAGATTCCCAGAGATTTACGCACCTGCGATCTGAAACCAGGAGAGCTGATCATTAGGGTTTGCGTTTTGCATCGCCGTAAGTGATTGCATATACAATGAGCTGATGGTTCGAGATGAGTCAGTAAACATGTCTGGTTTAAATGAAATTCTGATTAGGGAGCTCACAATGCTGGACTATCATTTACGAGATCGCGGATGTCTTGTCTATAAGGTCTAGCTCCAGTTTGACTACTGACACCAGAATTGAGGCCGACGATACCATAATATTGCCCGGCCGTTACTGTATCACCTGCAGCAGTAAATCCAGTGGCTGCGATGGCACGATTCAGTAGGGACGCAAGAACAAACACGTATAGCGAGAAGCAGTATCCCGAGAACATCTTGAATGAGGTGATATTCAGACGTGGAGAGCGTGGGAAAGACCTGAAGAAAGTATCTGTTGTGTACAAATACAAGTTGGCGGGCTAGAACAAAATATATTTCAGAGCAACTTCTGAGCGTCAGCCTTGTTAACCGAGGCGATTTTCATAGAGCAAAATTCCCGACAATGTAGCTACACCTAAGTACCCAGCTAAAGTACCGTCATCTTGAGGTGTGGATTGATCTACCAGCAGATTGGTATATTACGAGGACGTGTGACGACCTTAGTAAGTACCACGAGGCATACGTGTAAATCAACGATAACGAGAACCTCGTTTCCCTATTGTGTTCCCAAGCAAACCGAACCTCGGAGAGTGGACGATTTGATCAAATAGCTACAACGAAATGGTTTGCCAACCGAAGCTTGCTTGAAAAAGACCACGGAAACATCCTACACCTTGACGTTTAGAAAACGTATTGGCAATCTGCTTAGAATATGGCTGGCAAATTATGGGAGGCGTCATGTGGGCTTGTCCTACGAATATTTCATCTGCTCTTTCGCGATACAGTTGTACAATCTACAACCACCACCACGAGAAGAATGCTCCGTTTTGGAAGGACAATGGCTGCATAGCAACCAATCATGGACGAGAATGGGAACTGTCAGACGGCTCAACGCATAAGAGAATGGCAAACACAATCTTGAGTAAGATGACATTGAGCGGTATTCTCTAAGCTTTCATGACTTCTTGTTGCGCACTGAGAGCAAAATGAGTTCGCTGTGATCAGACCGCGTGTTGAAGGAGCACAGCATCTCTGCAGGAAGCCGGTTGAAGCAGGTATTCGGGCCTGTACATCTGCAGATAATGAGTAGCGCGCCGAGGGTAGATGCGGTGAGGATGAAGACCTCGGTTGTCTTTTCCCTTGATTACCCATAATCTCATGACTTCGATGTGCAATGAAGTCAAAATCATCCACATAAAATCTGAGCACACCACACCATCTCAAAAGCCCCCATCGATAGTCGATGGTGAAATCTGGAGGTGGTGTGGTAGGCAACGATGAGGTAGGGAACAGAGGTGATAAAGTAGGTGCGGGTTCTCATATGTGTATACTGGAGGTAGTATATCTGAGTTGTGGTCCTCAAACGTAAGAGCGTGCATCAAAACTCTAGACTCACACCCAAGCAATTGTCTGAGGAGTGTTACCTAGTATCTTCGTTAGAGAAAGAGAATAAAATCCATTCTCTTATCCTATCTAGGACATTTTAACTCATTCTCTTAGAAATTAAAGGACACTCTAGCTGATTGTCCTATAATATCTAGGAGAATCAAGGGGTGGTGTACGCAGAGTTTTGACCTGAGGTTCTACCTGAGAGTTTATACATTTATTCACAAATGTTAAGACGTAGAGCGTGATGTTTGACGAGAACTCACATCTGCTATATCGAGAATGTGGATTAATTGTTTCTGTCTCAAATGCGCTCTAATTACAAAAAGAGGTTGACTTTGTTTCATGGAATGATGGTGGGAGAAAAGGCAAGTTGGCTTAAATAGTATAGTCTAGATGCTTCAAAAGATTTTGCCGATAGCTCCATATCGTGCAAAGTAGGAGTACTTCAGGAGAATAAAGGCCGTTATTGACACGATAAAGGTCAGAAGCTCTAGCGATGCCTGTACGAGTCCAAACTTCCATCCATAGTCAACCACGTGGCAAATAACCTCGAAATCGAGTGCAGGACTGGAGATCTCATTTTTGTGGTTGTCACACGACCATTTCCTAAATATAGATATGAGTGGCGGTTCAAAGTTGTGGCAAGGTGATTTACCAAAGATCACTTTTCAGATTAATCTCCTTCTTGAGGAAGAAACAGGCTCCCATAGATGTTGCAAATCCTACAGCTCCCAAGATGGCAAACACAGCATTCATAGCATTAACACTCTTCCGGAACTGTTAATTATATTAGTATCTTGACGCCAAATCAAATCGTATTTAGAAGGGGTTGTACCTTGCTAGATAGACAAGAGAGGCTAAGAATCACGATGCTAAGGACCAGATTCATCGCGGCAATCCCAGTGAAGACCCGGCAAGGATAGTCGGTAATTCCAAGAGGAGGCTTGGGGACTGTATCGAGAGGACGGCCAGGAGCCCTCTTGGCTCGATCGTATTTTACAACAGCAGCTACTATAAGAGAAAAGGATATGATCATTATCATGATGGCGAGCACTCTTATATATATCCGTGAATGTTGAAGGAATAGAAGAATAGACATTTCTCTTTTTGCGCTAGATTTCTTTTTCTCGTCAGGTTTACGATCATTCTCGGAACTACCGGTTTCTGTCTCGTTGGGTTCCGTGATGGGTTTCTTGAGGTCACTCGTATAATTTGGACTCAGAGGACGCTGGGGGAAGACTTTCGACTGATCATAGGATAGCTGCTGCGTGTATGGCCCAGGTATTGGGACGCCCAGCTCAAGCGGAGGGGTATCTGAGGATAGATCAGCTCTGAATGTCTCCTCCTATGAGGCACTCACTGGTATGACTCGCCATGGCCTTAATTATTTATTTACTACGAGATACTTAAATACAAAAGGAGCAAACCCAGAAGCAAAATCTCTCCTCAATCAGAGAGGTTAGCGTCTTCAGTTATGTACTTGAATCCCCACCACCTACCTAAACTTCTTTGTTGGTAAACGTGGCAGCTCGTCATCCTCAAGGCTGGCTGAGAATAGATTAGAGATTACCATGCAGTCCTCGCCACACCTAAATGGAAACAAAAAATGCCAGCTGGGGTCGTCAAACAATTAGACGAATAACAAATAGAGTCTCCCAAACCACCACAGGATCGTTGTTGGCTGACTGGTAACCCACATTTTCACGTAGCACAAGGCGATATCGTGCCCAATATAGCGGCTGAAATGCAGAGCTAGGACAGTCGAGGTGTAAGCTTTACGAGTAGAGTCAAAGAACATCTTCGTCTATTGGTTGGAAAATGCGATGGGAAGACGTGAGGTGAGTTTAAACCTTGAGGATGCTGAAAATAAACCCCACTATGTTCTGGTCTGGCCAATGAGGGGAAGGCAGTTCGAGCACAGCCCCACTCACTCAACTCGAATTCTGAGCCTTCCTCAACTCCATCTTCATCAAAGGATTTGCAAATTCCAAAGCACATTAACGCCAGCGCTGCACCAATATCGGCTTCATCATCATCTGCATGTAGTGCTACCATAGTTTATGAAATTCTTGCGCTAATCGAAGTCTTCATTCAAGTGTTGGAGAATCTTTCGACGATTGAGATATGGTTTTACGGCTGTCTGTGGCTTGCGCCACGGATGTTGACCGGATTGCTTCTGTCCATTTGGCTGCATTTGATTCTAATCCTCTGCTTCACGTTCAATTTCCCAGCTCAGCCAGTCTTGCAAATCTGCATTCGGTTCTGTGCCAAGAAATGCTCCAGAGCATTGAAGCAACAAATCCAAAGAAAGTTATCTTGGTGGTGAGAGATTCCACAGCCAATGGCCAGATCATAAGCTTCGCGAAGTGGGATTTACCTTGCACTCAAGAGTCCCTCCACATAGGATCTGTTTGGCATGAAGACGTAAGGGAGGACTACCTCAACAGATACTATGATTTGGCAGAAGCTGCAAAGCGACGTGTCATTGGGTGCACACCTTGCTACCGTGAGTCTAGTTGATTCCAAATATTGATGATAGCTGTATCTTCTCCTCACATGTCTTTTATGTGTTTTGCTCAGCTGTGCCATCATTTCTGTTGTCAGCATGTCTTACTTTCCACTCGAATCGGGCACCGAGAACAGTACCGAGCGGACCCTTCGCATGTTAAAACCCGTCGTTGAACGAGTCCTCTCACGCAGGATATCAAGCTTACTTTTCACTTACAGGATTAACATTTGTCGGTACTCATCCGTCATTCCGAGGACGAGGCGCCGCAACCCTGTTGAGTGAATGGGGACTATCGAGAAGTAAATCAGAGGATATTCCCGTTTATCTTGAAAGTACCCTCGAAGCTACATCACTGTATCAACGACTAGGTTTTGTCGCTGTCGATGGTCTAGCTTTAGCCCTTCCATGTGAGAAAGACTCACCACCCAGCTACTACCAAGAAGTATGCATGCTTCGAACATGGGGCGCAGAAGAAGAAGAAGGCCGGGACTACTGGGATTCTAGCCTCAATATTTCTAGTCTTCTGATGGACTATAATGCGGGTATCAGACTACAGCAAGTCGTTCAAGCCGTATACGAACGTATCGACGCGTACAGAGAGATCCAGCCTTCTCTTTGGATCCACCTTCAACCGATGGGGGAAGTCATGGCTGCTGCGCATGCTTTAGAGATTCGTTGGCCAGAAGTCGAGAATAGGCCAAGACTCTGGGGGGTTCCTTTCAGTGTCAAGGACAGTATCGACGTTGCTGATATTCCTACCACAGTTGGATGTCCTGCTCTTGCGTTCACACCCAAAGAATCAGCACCTGTTTATCAACGTTGCATTGATGAGGGAGCCATCTTTATTGGCAAAACGAACATGGAACAACTTGCTACGGGGATGACTGGCTGTAGAAGCCCATATGGAACACTTCATTCAACCTTTAGCAAGTCTCATATTGTTGGTGGTTCCAGTAGTGGGAGTGCTGTGACAGTCAGCAAGCAACTGGTCGGATTTTCCTTGGGAAGTGACACAGCAGGCTCAATTCGAGTGCCAGGATTATATAATGGTGTCGTGGGGTTTAAGCCGACGAAAGGCACTGTATCCGCACGTGGGGTTTACCCAGCCTGTCAACATCAGGATTGTGTATCATTTTTGACCTCGACTGCGCAGGATGCAGAAACTGTTTGGGAAGTCTGCAGAGGCTATGACAAAGAAGATCACTTTTCTAAGCGACCGTTAGCGTTACACAAGCAAGGATTACCGGCTGCAATTAAACGCTTCCGATTTGGCATTCCTAGTGCGGCGGCACTTGGGGAGTGCAGTCCAATATATCTTCGGAAGTTTAACGAAGTTATCAACGCGCTCAGGGAGGCTGGCGAATACTACTCAGTAGACTGGACTCCATTTGCTAAGGCGAACGACCTTTTGTACACCGGCTCCTTCGTGCTTGAGAGACTAACGATTCTACCAGAAGGATGGTTTGAGAAAAATAAATCACTTCTCCATCCAGTAACTCGAAAAGTCTTTGAAGACGCACTGGCTAGTAATAGATCAGCCGTGGACGTCTTTCGAGATCTGCAAAAGCAAGCAGAATACAAGAGATTGGTTGAAGATATTTTGACACTGGAACAAGACTCCAAAACAAACGAAGTTGTTCTGACAGTCATGGTCGTCCCTACAGCACCATTCCATCCAACCATTGAAGATGTTGAAAACGATCCTATCAAGATCAATACAAGATTGGGGACTTTCGCACACTTCGCGAATGTCCTTGATCTGGTTGCAATTTCATTGCCTTGTGGTACATATGAGATTGATAACCCTGAAAGAAATGGCAGGAAAACCGAATTGCCATTTGGAATAACAATTTTAGCAGGTTGTGGATTTGACCAACAATTGCTGAACATGGCGAAGAGACTAGAAGACGTACTCAGAGATATTGGCCAGGACGAGTAGGCTCGGCAACTATCTACGGCCTGCCATATCCGAGCATCACCGTATTTCTTAGTGAACATCCTCGCAAGAACATGATGCTACTTTTCTCGATATCAAACCCCAGGATAGCACAGGCAAATTGAGCAAAAATACAACGATACCAACAAGACTGAACGTTCATTTATGAATATGCTGCTTGAAATCGAGGCAACAGATTCGAGTTATTGGTCACTCAGACGCTTGTGGTGAACAACAATTCGAGCACTTCTAAAAGGTTTGGAAGCGTGTTTGTTCGAGATTTCTTCAATGTCCGGTTGCGCTTGCATCCAGCTCGCCAACTCTCAGGCTCTCAGCAAAAAGGGGGGCGACTCACGAGCCACTAATACATTGGTCACGCCTCTTATCACGTTACAACATCCCAATGCAGGTGTTGGAGAGCTCAAAGAGTGACACAAAAGTATTGGTAACTTTGTCTCGCAATCTCTCCTCTTACCTAACACTTAATGAGACCCCTACCCAAAGCGTTGCACGGACTTTTGACGGACATGTCACTGCCGCAGGGCCCTATTTTGGGTATTTCATCACAGCCAACCAGAAGCTCGGATTGAGATTCTTTTAGCAATCCAGAAGCATGATTCGGAATCCAAACGTCATTCGATGTAACCAACCTGTGGGGTTGACGATCCCGATCACGATAATGCTCCAATGCAACGGTGCTCTAACCACATCAGTGCAAGATGTCGCACGATGCGGTCGGAGGCTACTGACCGCTCTGCAGCACATGGAGATTGAGATCGCGATAAGGAATCTACAAGTTGTGAATGGTGAAGACTGTTTCCCAAGAAACGCTTACAACAATGAGCTGTAAATAAAAGTACCGTGGATCAGGAAGCTGGAGCCAGTCATATATTGCTCATTACAATGATTACGTACCAGAAAGCCCATTTAAGAGTTTACTGGTGTCATGGAATGTTGGGGAAGGTATCACAGGCCAACAAGCAACCATCTGAGCCATCGCAGGATGCCGGTACTCGCACCACAGGGACCAGTTCCCAGGTGTTGGCAAGCTCCAAGGGAAGGGGAAGAAAGCTGTATGTACAGTACAGTAGGCTGCGTACACGAGGCTGGATGATGAGATTTTGGCTGGCTTAGTAGCCTGAAGGCGCAGTAGATTTGTGAAAGGGTCTAAGGCGTGGTTCGGTGGCAGCAATCGGCAGCGGAACACGGGGGTTCTCCAGCGGGGAACCGGAGAAGACCACCCAAACAACCCTATGCGGTGGAACCGGGAGCTGCGAGGTACGGATTAGTCGCTAGATTTGATAGAGATATATCATATCATATGCACGCTTATCTGCCCTAGGTAGAAAAAGTAGTCCCACGCCGCAAGACTGCAACGAACCTGCGACTTGACAAAGGCATCTGTTGTCTACAAAAGTGAAAGTGTGAGTGAGTGTGTGTGTGTGTGTGTGTGTGTGTGTGTGTGTGTGAAAGAAAGAGTCAGAGCAAGACCGATCAACTACCAGATCTAGAGCCGAAGACTAAAAGCGCTCAGCCAATATACGGTTATCTCATAGTCACAAGCTTGTGCACTTCGACACTACTCGGACTCATAATAATACCTGCTGGCCCAACTCTGACCAGAGGACCAGAGCTAACCAGAGGACCAGAGAGTGTTTCCCTTCCGGATTTCGAGTCTTTTCCTCGATCTCTTTCTCCGGCTACTGTCCAAGATCTTTTGCTCAGCTTCAATGACGCCGAAAACAAACCATCACCTCATCCTCCTTCAATCACTTGCTGGATCCTGCAGCAGTGACAGCCATTGACATCTCGCCCAGTCTATCGAAATCGAGACATAGAAAAGGTGGCCGAACCTATCATCTTATACGGGCCTAGTAATCAACTACGGGACTGGGACTACTCAACCTTATCTTATCAGCCTAGCATCCGCATCCGCATCTTCTAATCTCCTGATAGAGAGATAACTGCCTTTACAACAAACCTCCACGCTGCAGAACAGTATCGGCCCCCCTTGCCTCATCCCATATTCCAGCCCCCTCGAAGACCGATAAGCATTACACCCGTCACTCGTGGTATCTGCCCAATAATCCCAATTCCTGGTACGCATCTACGATACGCTGATACACCCACATCAAAAGTGTGGGGAGCTCGATAGGCACTTCTTTCAACGTCGTCTCGGCCAGTCACAATCTCTATCCAGCTTGTCAACGCCTTGTTCAGCCTGCTGGACTTGCTATTTGCAGACCTTCTAGGTAACGCGCACCAGTCACAGGCGATCCGACTCAATTCCAGAGCAATAACGTGGTCATCGCACTTCTCCGAGGGCAGGGAAGACACCTCGGGTCTCGAGACAACTCTCCAAATCCTCCTAGCTGCAGAACCTCCCCAGCAGCTTGGACAGCCATCCCACCGACCACTCTGCATCAGCCGGAGCCAACCGCCCTCAGTAAGCTGGTCACCGGCTCAGTACAGAAATTCTGGTACCTGGGCGTGGATCAGCACGCCAATCGAGCCTCATTCGCCATGTCGACCCCAAGCGTCATCCCTCGTACCGCACCGATTCCTATAGCTTCTCGCAGACCCCAACCCGTCGTGGAAAGCTCAATTGAGAATTTCAACGGTATCGCTAACGGTCGAGCTCAATTGTCAACGAGCATGAGTAGTTCCACATCTGGAGATTCGGGGTCGAATATCAGGAGTCGACGGGACAGGCCGTGTGATGCCTGTCGAAGGAGGAAGAGTAGATGCGTGATCAATGAGGGGCAGACGAGTTGTGTCTTGTGTCAATTTCATACACAAGACTGTACTTTTGTGCAAAGTCCACAGCCAAGAAAAAGAAAACTGAATACGGAAGGCAAGGAGGAATCTGTTGCTAAGAGGAGGTAAGCAAGATTTTTTTTCTTCTCTCTGTGCAGAGGAGGATTTGTTGCCCCGCATTATCAATACCTGTTATGGCCACTGCGCTAACGAACCACTCTTTATAGATCGCCAGATAGGGACGACCGACGTAGAGGTCCTCCTGACTCCATATCAAGCACAGGCGCTACAAACTCACTGATTGAGGATATGGCAAACATTGGTGGACCAATACAGTTAAAACGAACACTCGGTTTACAAAATGATCGATATAGCCAATATATTGGGCCAACCACCGATTTCGAACCGTCTCTCATCGATCTATCTTCGTTTGATCCTCAAGATGAAAGTTTATTATCCAGGGGGACCTTGAGAAAAGTTAGCGATCTGGATACTTTTCTTATGTTACCGGATTATACCACGCCCGGTCACGAGCACGAGGTTGAAGATGTGGATGCGATTGAGAACATCGTGTCACCACATGGGCCGGCTCTGCTGGAATTATATTTCCGTATCATCCATCCTAATTTCCCCATTCTCCAAAAGGCTGTTTTCTTTGAAAAATATAACCGTTCATACCGAGAATTCTCACCTCCCATTCTTGCTGCGGTATACATTCTTGCCATCAATTGGTGGGACCATAGCGACGAGCTGGCAAATCTTCCAAAACCGGATTTGAGAGAGTTGGAAAGACTTGCTCGCGTGACTTTGGCGGATTGTATGTATAGACCAAAATTGTCAACTGTGCAAGCAGGTTTATTGCTTTCACAACGTCCAGAAGGAGATCAATGGGCACCCACTGCGCAACTAGTAGCCATTGGCCAGGAATTGGGGTTACACCTTGATTGTTCAGGCTGGAAGATCCCACCATGGGAACGTGGATTGAGAAAACGTCTTGCCTGGGCGTTGTATATGCAGGATAAATGGGGCAGTCTGGTTCATGGACGTCCTTCGCATATTTTTGCTTCCAACTGGGCTGTACAACCACTTTCTCAGTACGATTTCCCAGACGTTGAATTCGAGGAAGGTGACAGCATCGAGAGCGCCGAATATGAACGTGGCCGGCTTCTCTTCACTCAGATGATAAACCTCTCGCAGATCCTTTCCGAGGTTCTGGACACATTTTATACTCTCCAGGCGATGGCGACTGTCAATTCCGCTGGACCGCAAGGAACGCATCTTGTACTACAGCTTGCGAAACCTGTTCAATTAAAATTGAAGGATTGGTTTGCGGGATTGCCGACTTGTTTGAGGATGGATTCGACTTCTAATGTACAAAACGCCAACAAACTTTCCTCAACGGGCTTTCTTCACCTCGCTTATTTCGCCACCGAGATTACTCTTCATCGCCGTATCATTCGTTCTCTGACGATGCCATCATCCACAGACTCGAAACCAACACTCGATCCGTATATTTTGCACATCTGTCGTTCAGCAGCCAAGACTCGACTTATCTCAGCCATGGATTTCGTCAACCGGCTTACTTCATCACACTTGCGCTCTTTTTGGTACTTTGCCTCCAAGACGAATTTCGCACTTATTGGTACTTTTGGATCTCTGCTTTGGGCTACCGCGCCAGGAAGGGAGGAAGCAGATTGGTACCGAAGACGATTGGGCGAGTATCGCTGGACGCTGGGTGTGAGTTGCAAAGGTGGTGCATCTGGCGAAGGGGGGAATCATCGGCTTACCGAATTTGCTATGGGCATGCTCGATACTTCAACTGGCCTTTTGAAGGCACTTCCTGAGAAGCCGGCCCTGTCACGTGTGGGAAGTGAATCTGATAACCTTTCTCGGAGTCGCCAGCGGTCTTTTGCTGAAGGATACAATGGGTATGGCTCTTTTGGGACAGGTGCTGCCGGTGGATTTGGTATTGGTCCACCGCGAGGCGATGGGAGCGTAGGTAGCTATGGGGATTCGAACCATGTGAGAGATGGCGAGAATGGTGAGAGCAATGGGCATGGTTTGGGGATCAGGAGTGGACTTGCGAGCCCTAGTACGAGCGTGAGCAGTAGTGGAGGTAGTCAGGAGGCGTATATGGTGTGAGGAGAGAATTATAGGAAAGATTCATTTGAAGGTGAATGGGGACACGAATTTACGCAGCGTTTTCGGCAGTCATAGCGTGCCGCATTTGATGTAGCTGGATACCTGGTTTCATTCTCGATAGAAAGCGGTCTTTTGTGTCAATTTTGTTGCCCAGCTTTTGGAAGGACGATCAAGAATGTATGCGTACTTAGATTGGATGGGAAATGGGGCTGGATATAGGTGTGTTTAGGATTAGGGGCTCTTGAAAATTCTTATTATGTTCTTCAAAGATGTGTCTGTTTCTTATGGCTGTGAGTGTTATCAAGGTTTACAACAAACAGTACTGACAGCAGAACACGTCGCTTCTTTCGTCTCCGATCATAAACTTCTCATAGCCGTTGGCTGAGTTAGCTTCGAGGAATGTACAATCCAATCAAGTAGTGGTGGGACATAGGAGGGTCACTCGACTGTCTCACTAGACTATATTTTCATCGACCTGGTTGGCTTGACCATCTCTGGAGAATAACAACAATTGACGGAGAGAATTGGGATGGGATGTGTTGAGTCAAGTATGTGTCCGGGCGCTCGTACTGGCTTGAAAATTAATTGAGTACTAGCGCGTCTTGAGGCATTAGAACGGCATTCTTTGGTCCTCGTGGCTCGATCCGTCTAGCTCACGTACACACGGCGCATCACTTCACAAACTTACGCCTGTGTTACCGCGATCAAACCATTAACGGCGTCGAATGTCTCGCTGTCTTCTTTTGCCTGGATTCAACGGGGGTTTGACGACAACATCAACAGAGCGATGCTCGAGGGCGAGAACTGTCTCAAGATGTGGCTTATAACTCGCAGCCCGACTGATGGTTCAAAGTTGGTGGACTTCGATCTGTTCTTCTCTACTTATGTTTCTTCACGCAGCGGAGAAATCGAGCCGAGTATCAGATTTCAATGAGAGGGACGTAGGTACATCCATCTTGAGTCAAATATGGAGACTAGCTCGAGAGATTTCTAGGCAAGTCAACCACTCCTCTCCTCAAGATGGCGCGAGTCGCGAGCCAATATCCTCGGTTATCGCAGGATTTGCCAAGCAGACGTGGCGCAGGTCCTTCTAATACCATCCAAGACAACACGGACGACAACGTATGTTAGCCGCCTCTGCCAACCCTCCTCGAAAAAGCAGCGAGTTTTACAACAGAGAAAATTCATCCTCAATTCTGGCGGGCCTTGACACACCATCCATGGGAGAAGGAGAAGCGTGCTGCACCTCTCAGAGAACGATACACAAAAAATGCAGACGCGCTGTCTGTATTTAAAATCAATCGTGAGTGAAGAACGTAGGCTATTCTTCAAAGTAAACGAGGAGTGATAAGTTTGCAGATTACACCTCAGTGGAAGTGAACAAGATGATCGATCAACTATCACTTTGAGTTATTAGGATAGGAAAGGAAGGAGGATGGAATATTGTTTCGGAGACTCGCAGCGGCTTGTGTACCTTTTGGGTGGAAAAGAGAATGCTTGAGGAATGAAACAGACGCATTGTTTGTATGATTGTCGTATGTAAGGGCCTATTAGCATAGGAGGAAATGAATCTGCTTCGCCATTGCAGGGTGATTGATAGGAACTAGGGACATAGTGCGAATATCATTTTCGATATAAAATGGAAAATGACTCTCATAAAGACAACAATGTGAGATTTACAGCCAGAGTGTCTAATACAAGGAATATTTGATCAACACATACCACCTATTAATTAGGTTCTTGGTTCTCTCAGACTCTTCGGAACGACCTAGCACAAAGTCCCTACAAAGCTAGGAGACTCGACTTTAATTTCCCATTTAGAAGAGGGAGTAACTTGTATCTTCTATAGAACATTATGTATTTACAGAAAAATTACATGGTACTATACAATGTGTAAACCTACGGAATCTTACATCCTTAAAGCCCCCTTGAGTAGTTCCGCTGCTTCTTCGCCAATGACCAGTAGAATTGTGCTTCTCAGTGCTTCTCGAAACGGCATCATTCGTCGACTAGAATGTGCGGCGGACTCCTCATTCATCGACGCGAGGAAATCGTCGACCTCATCGATAATCCGAGTATCGACTCAAAGACTGTGCGAGGTATTACCGACGATGCGTTGTCCTAAGAGGTCGTTCGGAGGAGCAGCAGTTTCGTCAATGACTACACACTCACGGATCTGACTTGCGACAGCGCCTATGCTTTCATTCTCGATTGGAGTGCCGCAAATCGGTAAGTTAAAAGACGCTTGCTAGGGGAACGAGCACTAGGATAGAGATTTGATCACAAAATTAAGAAAGGGAAGAAGGCATTGTAGAAACGTGTCGCGGAGCTGCGAAGCTATCAAATTTCTCTATCTAAGATCATTTAGGCCTACTAATCACCCTTAAGTTCCACTTTTGAGTGTCCATGATGGCTTTTGCATGCCGAGATATTTTGTTTCTTGCTGTGATACACTTTTGACTTTTCGTCTCCCTGGAGGTCGAAGATACTTGTGTGATATTTGGTATCGAGTTGATAGGGTTGGGTTGTGTGGGAAAATGTGACAAGGTGAAGTATGGAATTTTTAGACCGTATGACGTATTGAGTGTGATGAAAGGGGAGTGCTGCTCTTGAAAACCGAGGGAATAGTGGCGTGGTCGATGATTTGGGGTATTATATTGTGACCTGTAGGCCAAGGATGGCGTCGAACAAATTTGATGAAGTTGCTGGAAAAGGGGGGAGGAGACGAGATGAGGACCGAGAAGGGCGCAGCGCAATGTAAAAACCAGCGATAATACACATAACCACCATAAAGAAAAAGCCATCGCTGATGCACAATCTCTTGCCACCAACAATCGGAAAAGAACCAAAAAATAAGAAACCTGAAGCCGTGACTTTTCGATCCGGGTATCATATCGTTCACACTGCTTTCCTCCCTGTCATTATCGTGTAACGTGATGCAACGCAACGAGAAACACATTACCGCCCTAAGAACCATCGAAAAAGTGACGTCGTAGAGGAAGAAGTAACAGAGGAGCTGTATTCACAGGCTCTTCTCCAGTGCAACCAACTCTCTAAAGCCTTCCTTCCACTGCGAACTCTGATCGTCGGTTGGTCGTGGTAGTGGACTGCGAGCATAACCGCCATACCCAAGCCAGCTCTCCATACCAGCCTTGGTGCTGACGATACCTCCTTGAATGGCAGCCCAGTCTCCCCTGGCGACGATCTCCTGCATCTGTTGTGCCTCAGCAACCTTGCCAGCCTTATATAATCGGATGAGTTCAATGCATGACTTGGGTGCGATGTTCGCCAATCCTGCGAGGATGCCGTGGCCCCCACCAACCAAGCTCTGCATGGTGAAATCTGCACTACCACCCAGAACTAAGAATGGCGGGGTATTGTACGACGATGGCTTTGCGGATTTTGTAGCCGCGACGATTCTGTTCAACTTTCCTGTGTTGCCACAAGTGAGCTTAACACCCACGATGTTCGGGTGTGCCGCGAGCTGGATGATGACGTCGGAGGAGAGATCCATGCCGGAGACAGCTCCGGGGTAATTGTAAATTACCAGTGGAATCGGCGATTGCTCCGCAACGGTATTGAAGAATTCGATAACGCTCGTAGCTGAAGGTGAAAATAGTGGCGCATAATAAGATGGTGGAAGTACAAGTGCATAATCACCGCCCGCAGCATATGCCTCGCGACAATATTGAATTGTCTCCCGAACGGATTGGGCACCACATCCCACGAGGACCGGCATATGAGCGAAACCGGCTCCAGTGAGTGCTGATCGAGTTGTAGACGTTACGGTTTGACGTTCGGAGTGTGTAAGGTGAACGGCTTCGCCATTGGAACCTTGAGTGGTAAGACCAGTGACACCTGCTTTGGCCAAACGGACAGCATGGCTCGCAATGGTTTCTGTGTCGAGATCTTCGGTGACAGGATCAAAGAAGCAGACGGTTGGCACATAGACTCCTGGCACCAATGGCCGAGGAGGATGGTCGTCTGCGTCCATTGATGTGCTGCTAATGGAAGAGCTGTATTGTGAGTCGTTTAAAGCTGAGTTCGAGTAGATGCTATTGCCGTTGCTGCTTGCAGCGCGCAAAGTTGAGCTTGCCATTGGGCGGAAAGATGATAGACCGTGGAAGCCTTGTGTGAAACTGCCCGCGGGGGAAGGAGCGTCGTTGTGAGGAGCCATCTTTAAACGAGGAGGGAACGGTGAATAATGTAGTCAATTGATGGACACTAGTCGACTAGGGGTGGGGACCGTCAAAGGTAACTAATGATAGCGTGGGGAAGAGTGGATTGGTGAATAACTCGAGGAGAGTAGGTGAAATTGAGATTTGAGGGAGGTCCGTACTTAGTTGAACGTTTAAGACGAGGGGATACGGAGAGGGTACGGTGAGAGGGTGGCGGAATTTGAGCTGAGGCTTTGTCTTAGACCACTTTCGTCCATGAGAAAACCGGCTGGTGCTTGGATTAAGTAGTATTTTGTTTGTTCCTGGTGTGGTGGCGTATGAAGTGCAAAACTCGATGATTTGCTGTGCCTGGCAGGAGGGGAGGGGTACGGCTGGACAAGGGCTGAGTGAGTACGAGGTCATCAGCAGGAAATACATTTTGCTTAGTACTTTGCTTAGTCCGATGTGCAGTCGATGCAGGTGTTCTGTTCCATGTTCCCATGTTCCCATGTACCAAAAGAGGTCTGGCTGGACTTTCTGACCATTTTTCCCAGCACGACTAGTCCCGGTCCTAGTATCCTAGTCTTGGTGTTGGTCTTGGCCTTGCGGAGTGTTAGTGTGGGGGTGAGATTTTGCATGACAGACTGACCGGGCAAGCTCACCCAGGCCTCGTGGCACTTGCAGGCGAGACATCGTCAATTCTTTCTCTTCCCTGTCTGCTGGATTGTCCGAGGGTTTGATTCTGCCGTTGAACAGCGAAAGAGTGCTTCGGGCACGCCTACTCCAGACGCAAGCCTAGGAACAATGCCCAGCGACGTGTTTGAAGTGACGATGTTGCCAAACTGTGTTGGCGTTACCGTTGTGGTCGAAAGACATCACGAGAGTCCTCCTCAACGTCCATCTTGGGGCTTTGAGAGTCTACCTCGACAACTGCCGCATATTTCCACAAGTCAATCCGGTATATGGTCCTTGACAACGTTGCAATTAGGTCCGGTAAATGCCACGATAATCAGACCTTGAGCTGCAATCTGGACATAATTCCTGCTTAGTGTTGTCCTGGGGCAAAAGGGAAACTCCGGATGGGAGGTCAGATTGCAATTGTCATGATTTTTTCGTGCCTTGTTTTGTCTTTTTAATGGCTTTAGCTGCTCAAGTCGTTTCCTCAAGTACAAAGTACGAGTACTTCGAAGCTTCATGGTAAATCATGCAATTTGATGACCTCACCTCGTCTGAAAATTCATGATTGTGGTGGCTTTCCGGTGGCGTTCTGTCGAGTTGTTTGGACGGCGGAGAGCTCTCTAAGAGGCTGCAGAATGACCGTCTTCTAATCTCTTGCTGGGGTTTTGCTTATTCCCAAGCAACTGGAACAAGGAGCAGGCGATGAATGCAGAAGCATCCATGGTGCAGAGCGGGAGCAATCGACGCCCAAGAGGCTCAAAGCTCATATCATCTCACCGCAACATCTGTCTGAGGCCTTTGCCGCGGATTCGTAATGGATCTTTACTGATCAGGCCTGCTGCTTCAAGAATCAAGAGTACATGGTAGCGAAAGTGGTCAAGGCCGCGGTGTCCGGAGCTGGTACTCTTGCTGATGTCGGCATTGGTGTAGGTAGAGTTGCAGGTCTGTGTGGAAGCGTGTAGATATGGCATTGGCCGTTGTGTTGCGTGATATTCGATACTGGAGAAGGACACTTGACGCGATTTCATTCGGAAGGGCCATTAAGTGAGCATCGTGACTCTCGGCGTATTCTTGCGTCGCAGTGCAAAAAGGGATGTAGTCGGGTGATGCCTTTGATGACGGATGAAAAATCGATTGGGAGTGGTTGATTGAGCAGATTTGACGATGATTGACCAAGGAGAGAACGCGAGAAAGCGTGTCAAGCTTGTTTGGCCTGTCGATGCATTTGGCGGGGTTGTTCGCTAATCAAGGCCCCTGCTCACAAGGTGCTAGTGTTGTGCTAGTGGCGCTGTCAACCATCAAATAACCATTTTCATTCGCGGACATTTATTTGCTGTCACTATTTCCAGCTTCCTTCCTCCTTTAACATTTTAATTGAGCAGCCAATTGAGCAGCCCATTGTTGTTCTTCGAAGTTTCCACAAAGTTCCTTTGCATCGCCCAAGCCTCTAGACCAGATCGTTCAAACCCAAACTACCCAATCCAGCCGTAGTCTTTCTCTATTCAGACGGAGCACTCGTCTTTCCTTCCTCTTCGGACCTGGTGCCTCTGCCTCGGCCTCTGCAACAATATCCGACCTAAGTACTTTGCTTTCTACGAAGTATTCATTGCCTTGCCTTCTATCTTCCTGTCTGTCTATGACTCCATGGCCATCACATCATATTGTCCACCTTCCTTACACTGCAGCTCTACCCGCCATGCTTCCATGCTTCGCAGCGCTCGCTCACTCCTGGTTCGTCGTTCTTGCTGACATCGTGTTCTCCTTCAGATTCCGCTGTCGATATTGCGTCCCCCCTCCACTCAGTCCACTCTCCGCCTTTTCCATGCAGTCACTCGACCTTCCCGTCCTGGGATGTCTATCCACAAGTACCAATAGCTTCAGCATGCCTGTCAGCCGCGGGCCTGCTGATCATGCTTCTTGCGGCTGAGGCTATCCAGGATCGTGTCTCTGGGACGCTGGCTTAGGCTTGGTTGCGAACGCCGGACAGAGAATCATCTCTGAGTCTCCATAGCCCATGTGAGCAGCGTGGGGGTTTGGCGATCTGAAAACCACCGAGAACCAGGCACTTTTCGAAGACTCGGTGAGCGATGCCAGATCCAAAACACCTGATGAAAAATCACAAGGGAGCAGAAAAACAAACGCCGACAATGCGCAAAAGGCGGTCGGTGGGCTGCAACGCCTTTCCGCAACTACAACCTACTTCTGGACAGATGCTT
The DNA here is from genome assembly GCA_001414415.1 of Hymenoscyphus repandus. Lineage (NCBI taxonomy): Eukaryota > Fungi > Ascomycota > Leotiomycetes > Helotiales > Helotiaceae > Hymenoscyphus > Hymenoscyphus repandus. The sequence goes on from LLCE01000136.1 coordinate 68,961, forward strand.
GTGCAACGAAGTCAGATGTCGCTCTGCCCCTCAAAACGACCCTCAAACCAGGGGACCATTAATGCAGTCCTACAGAAATTCCCTCCCTCCCTCTCTGGGGTAATTGGCCCATGAGCTTGAAGCGGGTAACAAAAAAAACCACCAGCAACACGACTTTTCCCGTCCTCATCAGCGCAAGATGCCAAATCCAGTCTCGCATATTATACACCAATGCCGCATATAATCAAGGATGATCACTCTCACGAGATCACCAACTCTAGCACCATCAATTAATACTCGTTGGGGACAACAACCCAGTGGCCTGCTTTTACATAACCAATCTGCAATGCGATGCGGACAACATGCCATTGTACTACTCCCCCTCATTTTCGAACGTCATGTAGTGGTACCTGTAGTGGTACCCAATACAACCTAGTGTCCCTAGAATTCGGCCAACGCTTGACAAGTTGAAGGTCATTCACAAAAAAAGATTTCCTCGGTGCGACTATACCCCAGACTCTGAACATATTTGGAGCCACTCTACACATCAAGGCAGCTTTCCTATCAGATCCAATTTTCGCCTTTCCTTAGTGTTGATTCCTGCGTGGGGGCGATCAAGGATGTCGCTTTCTTATCTACTATTCGTCACACCCCGTCCTCTCATGAAAGTACAATACCGCATCAGGAGGACACGCCCTGGACGACGTGGATGATTCGAATTCTCAAGAGCCTCAAGACGAAGCCCTTTACACGCCGACTATGCAGGACCCTTGTGTTCCTATACCGTCCTTGTTGAAAGCCACGCCCGAGCTGGTGCAACAAATCCCCACGTCCCCTTGATTCTGGTACCGAGAGATAACCATCAACCAGACTCCGCGCAGATGCAGCAAGATTCACGATGCTCCCGTCCCAACAAATGTATCCCTCGGGCACGATTTCGGTTCAGACATCCAGCCCTGTGTCTCGGCGAGAGTACGTCCATATCGGCCTCGAAACTGCGCCGTCCTAGAACACTTTGTTGTTCGTGGTTGCGATGACGATCACGCAACGGTTGGAACTTTCGATCGTATGCAGTGGGCGAGTAAGCCACATATGTTCGTGTTCTATTCCATTCCTTGGTACATTTAGAGATAAAGAGTATCGCTCAATGTAGCGCAATACATCCAGAACGCTCGAACTATTTATTCAATGCCTACGGATCGCATCCGCTCCACTTGATTAATGGGTCTTGCCTGGAATATATTTCCCTTTTGCAAATTTGATGTGTATGGAGGCTTGCTTTCGCAAATTGAAAGTACGAGAGAGGCGCAACGCACGGACAAAGCCACCATGTCCCCTTTGCTCAATGTTGGGACATCATGCACCTTAATGCTCTCGTATTGGTTGAGTGATGAAGACATTTCAGCATCCACCACCCCTCTGCAGAAGGGCTATGTTGAACGCCGTCGTTCTGTTTTTCCGTTTCTCCTGTTCTACTCGCACTACATTGCCAACGAAAATTTTCTCCAAATCAGATTTTCTGGATAACATAATGTCACGATTTGCAAATTTTGAAGTTATTGATGCAAGATCCCGCGGGAGTTACCAAATAAAATTGGGTCCAAGCAACCTATGAATAAGTAGTTCAGGAATCAATTTAGGGGACCCCGCTTCGATCATTTGTATTTTCCCGAGCATATTCTGAGTAGTTTACAGATTTCAAGGTGTTTTGTCTCATCAATTTTCTGACAGCCTTTCTGGCTCGCATGAGTATGTACCCCTCATCGAAGTCCTGGCAGTGGCGCAGGCGACCTAGCCATCGTTCAGAATATGCAACTCATATTCGTGGAACTTCATAGGACCGAATATATCCGATGGTGGCACCGCAAGCCTTCGAGGTCTGTCAAATGGGTTGCATGACTCCGTACGATCGCCAACTTAGTGGCATCGTGAGTTTTGCGGGGAAGACATGGGCTCAAGCGATGGCTGTGGCTGTGGATGTGGATGCGCGTGGGGGCTGATGTTGGAAATGAGGGAATGTAAACGTAGAAAGGACAGCCTTTGCATGTGCTAATTCTGGCGAGAGGGAATGGAGTGAGGGGAAGTGTTGCTTGGCGACGTGTACAAATGTTTCGATTGCAAATGAAACGAGGCCGTGGGATCAAGGTCAGGGTTTCAGCGTGCGGAGTTAGATATCCGTTGACTTCAATTGCCTTTTGCCTCTCAGCTTTTGTCAGCGTTGTTCTCGACTTCTGACATCCCATTTCAAGGGTTTTGTCTCACGTCGCCTACACAAGCAACGAGTGCTGCCGGTCGTCTTCGGTTTTGCCACATATTGGGTTTCGACTTTCACTGCCTTTTTTGGCTTGATTAAGTAGAGTTTCTCGGTCGTCTGGATATGGACAGCCTTTCGTGTGGTCATATCTCAGCAGAATAATGCAACCTCGAGGACGGGCTGTACGTACATTATTCTCCGATTCTCCATCAAGGTCAAGTAAATTGGCCTAGTAGCTCCTAGAGAATGAGCCAGATTGTCTGAAGTGGTTTCAAAGCATGAGGTACATTATTTGAAGGAGAACCAGGGAAGAAGTAATCTTCTTGTATCTTGATGTAAGTGCGAGAGCCCAAGACTCTGGGTACACCTCTGATATTCTCAAGCAGTAACAAAGAATGCTTAGCAGAAGGACAGGAAACATAAAAGACTCTCTAGGATGTCTAGAACAATCCATCTAAGTGTGTGGATTCCCGAGGAAGAATCAAGCTAGTTCTTCATTCAATTATAGAAGAATATAGGCGCTGTAGAAGGGGTGTATTAAAAGTTTTACTATTCGCTCTTATAGTTGTTATCCTTCTCGAATAGCTTCTGGGTGTTAGTAATATCATTTTCATTTCACATCTCACTACACTACAGGCCTAGGCTGTTCCGTAATACTAGGTATTCCGCATCGCCATTTGAATTTGTCTCTCTTCAAATGACTCTTTCAATCTTCCAATGGGCATTTGTTCGCATAATATAGTGATGGCCCCGCCGAAGGTTGCGTATAATATTATGTTAGACAATATCATGACAACTTTCATTTCCAAAACCCAAGGATTGTCAACGTTTTGAGTATGCAGGCATTTGGAAATGATATTGTGTGTAAAAGCCTTAAATTTTCTAGGGTTTCAATAATATTCTTTATATTATCTGTTACTCTGTTGGGATAGCTACCTGTTGCTAGGAGTCTCGTCTCCCGGGCGTCTGTGTCCCTACATAGGTACGTACTGTACAGACACTGCTAATCTCCGTACTTTTAAGTGCTTCTATTGAGTAGAGATACCTAAATCTATCAACTTTTATGTTGGTTTGTGCTCAGGATGGTCTCATAAAAACTTACAGCATTTACTACGATTTTCATGTTTAGTACTTCCCTTGCAGTCGCAAGTATAGTTACTAAGGATAGCAGGTCGAGACCAAATGGCGTAAGATGGATATAGCAAGGTAAATATCAATGGTAGAGGATCGATAAATGCCAGATGTCTGGTACCATGCGTTCTGAGCACCTCTTGACAGGTACTTCTAACCCTGATTCGGGAACAAACACTCCTCCAAAGTGAACTCACAGATGAAGCGAGCACATTACTATTATTTAGCACAATCCACTTCCCCAAACTAAACTCTCCCGCGAGCGGTGCCCACAAATCTTCATTACATAAGAACCAGCTAAAATTAAACTTCATATCTGCTGCCCCCAGGCATTCGAATCTATCACAGGACAAACCTCAGTCGAAATACTTTTGCAACATCAAGATTCTTGTGTCAAGATGACTAGGTGTCTGAATGTAACCTTCATTTCCTCCGGGGAGTAAGAGTACCATCTCATCAAACTAGAAAAATCACAATCATTTGTTTCACAACACCTTGGTTCCCAAACTCAAATTTAGTCTGAGGGTGAGGACCCGATATCCTAGTCTACAAACATCGTTCTATCCACTAACCGAACGTCCCGCAAACAACACAAGCCTTGAGCAAGACGATCACTCAACGAAGAAAGCGCGACACTCCGCTGATAAAGAGGTTCAAGCCCAGATCACAAGCCTTAACATACACAAAAAGCTTACCTTCCGACGAATTAGGGTATGCAAGCATGGCGAGAGCCTTGCGATCGGCTCCTACTCCATGAGTTACGTCGCCTCCATATTAATCCATTCTGCCAACCCCGGAGGCGAAGCCATGACCGGGCTTCAGAAACAAGCAACGGATTATATCAAACCCGACCTGAACGCTCTTAACTCCACATACCCCCAGACCAAATCCCAGGGACTAATACCCTTTGTCCAGAATTACATATCACTCTTTGATGAAAAATTCTTCCTCGGGGCCTTTCAGCGGAGAAGTGATGGCATTGTGCTCAAGCTGCACGATAGTAAAGCTTGCCGCTACAGCGGCCTTGATTAATACCTCGCTGAACGCTGAAAGTGCGAAATAAACACCCGGAGAGGCAATGAACACACCAAGCCATATCCATTGGCTTAGGTAAATTTCACACTCCGCACTCTGCTACATGAGATGCTCCACGTTTTCTTACACCTACACCAATGTCCGTCGTGTCATGGTGAGTAAGAGTACGCGGAACAAACTGGACAGAAAAACGTGGATGGACATAGTGTGTGTCATCCAATGCGTGTTGCAACGCAAAATCCCGAATTATTTCGATCTGACCCACGAAATATTTTCTATGACCTTGCAGCTGAGTTGCTGAAGCCGACAAGGCTGATAACAGATGATGACAGTCTGGAAAGATGAGGAATAGACGGCCGCTGGTTAGAAACAGACATGACGGCGCGAATGACGAATACTCAATCCACAGAGAAGGAACGCCAATTGATGAATGCAATACGGAGAAAACGCAAAGAGGGTCTCCGGAGACGATGTCAAGCTCTGAATGTCAAAGGAACCCCAAGAGAAGTGGATCAAGCTAAAGTAGCTAAAGTAGAGATAGACATAGATATGGGTTGATCTGACTTCTGCAATAATTGGCACATCCTCTACTACCCGATTGTTTATTATGCTAGACAAGTTGAGATAGGCGTACGTACTTAGTCATTATTCTCCAAATAGAGAAGTATACAGAGCCCCAGCCTCAACAAAATCATAAATGCACCCACCCACCCTTCCTGTCTCCTGATTTTAAGAACAATTCCTCCTCTTATAATATAAACATTCTCACTTACACCCTGTAATATCATGGGTATTTACATTGAACCATTACACTCATAGTAGCTCTACATAAACCTGATGAATCCTATGGTACAACAAGAACAAGCTTTGCAAATGACTTAGAGCGGAGAAGAGATAATTTCACCGCCTTCCCCTCATATAAAGCCATTCCTCGACTAAGATTCGATACTGTATACTGTAGGATGGCTGGTCGTTGAGGAGATAACCGCGCACTTACTCCGAGTGTCCATATTTTTGGTAAATCGTTTAAAGGGCTGCGTGGATGCTTGTGATTGCTAGGAGTAAATAGACACATCCCCATCTCAAGAATTCCTCAAAGATAGAAAACATAACCAAACGAGACAGTTTGCAGTGGAACATATTTCCCAGTAAACCAAGAACGTGCGTTAAAACTCTAAACACACCACGTCCGAGGAATCCGAACTAGTGTTTTAGTCAGGGAATGAAAATACAAATCATTCTCATATCCCATCTCGGACATGTAAGTTCAGTTCCCTAGAAATTTCAGGACATTCTAGTTGATTGCCTTATCATATCTAGGAAAATTAGGGGCAGCGTACGGACCTAAGTTCTTACGACAACGAGATTCACATACGCATGAGCAGAACTCAAAGCATCACCGCCTCCTTGAGAAACACTTGAGGGTTGTTTCACCGGGTGTGGTGGGGGAGGTAGGATGTGGGAATCATGTATGCGTCGAAGGGAAGATGATTTATTTATCTGGCCCATGATTTCGTGAACATCTTGGCGCATTCTCTCAGTTTATTCTTAAATGTTTCTATCGTTCTCTGGAAACAAGGAGGGGAATCTACTCAAATGAACACATGTAATGTGCGGTGAAGAAAAAATACAACGCCCACAAGACTTGTAATTAACCATGAAATGTAACTAGGCATGAAAAGTGGCTGCCGCACCTCTCCCCTCACAATGTACCACCTCACCCTCCTTCTAGCCACCCTCCTCCCTCTCATACCCCTCCTCCCTCTCATACCCCTCCTCCACGCCCTCAACCTACTCACTTCCGACCCCATGAACTACGTGGGAAACGTACCTTCATGAAACGCGATAGTATCGACCACACGATTTTCGAACACGAAATTACAGGTGCAAACATCGATTATGTGACGAATTCGGGGATCTGTGAGACAACGAGGGGGGTTAATAGTTATTCGGGGTATGTAAATATTAGGAGTAAGTCTTCAATTTTTAATTTTCATCTTTTAACAGAAGGGGAATGGGGGTTAGGAGAGGAGAGGGGATCAATGCTAATTGCGGTGTTGTGTGTTGGCTAGAGAATCAAAGTATGTGGTTCTGGTTCTTCGAAGCTCGCCATAAACCAAAAACCGCACCTCTAGGCCTCTGGATTAACGGCGGACCGGGATGCTCTAGTATGATCGATCTCTTCCAAGTAAGACTCCTGTCACCTATCCCTATCTTCACAACCAACTAACCGTCCTACAGGAAAACGGCCCTTGCACATTCCCCCAGAGCTGTTGCAAACCACGGGATTGACTCTTGCGTCCTTGCTAGAAACGCTAGCTGCAGATGTGACAGCGGCACTAGCTTTCCCTGTCCTTTGACATGAGAGAGTGAAGGGCTTTGACGATGTTGTCAAGAAGAGCCACCTCGGAACGAGAGCGAACAAACTCCTCGTCGGCTTGTGTATGTATTGAAGCATACTAGTTTTAAAGCCGATTCTTCTTGCCGACAACAAAACCCCTGCAGTAATCCTGAGTTCTCGAAACCACTGAACAACACGCACATGAGCAGAGGAGCATTTGCTCCTTGAGTACCATATGAAATAGCCAGAATGGCATGGGTATCCCATCGATCGATGTGCCCGCACATGCAGATATCACATATGACCATCTCAACGCTCACCCTCTCGCTCCCCCCTCTCTTCTCCTTCGACAAGGACCAGCCTTCGCACATTCGATATCCCCAAACATCGGGTGCAGATGCTATTCCTCTCCCAAGGTCACAGCGATCGAGTACGGTATGTCTCAATAATCTCCGTCAGCTCGTTTGCCGGAACTTTCTTTGATTGATCTTCAATTTATATATTTTTTCAAGGTAGGAAAGGGAGGGTTCAAGACCCGAGAGAGTAAACAGAAATGCTTGGCGAGGTTGCCGGAACACCTCCCGAGCAGTTTCTTGCCCGAGTTGGCGGGAAAGCTGGGGTCGGCTGTAATCCCGATTCATCGTAGGCCAGAAGATCGTAAACGAAAAACAAATTCTTTGCCGAATACAATAAAGAAGCATCGTGTTGCTTGACGAGAGTGGCTGTGGTGCTGATCAGCCTTTTGAAGTTTTGTCATCTCTCTCTCTGGTATTCGGTCTCCGTTAGGAAATTTTGTGGGATTCCTGTTACGATTTAGCAGGTTTCTTGCTATTGAGATATTGGAGTTCGGAGACGTTGTGCACATTGCAAAGTATTGTGGGCAGATCATTTCTGTATAGCCCTTCTAATCTACTTGCTTGTTGCCCTCCGATTTTGATAGTCACCCATTGAGTTTACTGATGGACATTTCCTCGATGAATTGCCAAACCAAGTTGCGGGAAACGGGCACCTGGATGGCTGAAATACGAAAGTACCAGGGCATCACCAGGGTATATTTTTGGGTTTCAAGTTCAAATCCACTTGTGCGTCGGCGACGTGGTCGTGATTTTAATTGCCACGATATCTGTAATCACGGCCTCTATAACCCTGGGAAAACCCATATCGGACGACCTGCTTTGACCCAACTACGCTTCCTCCCGCGACTGCTGAGACACTCGGTAGCGCTCTGGTCTACAATGCTGTATAAAGAATGGAGACCGAGCGATGCGACCACAGGGATATTGAGGATCTCTGAATGCAATAGACTGGTGGACGCGTTGATGAGACTTGAGACCTCGTCACCTAGAGATGTGCATTCAAGGATCCCACAACACATGGAACGATTATCAAGAATGTGTCTCGATGTGGTCGAAGCCAACTAGGTGGACCTAAGATCATCTGGCGTTTTGACACAATTGTTCGGCGAATTTTCCGCGCACTGATGCAGATAGTTCATGCTATTGACGCCCGAGAGCCAGTCAGTGGCTCGCGCTTTTATACGATACCAGCTTTGGAACCTGATGCCTAAGGCTTACATATCATTTTGTTTCCATTTGAATGGATGGCCTCAGAGTGCCCACTTGAGATGAAGTGATCTAGGGGAACCAAGATTATGTCTCGCAACACTTGAGTGTCGAGGGAACCTCCGACCTTCATATATTCGGCACTTGCAGGTAGTGTTAAAAATGTAAGTGCATGCTCTTCAACCACCGAGCCACTAAGTTCTGCTGGATATTGTAAGGGAAAAGGATAGAGAATGATGAATTTCTCCTTTTTCTAACATGGGAAAAACGGGGGTCGAATTGTGCTCAATAGCTAGTGGGGTATCCCCCTGAAAAGCCACACGTCTAAAAGCAGAACATATCATCCCACTCTCCACTGCGGTACTTGAATCCCAAGGAGGTGGCTGTTGACAGGCGATTGATGAAAGACCTCTCGACGGTACGTGCACTTTCGAGACAATCCTGGTCATCAGGTTGAATGGGGGTCCAAATCAGAATCAATGTCGTGGAGTTCCCATCAAAGTAAAATCTTGTTATTGCAAAGGATCACAGAGTCCATTGAGTTAGAGCTGGCGGCAATGGCTTGACAGATACGTTGCACGGACCTGGTTGCATGGAGGAAGGACAAAACTTCAGAAACCTTTTCAGTCTGCTATGACGTGTATTACAGGGTGTCCGTTTTGAGCCAGAGTGAGCCAGAGTGGGCCAGAGTAGGATTTGGGTGCGAGAGCTGAAGTTGGCAAGAGAGCAGGTTTGACAACAGAGACAATAATACAGAGTATGATATTGATCATATCGGACGGAACTACTGTAGACAGGTCTCACCCCTTTCTCAATGTTCCAAGTACTGTCTAGAACTACTCAATAATAGGTGTTTCTGCGAACCTTCAAACAGAGAAACTTGACAATCTCCAATTTGAGCAAACAAGGCGAAGTTATCCGAAGCTCAAACGCCGTCACAAACGGTTGTCACATCACCACTAGTAGCACGGGCCAAGCTTGATTCCTATACGCCGCCGGTTTCCTCGTACCACCACCGCCATCGCCACACGGACAGCTTTAATATCAGATTGTTATTTCGATCATGTTGGGCGGCAGGAATTCCTCGGTACAATTTCACGTGGAGGTGAATATCGGCTGCTAGCGCCCGGACATGAGAGACTATTTTTGATCTTGACGCTCACCGTCGTTCCTAGCTAGGTAGGCCATCCATATAATAAATTAATTCAACATCTAGAATCATGCGAGAAAGTTTAAGCTAATGAGACTGTCCAAATTCAAAAGAGCTCGGATCCCACAATGTTCCGTGGGGATCATCACCGTCCCTGTGAATTGCTCCCTTACGGATAGGGACATCAAAACGTGAGTTGTGGATATTTGGTTTTTAATCTTTTTCTTGGGGACCGTCAAAGTTTCCCACCTCCACAATCAGTCCTCCACTTCGCAACTTCATCTGACAGGCTGGCAGCTGGCATTCATGCTAGCGTCGTCGCGTCAATTGCTCTTCTCGTGTTATTCCCGACCCGTTACGGTTTTCTGCTCTCAACTCGTAAGCTATTTGCCGCACTCGACGATTTTGACGGTTTGACGATTTGACCGCTTGATGGCCTGACGGTTTGACATTGATGTACTACGGTACCGCATACTGCATACCGCACCATAACGAGTAACCTTACTCCCCTGATCCATTGATCCCATCGCATTTCGTCGTTCATCCCCGGCTGTCATCATCGCCCATCACTCATCACTCATCATCTTTCGCTTTGACCTCCCACCACCACAAAACACCGGTACCACTAAACGGCCCATCGCTCCAATGTCCAGTGGACGTTGGGCACTGAGCAGTGGCGATGGCTCGAGGATGGCTCGAGGATGGCTCGAGGATGGCTCAGGATTGATCGAGTTGGATGACACCCGGCCCGAGCTACGATATCGACATCTCAGCACATTGGTTGAGCACAAACTGGCTCACTGGGCTCGCTGGCTCGTTGGCACACTCGCAGCACCAATTCGCGCGGCTCTGGCTCTGGCTCTAGCTCTGGCTCTGGCTCTGGCTCTGGTCGACAAACATATATCGACGGCCACGGCCTCCGCCGCGCAAACCGGTGCGCTCTGTTCGCGCATTATCGATAGCCGTGTGTCCACCGTGATGGCACTTGAAATGTTCTGAAGTTTGGTTGAGTCTGGAGTCGAACTGACGAAGTCTGGCATGCTCGGTCGATACCATACGCGACCTCACACGAATTCCACGTAGCGGTATTGCTCGTTCCTCTCCTTTGCGGACTCCTTTGGGCCCTCCTTCACGGACACGGTGTCACAAAAACGTAGACGCCAGGCAAAAAAGTGTGCCCCCATCTCGAACATCGAACTCGAACCTCGAACCCCTCCTTTCTCTCCCCACGCACGACCTCGCCTCGCACCCACCATGACCTCCCACCACCACCAAGACACACACCATGGACCAACGGCCTTGCAACCTTACGAGCTCCACCACATCGCTTCGCCTTTGCATTTCGGCAGCCTCAGCCTGAGAGCATGCTCAAGTGCTGGCTGCAGCTTGCGTGCGGCAATTTGTCTGTTACGCTGTACTACCAGGGCTCCGTTCCGACCGCCGCCGGCACACGAGGCCAAATAAGCCCTCGGGGCCCTTTCCTTGAGTCTTCAACACCCCCTGGAAGGCTCCCTTGAATAATAATAATAATAATAATAATACCCCTGGACAGAAAAGTCGGGCATCACAGAGCCTTGAACGGGCCCTGCCAACCCTGCACTCTGCTGCACCGGCCCTGCGTGATGCTCGATGCTCGATGCTGGCGCTCTGGGGCTCAAAGACGCATGCCAGGGGCCTTGATCTTCTCATATCCCCCTCCTCTCCATAGAAATCTGAATCACTCACACTCCGAGCTCAGATGGTGGATCACCCTTGCAGCACCGAGCACACAAGGACACACACAAGCACAAGCTCAAGCTCAAGCACAAGCACAGCAACTGAAGAGTGCCACACACTGAACAGGCCACTGCACAAATGCTGAACCGTAATCGCCCAGCTGCATCTCTGGCAGTCGTCCTCCCTGTAACAGACAGGGTCCTTGGCGCCCATAGCTCAAGAAGTCTGCTCATGCCTTCCACATAAATACTCTAGCGTTTCCTGGACTTTCCGTGGATACTTTCCGCATGCTCTAGAGCAACTTGCTTTTGTTAAATTATACTTCCTGTGGAAGCTCTCTTGAAGACCAGCTTGTCCCGTATCCGTTTGCTCATCCCATATATATCGTTCTCCGCCTCCCAGTTCTCAAGCACCTATTGAGTTTCGTACACATACTCACTCCTCCTTCAATCTCGTCAACTGCCACTTCGATTCTATTGCTCAATCACATACACAGTTCGTGGATAATTTTCGATTCATGCATGAGACTCTATCTGACCGTCAATAGCCCCTCAAAAAAAGAGTTTCATCAACCATCATGTGCGAATACACCAAAAACTACTACATCTACACATCATGTCAAGATCCAGGCGCTCACTTCTTCGGAACTTCCGTTGATGGCAAGAGAGAACACCGATGTCCTAGAGGACCACACGAACGATATATTGTTGTGCCAGGACACTGCCCTCTTTGTAGTTCCTGATGAGCAACCCCCCGACCTCGACGTACAATTGTCTTTTTTTTTTTACATCGATTTCTGGGGTATTATAATACGAGGCATATGGCTATCATTTTGATGGTCATGCACATTTGAAATATTCTACATTCTGGGCGGTTATAGTATTTTGGGCGACATGTCAGCAGGGAGTCTACGGATTGGGATGTACTTTGGGAAACTGTTTCGCTGAATGTGCTTGTTCTTCTTTGTATATTTGCTTACCACCATCGTTTTGCGGACGAGAGAGCTGGAACTCTAAAAAGAATTGGGCAAGGGCTAAACGCCTCGGATGTTATGGGCGTAATATGGGCGGCGTGAATCATCTGATGCATGCGCGGGGTTGAAAATCATCAAGTTTGCGTTGAGGGATATAGGGGGGGGGGTGTTCATATCAGCTAAAATAGTTGACAAAAGAGATCCAATCAATAGTCATATTTTTGTTGCTATGCCTAGTTGTGCCGCCGCGTTTCCAGCCCGAATCTCAATCTGACGATTTCGAATGCACATCATCCATTTCTTCAATATCAAAACATTTTATACCCCTGGGAGACCACTGACAGATCCTCCCGTAATCAAGCGGCAGTTGGGACGGCTGACGAAGTGTCAATCGAGCTGACCACACGGCAATCGTACCAATGATTCAAATGATGGTAACTGAGACTTTCTGGCCAGTTCCAGACAGGGGGTTTGATTCTTTTTGATGCCAGAGACACGGAATAAGTGATAGTGTGAGTGGCACTTGATGACTTGATGAGTTGGCATCAGCGATAACACTGGTGCCTGGAAAGGATAGATTAATTGCACTGTAGTATGGTGCAATGGATATTATCTCCGTCAGCTTGGAACCATGGATACTCGCCATGATGCATCTTTAAAAGCGCATACTCCACATTCATAGTAGAGAGATTTTATAGGGACGACTTCATCGTCAAATTGGTGATTCGAGCATCTGACATATTCGTCATGCCCTTCACATCGTGTTCCCAGATTGCGACCAATGGAAGATGGTCAGACGCCACTATTTCTCTCATGTTATCAATGTTTGATACAAGGTGTGCTCTGGAATCGAGAATCAACAATACCGTCCTGGTTCATAGTAAAGCCTCATAGCTGGTCCGAGCACCCCTTGGAAGCGAGGTCGTCTTGAAGTGCATGGCGCTAAAAAAAAAATACGTACGCCTTCCGCTGCACTGCTGCTGCAGCTACTTATCGACCTGCATGATATACTTCCGTAGGTTCGTTCATCTACATCTACAGCTACATGTACCTCAGTCGGCGCCATCTCACGTTGCTCCTGAACTGAGCCTCCAGTATCTACTCATTCAGATGTCAATTATACCCCATACGTTTGCCAGAGCTGAAAAATCATCTGCCGAAGCTACAAAACATTCGTCCAAGGAACTCAAAACGGGAAACACCCACCCAGCAGGCACAAGCATGCGAGCTTAGTGCCCCTTTAGATTGACTTTCACCTTCGTATTCCAAGCTCAACACCATGACACCACTTGTGGGGAAGAAAACCAGTTCATTCATCCTCCTAGGTAAGTAGTTCAATCCTGACTTTCGAAGCGGCAGTCCGCGGGCGTCCACGGGCATCCAACGGCTCCTTTTCTAAACTAAAAACTACGGATATTTCTCCTTGCCAGCTAAAACAATCCAGGGGATAAAATTGATACTATACCGGTATGCATTGCAGACACAAAAACAAATTGAAACCCTGCGCTCACGCCTACCCACCGGACGGTTCCTCCTCATCCGTCACATTTTCTTTTGGGCAGACTGAGAGGAACATCGGGGCACCAAGGTGGGTGGGTCATGGCGCCAGAAGCAGTCAGGCTATTCACAGGAATCGGCACATCAACCGAGCCTTGTGTTTGCCATGTCCATGCGGGGGGAACAGGGCGGGCGTCACGAAAACCCACGCCCGTATCACAAGTATATATCCATGTGTGGAGCTATCGAACGTCACTGCAATGCTTTGCTTTTTCTTCTTCTGCGGACGGAAAGGTAGCATGATCCCACAAGTGTGAGACGGCAGGGTGGATTGTAGAGAATTACAAAATCACGCGATTTTTGTGTCAGGTCTGGGGAGAATATAGGTGACAGGTCGACTTTTCCTCGGGAATTTTGAGCATTTATTGGTGATTCGAGCGATTTGACGTGCGAGGATATACTTCAGCGGGCTCTCCATATGCGACGAACCCCGGAACTTAATGTCTATCACAAATTTTTGTACAGCGTCGGGATTCATTGCAGGATTGGGGGAAAGGTGGAGCCCTTGGAGCTCACAGCTTTGTTGAAACGACTACGGGGTATTCTCAAAACCTTGAGGTTGCTGCGTTCCTCAAATTAACGCTTTCAGGGAAAGTGGAAGGTAACACAAGTATATTTTTGGACATTGGTCATGATTATTTGAGATTTTTCGACACGGACTTAACAATTGTCCTGGTTTGATGTCGTGCCATATCTTGCGTTGTGGTCGAGATCGTTGCCCGTGTCATTTCATACCATTTTAAGTTCGCTACTATTTAATATACTTCAGCGGATGCTGAGCTAGTTGTTACGGAGGAGCCTCCGATCTCTTCATGCATGCAGTCTGTGCTGAGCTTCATTTTTTAGTTTGCGTTGGGGATTTATCTTTTGCTTATACCTACCGGCGGAGAAACTATCTAGGTAGCTTAGGAGTATCATTATTTTAAATTGGGTTACATTCTTCAGTCTGTCATCCTGTAAATGCAAACTTAAGCGTTGACTGTCTCGAGTATTTTGTTTGCAATTGAGTTATTGCTTAATTGGATGAGGCTGTGGAAGAGGGTTCACCTGTGTCCCAGAGCTAATATCTGCAAGGCACGTCATCAAGAATAGCAAAAGCTAAGTACCGCAGTTGTAAAGTGTCAAAATGATATGCTATGCATTCGAAAGCAACTTATGGCGATATCTATGCTAGTGAAGAGGTCTGCCCCATTTACCAACGGCCACTAGTACCTGGCGCCATACTATTCAACGACTGGCCATTTTAGCAGCCTTTGCCGTAGCTTAATCACAATGGGATAGTGTTGCGAGGGAGAAATGGCGGCTCTCGGTCTAGAAGGAGCTGTAAGGATGACCTAAATAAGTAGGTACACCCAGTGTGTTTTCTACTAACAGTAGGCGTTTTGATGTCAATTAGGCCCTGCCTCTTCCCTTGGGCACTCTTGCCGAACTGGTGAAGTACTCTTACTTCCTACATTACGAATAGGACTAGCTACATGAGAATACCGTGAGGTTCTCATTTTCACTGGAAACCATGTCAAGCACTTATCACACTCTACCATCCATTCGTTTCATCCGTTACTTGATATGTCGTATTGTACATCCGTAAAGCAAGAGGATAATTGTCGTGGCAGTACCACTTACTATGCCCCCCAAAAATAACATCATTTCTTCATGGCGATATCTGTAAAGCTTCATCGTTGTACGCCAAGTATATTCGTCGTGCCTGATGTAGACAACAGAGCTTACGAGCTTGGGCTTATCAACGTCACTTCGCTCTATACTTAACATTAAGGTAGACTGTTGTCAACACATCACCTGTCTCGCTTGAATACTCTCAACTTCTTGCTGCATCTAATTTCTCCATTCATTCACCGCGGAGCCTGATCATACGGGAGCACATGATATGTCCCCTAATTGCATACGTTGTTAGATTGTTGCAAACCCCCCAAGAAATACTGCCAGAACGCGTTTGTTCTACCATGCCTCTATTTCCTTCCTCAGAAGAGCATGTCAGCGTCTGGAGCTATCACTGTCTTTATGCGGGTTGAGGAGAAAGTGTAGCTGCCTTTCGTGGAGCCCGGAGGTGGGTTTAGAATAGAGGTAGTTACCGTTCCTAGTTACTCCTTCCTGAGCAGGAGCTGATAGTCAAGTTGTAGATGAGATGCTGAGATGGTGAAAATTTAGCTATTTGACAATACAGTGAGTGAGGTGGACTCATTATCTGAGGTTTTCAAGCTGTCTCTGACGGAAAACCCAGCTCACAGGAAAGCGTGAGTGTCTCAAAATCTCATCCGGCTGGGTACTATCCTTTCGGTGCCTTGGAGAGGACAAGCAGCTTATCAATCATTGACCAGAGGTGAGAGACCCAATCTCAGTCAGTGTGAATGTTAGCCAGAACCAACTCATGCCTAATTCAATCCATGAATTGTATTGGATTTGATTAGGCGAAATTCCTCTGGATTGGTTTTGATTTGGAGTTAGAACCATTCTAATTCAACTTAATATTCACACTAATCTCAGTATACACAAAATGTTGAGTCAGGAGTGTAGCGGTACGACATCTTAGCATAATCATTGGACAGCTCAAAAACTGGCGGAAGATTGAAGTGTATACAAAGATCTTTACACCTAACAAGTCTATGGCGCTACGTAGGGAGTGAAGAATCAGAGAGTCGAGAATTTACCTATCCCACAAATAACTAATCGTAAATCATTGCTCATCTTGACCCTATTCCAGTCACCATCTGGATACTCCCACTTGGATACTCCCACCTGCATACTCCCACCCTCGATATGACCATCGTCCACTCACCAATGAATACCCTCCCATTCACATCTCAATGATAACCATCTCATTGACTCCATCACCCCACACCCCAACAATACTCAGAGCAAACGCCAACCCAGATATCGCAGTTCTCACAATCTGACTCATTGCAAATGCCTCCATCTGCACTCTAACCTGCTCCCCATTGACATCCTCCTCCTCCATCTCCTCACTACTAACCTCGCTTTCCCGATCACTCGCACCTACAACCTCATAACTAGCATCCATCTGTCTCCGCTTTGCCTTAGCTTTACGTTCTCTCTGCTTCGCTGCGCGAGTATCACTACTTGATTGTGTCTGTGCAGGACGAAGGAGGAAATCGCTGATGCCGGACCCCGCCACGAAGAGCGTCGTCCATAGGAGGTAAGGGTGTTTTTGATTTCGAGGGGAGAGGATGTAGGCGAGGAGGAAGGAAGTGCTGGAGATCCCTGCGAGGCTTCGAAGGTGTGTTAAGGAGAGTTTTGTGAGGTTTGTGAAAGCATTGGAAGCGGTGCTTGCTGAGGAGAGTGTCAATAACGATGGTAATGTTAGGGCGCTAAGTGTATATGAGACTCCCTATGATGATGAATTAGCATGCAGATTAGGCTGAGAATAGTAGTAGTTATTTCGAGATCAGCAACATCAAATTCTAAATTATCGCGATGTTGGAAATAGGATAGAGGAGATTGGTGGATGGAGGGTACGAACAGTGCAAAGCCCAACAGAGCACACGCCCACGAACTTCAATGTGGACACGCCCTTGGACGCCATGATTCCGATAAAGATTGTCGCGAGTGCACCTAAATTTTGTCGTTGATCGTAGACAATGAAAGGGTTGGCGTTGTTGAAGATTGCCACTTAATTCTGATTGAAGCTTGATTGGAGCTTCAAGATACTGCACTCCGTAGCTGCAAGTTCCCCGAGGATTCCCCTCGATCCACCCCCGCTCTAGCCCGCCTCCGCTATTTCCGCCCCTGCCACTCCTGTCTTGGCAGCACCTTGAAAAGCTGATTACTTTTTCGAGCCTCGGTCTAAATGTCTCGGGCCGAACACTTGTAACAACCCCGAATTACGGGCGTACCATACTGTTAACATCGAGCTGTTTCCAAGAAGCTATTATTTATTAAATCATCTATTGTTGTTTCTATCAGCTAGCTACGTCGATTTGAATTCGAAGCTCTAGCCATTTCCTACCATCTTACTTTCACCCCAAAGCGCAATGGCAGTCCCCAAAGAAGACTACCTCTCTTCTGTGTGGAGGGACGGGATCTTTGGTAAATTTCTACCTATATTTCAAGCAATTGCATGAAACAATATGTCCTGATCTTCCTCTCTAGAAAACAAAGTAGTGTTCTGCACTGGTGGTGGAGGTACAATCTGTAGCGCGCAAGTTCGAGCTCTCGTCCATCTAGGGGCGAATGCCTGCATCTTGGGCCGCAACCTCGAAAAGACCGAGAAGATGGCGAGAAGTATAGCTACGGCACGGAAAGGTGCAAAAGTTATAGGCATAGGAGGGGCAGATGTGCGAAAGATAGAGAGCCTGGAACAAGCTGTCGAAAGATGTGTCAAAGAGCTAGGTGGAATAGATTATGTTATGTGAGGATACACTTCCCGTACCAATGGATACATGCTGATGTTGGTTACATAGTGCCGGCGCAGCAGGTAATTTCCTCTCGCCTATATCTGGTCTCTCAGCAAATGCCTTCAAGACAGTAATGGATATCGACACCATTGGGTCCTTCAATACCCTCAAAGCTACCCTTCCGCATCTTCTGGCCTCAGCAGAGAAGAACCCGAATACGGGAACGAATACATCGACTGGTGGACGAATCATATTTATATCTGCTAGCTTTCACTTCACGGGCATGCCATTACAGACACATGCAGCAGCTGCCAAAGCCGGGGTTGATGCCATCATGGCTGGTGCGGCGTTAGAATATGGACCGTATGGGATGACGAGTAATGTTATAACGCCAGGTCCGAGTGAGTTTCCTGTTTATTTGATTCGAAGGTTCCCATGGTTGTCCTGCTGATCACCTCTGTCTCTTTATTTCTTTCCGTTGTCTGGTTCTCGGAGTATTCCTGTGATTGGTAGTAATTGGCCAACCAACTCTATTTCTTGATTCCAAATGGAGCCCCTCTTTCCTGGTTTGCATATGCGGTTCATGTCATTGATTGGCATATGGCTAAAATAATCACAGTTGCTGGTACGGAGGGCATGGCTCGGCTAGGAGATAAAGAACAGGAATCTACTGGTGCAGCTCAGCGCAAGAATCCTCTCGGACGATATGGAAGTGTCAAGGAAATTGCCGATGGAACGATATACCTCTTCAGTGATACAGGGAGCTACGTCAATGGCGAAGTGCTGGTCATTGATGGTGGCGGATGGAGATCCCCTGGGAGCTTTGATGGTGAGAGGGCTTACCCACATTATCTCCTCGAGGGTCAGTTTGCGAAGAAGTCGAAATTGTGATGAGTAGAGGTCATGGAACATCACATATTAGAATAGACATGGTTATACTTATAAAGTAGACTAGATTCGAGCAATTGTAGCTTGGACGATCACCCAACTGTTGACCTCCCGGCGATCAATAAGTCATCCCATTTCGTCGGACATCGGGCATCGGGCAAGTTTAGATAAGAGCAAGAATTCCAGAGCTTAAATGTTGACCAGGATGAGCTCATCTGAAGCAAGTTCATCAAGAGAATAACTTAGAACTAAGGGTTGATGTATATAGTAGAAGTTTTTCATCACGACCACTGGATAGCGTTGTCTAGAAGTTTCTTGCCTACAAATAATGGACAGAACCATTATCTCCTGGTCTGTTCTCGAATGAGTAGCCCAAATTCATTGCCTTCTATTCCGGCTTGGTGGCACCTACCTGAGTCTACTAGTGTTGTCAAGCCATAGAGGCAGGATTTTTAGCACCCTCGATAATGCATTCTTCTGGAAGACCAAGTTGTTAGATTTATTTGGCGCCGCTTTCGAAATCAGTCATGAGTGGTTTAAACTCGACGGAGAAAGTGACACGATCTTTCCGTTTGTCATGATTTCCCGGATTTCGTGTTCCAGAGCCAGACTAATTGTTCAGGGCACCGTGATCATTTGCTCGGATTTAGACTCCAGCGAATGAACTAATAGTGCAAAATGCCGACATTTCCACAGCTTTTTGTGCATAACTCCACCACCATAAGGTATCTTAGTTATTATTAGATAGATTTCAAGAGCGATGAGCCTCTGAGAATGACCAGGGATCTTCAAAGAAAAAGATTTCGGCCGGTTTTGGAAGTCACGAATTCCATTATCTACGTCACGGGTCACATCATGTCATAACAACGTACACGCTACAAACCACTATCTCCACCATTAGACACCACATTCATTCATATCATTGGCAGCTGGTTTAAAGTTAATAAATCTTGGCTCATTGTATCAGGCTTTAGGTCGCAATCATGGGATTCACGTGCATTATGCAGCGGCAGTGGTACACCATAGAGTACAGCACCTTGTTCCTCGAGATATATCACTAATACCATGACTTATAGAAGAACACAACCACGGGTCAGGACTTTAGACATGATGATCAGTGTGGGTTGTGTGACTGCCCTCCTAGTCGGCTCAATCCAACGCTTACTTTCAGAAACTAGCAGTCGACACAGGCGTCCTGAAAGCACGAATCCCCCTATTCGCCACCATCCAGGGTCCATTCCTTCTTTTCGAAGGCGTTACTTGCCTTACTATGTAGTTATGTGATGGCAGAAGTCTGTGTTTTGCCATAACTAATTTTTATTTAGGATCGAGGTGTCAACCAGGAATCTCGCGGAGCCGGAATGCCCTCCGTTGGAAGATATCCACTGATTTGACCGGAGGTCTTGCACGGCTCTCAATCACAATCCCATCAACACATGAATCCCTTTCTGACATTATTCCATCCCTTCATCCCATTAACCCCGCACATCTTCGCATTTCTCTCTACAGACGGCAGACTGCAGGCTAACCTCCTTCCTAACGCCTCCATCCTACCTCACTGCCATGCACTCGGTGGATGCTGCCACCAACTCAATTACAATCCTTGACACTGAGGAGAGAAGTCACGATCCCAGCCATCCATCAATATCCGACCGGTCCTAGGAGCCCAAGATACTGCAGTCGAAAATGCACAACAGTCACTGTCTATCAGCCCAGCAGTAGGAAGTATCGCCAAAGGATTGAGCCCGACGACCATCCGCTTACGCATCAAGGAACAAAATGTCTACCGTATGAAATTCTACGTTTTGTCATTTTCTAAAATCCTTTACAACGGCAGCTCTTGGATGTCGTTCGACCTTGCTTGGTCGAAAAGCCTCTCGTAGTTGGTTTTGGATCGCGAGTTGAACATGAGCGACTCAACTTCGGGTGGACCTTCTTCCAGCCAAGGCCCCTCAAGGCAGCAAAGGGGGGCGATTGCAACTCAAGTAAGCTTCAAGTTTTCTTTGCAACGTTGCCAGGCACCCTTCGTTATGGCAATCGAAATTTCCTTGTTGCGAAGTTGTTGGAGGCCGTATGCGCGAGGGAATAGGCTGACAAGTGTCCCAGGCTTGTGAGACCTGTCGCCAGAGGAAGCAGAAATGTGACGAGGCAAGACCAAAGTGTGGGCTCTGTAGCAGGATGAAGTTGGACTGTAGGTACAGAGAGCCTCAACCGACGAAGTAAGTTCTACAACAAAATTGGAACCGACGCTCCCTAGCTAGAGGAACCAATCGCACTTGCCTCTTGAGGATGGAACGGAACTTACTGGTTCTTTCGCAGAAAAGACAAAACCTTAGTCGAGATTCTAGAACGGCTTTCCAGCTTAGAAGGCAAGATTGATCGACTTCCTCTCCGCCCGCCAACTGGCTTTGGCCCACCTCAGAACCCTCCTTCTGATCAGCAATCGTCCACTATCGACCCCGAACTAGGTCGATACACACCACCAGAGCCACAATTGCCCAGATACCAACCGAATCCGGGAATGCTCTATCGACATACTTCGAGCGCTCACAAAATGCTTACCTGGCCTGCTGTACAAAATTTATTGATACAAGCAGTGCCATCGAATATTGGAGACCTGAGAGTCTTAGAGCAAGACGGTGCTGCGTTCATGGTCCAGATGTACCAACATACACCAGGTCTGCCATTAGACGAGAAATTGCAGGGACTTCCTTTCGTAGGAATGCAAACACAGGCTACTAGGACGGCAGGTGGTGCTAGATTCACGTTTCCGGCCTTGACACGAGAGACTGAAGGGCGTCTCGCTGACGCATACTTTGACACATTCAATCTGATCTACCCTTTCATGGACCGACAGAACTTTTTCTCAGACACTCTGATTAAGGTACAAACTGAGGGCTTCGACGGAGACAAAGACTCGGTGATTGCTCTACTAGTATTTGCGCTGGGCGAATTAGCGCTGGAAGGATTGCGAGGTTCTCCGATAGAATTGAATGAAGGCCCCTCGAGTGGTGTGAGGGGTGGATCTGCAAATAGACCTCCTGGTCTTGCACTCTATAACGAGGCCAGAGCACGAATGGGCTTTGTCATGACAGAATGTGACCTTGAGAACGTTCAAATATTTTCACTTGCAGCGTGCGTGTGTTCCTCCTGCTTATATTACACTAACACAGCGACTCACAATTGATCGACAGGCTCTACCACGAATGCAGTTTTCGACACTTGGTACGTTCACGCCAAGCCTTTTGATAGATAGGAAGCTTACCGTATCCCTTGCAGGACTTTTGGAGGTTGACAGTTTCGGCTTCTTTAGCCTGTAAAATATTGGTCACGTGGTAATGCAATACACTATGTCTAGGGCTATGTACGAGAGCTGATAATGTATAGCAATAAAATTGACTGGGAGTCTCCGAGGGGAGATCTAACAAAGCGAGCTTATTGGCATTGTGTTTTGATGGAAACGTAAGTCGTAATACACATCCCAGAATGCGAAATGCGCTAATTGTCAATGAGGGGTTTACATCTCGAACTCGACTTGCCACTTACTGGTATTATGGCACTAGAAGAACAAGTGGGCCTCCCAATCTTTAATACACCTTTCTGTGAGGCAGATCACCGCGCAAACCAATTCTCGCATTTCCAGGCACATTATGCATCCCAGGTTGCATTACGAAGGCTATGCGCCGACGTACACAATAGCATCAACGACTGTAAGTTCAAGTCCACTTTTGCGCGAGCCTCGTTCCAAGACAATGCTGAGATTTTGCAGCGGTAAGAGGCGTGGATACTCCCTCCGCATCCACAAGTGAAGAACTTAGCGGACCAATACCAATTAATTTAAAACAACTTGCAAAACGACTTGTCCAGTGGCGAAATCTACTTCCACGGGAGCTGCAATGGGCAGAAGACAACCCGATCAGCTTCCCAACATCTCAAGTACCCAACACAGGTTCCAATCAAAATCTGGATCCAGAATTGTCTCCAAGACTTAGCCATACCGGACGGCCGCTATTCACATCCGATTTGGATACTGATCCTATCCAACACCTCTATCTCTACGACTTACAAGTCGCCATGTTGAGGACGAGATACTACTGTGTTAAATACATGGTTTATAGGCCTTTCGTCTACAAAGCACTACATTTCCCCGATCACATCACCACCGAAGACGCCGAAGGCGTAGCAGAATGCTTACGAGTACGTTGACCGTTTCTCAATATACCGAGCCTATGCCTCTAACTACCAACCATAGACTTGCATAACATGGCCCATCCTATTTTCCCCAACATCCCGACGGAAGAGATTAATACCCTACCTCTTCTGCTGGTCTCAGCATTTCCTCGGCATCCTGATCATACTCCATCTAACCCGCCACAATATTGCCCTCCGCAACATACGCGCACAACTCTGTGGCCCGCGCTTCGAAGCAGAAGTTGACCAGTCGATAGCGCTGATGCTTGACTGGATCCGAGATCTTAAAAATGCCGACCCGATCGCTTTGTGGTGCTGGAAGATCTTGAAGGGTATTTACAAGGTAGAGTGAGACAGTGGAATTCTTGGGGTTGACTTAGCATCTATTAGTAGGGAGTTGAAGGGAGGTTGTAGCAAAGCGAAGCATGGTTGAATAAAAAGGTCTTGACTGGATAGTTTGAGATTCACAGGTATTTATCTAAATGATTTCTACTACGACATGAGATGAGATGACACAGCATTAGGTTTACACATGAATAGAAGAATTTACAAAGTTTCAACTCTAATAGTAAACATCAGAATTCACAATTAGCCGTTTGGAGGACAAATCATTGGTCCCACCCACAAAGGGACAGCGGCAAGAGAATGATCAGTAGATCGACTTCAAAACATCACAAATCTCCTTTCCTTCAAGTCTCGAAAGCCAATGATAAAGCACACTTCAGACCAACAAATACCTGATAAGTATACCCCCCTCAATTGGCTCTTCACGTTACACGATCCCGCCCCCGTGTCCCTCTGTGCACTTAACAGGACCTCGCGAATCCCGTCGTTACCCTGCATGAGATAAAGCTCCCGCGTGGATGTGTGGGACAAGCAGGTTGGATGGGATGTCTAGCACTTAATAATAATGAGCTGTTATCTAGATTGAGAATTTGTAAATGCAACGCTCGTTGGACAGGAGAGCTACCCTAACCTCGAACATGCAAATAATATTACGAGAAGAATAGCACCCGCTTAATACCCCTGCTGCCGATGCCACTTATCTTCCCACCCTGGGAAATAAGGACTCTCATCTAACGTCCTCTCGCTCCATCCCTCCTCGCCCTCATTCTCGGGTTTAACCAACCCCTTCTCAACCTGCTCCCTCGCGTACTCCTCCAGTGCCGGGACAACCACGTGCTCTACATGCCACGTGTTCTTATACTCCATCAGACTCTTCTTGCCCTCCTTCAGAATCTTGAGCAAGAGCGCTGGGATATACGGCTCATCTCTAAACTCCTCGACAGGTGTGAAGAGCGCTGTGAAGTTAAAGACGATACCCCCAGAAAGTGGTAGGCGACGGAGGGTTTGCCAGTCCACGCGGAGATTGCAGTCGGAGAGCTGGAGGTCTTCCTTCTGGTACTCGCGAAGCTTCTCATGAGGGTCGCCTGGTGGCATGAAGAGGGGAGTCCCCACTTCTAGGCCCCAGCTTCCGCGTTGGATGGGCGCGTTGGTAGGCATCTTGCTGAAGTAGCGGTCCATGCTGAATTGCATCTTCTCTTTGTAGTCCGGGATGGGGGAGTGGATGTCTCGTAGTTGGAGGCCGATCTTGGTGCTTACATTCCAGCCGAGGGAACTGCAGATTACGCCTGCACGCATGTAGTACATACCGTCTTTCTCATTGCGGAGGACGATGGCGAAGTCTTCGGGGACGTTGTTGAGGAGGACCTGGAGGGGCGGGATGCTTTTGATGTCGGTTTCTGTTTTGAGGAGATTGTTATGGAATATCTTTTTGTCGGCTGAGAGGGAGAAGCATGTGGGATATCGGGCGCAGTAAAACTGGAGGCACATCTCCATGAGTTCTTTGCATACTAGTTCTGAGCCTGGCATGAAGTCAAGGACTTTGTTGCCATATTCCTTAAATAGCGCTTGACGTTTCTTGATAATGGAGACGTAGCGGTTGTCGATTTCTAACCACCAATCTGTCTCCATTTTTGTGAAAGCTTTTTCACATTAGCTGGGATTTAAGCTTTTTAGAGTCCCACATACACATGGTTTGATGGTAATTCCATCTGAGGGGTCGATAGGGGCGAGGAAGTGCCTTGACAGGATCGAAAGTTTTGTATGGACTCGGTAATGGCACACCACTTAAAACATCATAGGCTGGGAAATCCCCAAGGGCCCGAAGCTCATCTGTTGACAGCCCTGTAGGGGTGTACTTTCGTGACTTTGCTTCATTATAAGGGCTAATCATAGGTAAAGCTTCCTTGACTAAGGTTTCTAGTGGAGGGCTGGCCGCTTTCAAGACCCGTTTATTCTCTCCGGTTGCACTTTTTGTAAGTTCAGGAAGAGCAGATCGACAAGAAGGCGGGAACGTATTGAAGTAATCGGGACCTGAGGATGTTGTAGAAGAGGAAACTCCCTTTGTATCCTTGAGATTACCAGGAGATATTGAACGAGGTGGTGTTGAAGCGCCAGAGGCACGACGTCGTGGAAAGCAAAACCTGTCTAATACCGAACCTTGCTGACGTTTGCTGGCTACGAGCATGTACACGGAGGATATTATGAAGAAGGCGCCGAGACCTAGAGCCCAATGGCTCGTGAATATTGAGAGAGCATCCATGACGTTGGGGGGAGGCGTTGACGAAGGAAACCTGGGACGAGGCAGCTGCTTCACTTGTCACCGCAAGAATGAGCACAAGCTTTGACTTGAATTGCTAGTGAGCGATCCACGACATCTACTCGGAATTGAAGAGGATATGAAGAAAGAAGTACGAGAATACAGTCGATATAGTTTATCAACCGTCGACTTATCAGAGGCGAGACCCCCACATGGATCTTAGTGGAGGCATAACGCTTGAAATGGGGCGATTGAACCACTTGTACAGAAGAGGAAAAAGAACTCTGGTCGTACATAGCTAGAGTAGCTGTGCGTTCCTAGTCTAACAGCATCAGAACAGTTGAAATGAGAGAAGTTATAACGTCAGGAGTCTTTGCGTCCAATTGAAAATCCATGGCCCATGGACATACCTATGACCAGGCCTTCAACGATCATTTTGGTGATCCGTGTAACGACGAATCAACAATCATGAAGCGCCATAATGAGCTCAGAATTATACGTGTAGAGTAGCAATATGTCCCAATACGGTCCAGTGGGTGTGGCGGGGTACCGAATATCAAGGAGTGATGTACCATATCGTGGGGAGTTGGACGAATAGCCAGGGACATCTGGACCGTATCTGGCAGGCGGCTGCATGTTGGAAGGCTGAAGGTGGCCGACCTTTTGAGACCAAGAATTGCGATTGTTATCTCTGGATCGTTTGCCCAAACTCGGAATAGTTTAGGCCATCACGAGGAGAATCGACACGTGATTATCGACATATCTTCAGCAAAGTAGATACTTTCTTTGCTTCTAGATCTGATCATACCACAGGTCAAGTATTTCGTGCTTGGTTGTGGACCTTCATTATTATTCTTCAATGGGGTATCTATCTGTGTGAGAGAGTATTCTTCATCTCTAAATGCGTCTTGAACACCTTCCTTGTGCTGTTTTCCTAACGCTTTGTACAAAGCTTCGCTATGCATATGCAAAAACACAAAGCTTCCTCTGGCTACCAATCATATTCAATCAAGTCCCTCGCCATTCAGAATGCTTTTCAAAATGCCTGCCCCCAGTCCCTCGACAGCTTGTGCAATCTCCTTTTCACCTACACAACTACCAACTCGCTTCTCGTCTCCACTCGCAACACCAGAACCAAACTTTCGAGCTCGTTTACTTGGTGTATTCCAACCCACAAAGGAGCTATTCCTCCCATCTAATGCGCTCACCAAAGAAAGTGTCTCCAGGCTTCCGACAACGTCTCGAAATTCAGTGCTTGTGAGAGGGTGAAGAATCGCATCTCGGGTACATAGGGTACAATACACATCGTAGAGCGCTTTCACAGTCGGGGCAATGTTGTTTGATTTGGAGGGTGTTGCCATGACATTCGCTGCCGCTGCCCTCTTTCGCTTCTCCAAAGCTACCAAAGCACATAACGCAGCCTTCTGTTGAAGATTCAGAGTCTTGAGTCTTTGGCTTGCACCGTTCCCAAAGGTGGATGAAGTAATTTTGTTGACATGTGCGATCGAAGCTCGTGGAGCTGTCTCGACAGTAAGCTTTGCAAGCGATTGCGCCAAAGTCCTGGGTTGGGTCGAATCTTTAGACGTTGTAGCAACCGGTGATGAGAGGTTGATCTTTTCTCCTAGTGGCCTTTTAGACGGACTGCTCAACAAGTACTGCTCCTTCAATGCCTCCTCGTGCTTCTGCTTCACCTCTGATTCGACCAAGTCAATTGCACGTCGACAAATGTCAAATGCTTTGCGCAAGTCTCCAGTTTGGCTCGAAACCTTTCTTGAACATAACTCGATCGCTGCTGGATGGAGGAATGGTAGGTAGTCCGGCGTAGCGCTGTCTTTGCTGACAAGAGATCTAAGTCTAGTGGTGATGACTGTTTTGATTTGAGCTGTGGTGTATGGAAGGAATGGCAGGAGTTGAGGCTTCATGTTTCGGGCCTTCAGTCGAGGTAGGAATCGGTCAGTAAGATCCAGTGCATTGGCAATGCCAATAAGAATCAACTGGGACGATTTCTGTAGAGACCATTCGAAAAGCTTGTACAGTATCTCCAAATCCAAAGTGAGGACGTGATCGATTTCGTCCAAGGTAACCAGGTAGACATTCTTGTTCTTCTTCTTTGGAGCAAACAGGCCTTGTAGGACCTTCAATTCTTGTCCCTCGAGCACTTCATCCTCACATAACGTGTCCAAGAGAATGGCGTACAAATCCTGGGAAGTTTTCAAACTCATACAATTGACGTATGCCTTTTTCAATGTCGTGGATGTCTCGATCTCGTTGGTGACCTCGTTGATCATAGCGCTCTTCCCGGTTCCTGGAGGTCCACTAACATAGATGCAGCTTCCTTGTGTTTTGGTGATGTGATCTTCTACGAAATTGGATATTTCAAGTCGCTCCGCCTCTCTGCCGATGAGTTTTCCCGGCTCTGCACTTCGTGTGAATAATTGTCGAGCTTTACTATAAATTGTTGTAATTGAGCCTCCTGGCGTGACTGGTGTTCGGGGTGTTCTAGGGGTGAATGCATTTCCAACAACCGTGACTCGGTGACGTGGAGTGACAGGGATTTTTTTTGAAAGCGCGTCTCTGTGTCGCGGTGTTTGAGGAGTGGGGATCTGAGGATTCTTATCTATATTCAGTCAGTCCTCCGGCGATAAGAATCACGCTCTAAGAACCATACCTTCCCGTGACGGAAGTACTTTCTTGCCCAGTACCCGGAATCTACCAAGTTTTGACACTGGAGAGACCTCACCAGCAAGCTCGTCCAACTCCATTGAGTCACCATTTTGTGTGTTTGACGTGATGAATGGATTCTCATTCTCATCGTTGCAGCTCTGCTCGCGTGCCTGACGTTTCGTGGGTGGCAGAGGAAGCTTCGAAGCTGCGGACCATCAGGAAGGATTTCAGGAGATTATTGGAGGAAGGCATACCTGAGTTTGTCGAGCTTCTTGTGCGCTTTCCAAGAACAACAGAAGGCATGTTTGGAAGGACTGCTAACACCAGGAGGGACGATACTGTGAGAGAAGGCGGTGTTGAGCAAAAGAGGGTTTGATTGAAGGAAGGTACGAAGTTGGAGTCTTGAAGTCTCCTGGTACATACCGAGGGAAAACGCGCTGGGACGCGACTTGCGCGATATGCACGGGCCATGTTCTGCTCAATCAAGCGTCGCTAACGCGAAATCCTAAAAACCACTTTAGCCATCGATCACATGATCATTGGTTTCTACTTAGGGGGTCTGTGCTTTCCCGCTGCGAGGTACCAATCCATGGAGGACTGAGAGACATGGGAAGCGCCCTTGCGCCGTAGGAATAACTCATAATCCATTGTTCCACACTTCACATTTCTTGAAGAAAAAAACTTATCCCTTCTCAAGTCTCTGCTCTACCGAGTCTATCAACTAAACTCGGCTTTACAGTTAGCTGAAGACTGTCAAAAGTGTCAGCGCCAAGTCCCCTGCTTCCGAGTTCCGTGATCAAATCTGGATACGAAAGGCATGAGGCATCCCAAGTCCAAGGCTCTGAGTACGAGTACCAATGTACAGTCCCATCCCATCGCATTATCATTACCAGCGTTCGGATCACGGCGCGTGCAGTCGGCGGTAAGGAAACGGCCGCACTGAGTGGTGCATCTTTGTGCAAAGCTGCAATGTTCCCCATACTTGTAGCCGCCGGGTCAAGATGATGTACTTTAGTAGAGGCACAAGCGGACCCCAAGTAGACTGGCGCACAACTTACAAAACACCCGTCGTGGATAACCTTAGAGTACCGCTCCGTACCCCGCCAATCAGCGTCATCTTACCCGCCCAGCTCGACGCCCAGTTTCCATCGTAGCCCCTCCTCGTCAAGAGCCACACCACCACCCAGTGCGACCACGGCAATACCGTAGTCTTCATAGATTCCATAGAAACCCCTCGACCAACGAGCGGCTCTGGTCCAGCTGTGGTGGTCGACATCTTTTCCTGGTCTGCTTCTGACTCCCGCTCCCGTTACCCTCTTACTTTGCCACATCAAAGTCTTTTCTAAGCTCTTCTGCATTTATCCTACACTCAACTTTCTAGCTCCTAGCTCCCAGCTCCCAGCTCCCAGCTTCCACCTTCCACCTTCCAGCTTCAACTTGGATTCACGGCCTCCAACACGGCCGCGCAGCCTCCGACCGACATACACTCACGTCTGATACGAGTAGAACTCCCCGCATCAAGATCTGTGCCTCCCCACGATACAGTAGCTCATCCGTCAAGCGTCTCCAAAAATAACACTTTGTGCGTCATCTACCGAATCCTTCA
Organism: Hymenoscyphus repandus; assembly: GCA_001414415.1. Taxonomy (NCBI): domain Eukaryota; kingdom Fungi; phylum Ascomycota; class Leotiomycetes; order Helotiales; family Helotiaceae; genus Hymenoscyphus; species Hymenoscyphus repandus. Next base: position 98,980 of record LLCE01000136.1, read on the forward strand.
TTGGATAATTCGACCTTGTACCTGGCCATGGCAGGCCGTCAAGGAAAACCAGACGAGGAGCTGTTCTTCTCAAGGCCTTCCAACAATGGTGGAGATAGTCCAACGGTTGAACCTCTGAGAATCCATAAACCCAATAGCCCGCAACCCACTTCAACTGGTCGAGGCAAAATACCACCGTCGTCCTCGAAACTGAGCTTCCCTCTACCACCCGGCGCATCGAGTTCAGCAAGCCCACTTCCATATCCTGATGACGAAGACGACGACGACGACGACGATACCTTTGAGCCTCCTCCTGCCGATTCACGAGCTTATCGCGCACCATATCCACAAGATAGAAAGAACTCAGCTTCAAGTGGGTTTGCAGGATCGCCTCAAAGCCAGTCAAAACCAGCATTTGGGGAGAGGAAAGATTCGAATGATACGACACCAAGATTAATGACAAGTCCGATTGATAGAAGCCGGCCTGGTCTGGCAGAAAGACGAGGGACTGGGCCGAAACCTCTTCCCGAGTCTCCAGGACCTGATGTCCCAGATAAAGAGGGCTTGTTTGCAAAGCCAGTTCGAAGAGACCCCCCCAAGCCTGTGACTGCAACAGATAGACGTCCATCTGATGGCGTGAACCCATACCCAGACTATCACCAACAATACTTTCCCCCACCGTCGTCTGGTGCGCCTCAATCCAGCGCAGCACCAGCACGCGATAATTTGATTGCGCCTACCCCCAACACGATGAATAGATTCTCTTCTACAGCTTCCACTTCTACTACAAGGGCAACCAGAGGCTCTCCTCCCCCTCCTGAGACACCTATTCTTGGCCCTGGTGATCCAAGAATTGGTGGCGGTATCGAAGCAAGATATGCGGCAGCTGGAATTTCGGGAACAGCTACTTTAAGTGGTCTTCAAGGGCAAAATTCTGCTGCTGCTCAGCGACAAAATCAATATGGACCACCGCCTGTCCCACAGCTTCCTCAAAGTCCTGGTCTCCCAGCGCAACAGCATGTACCAAGGCCATGGACCCCAACAGAAGCTCCAGACTCAACACCTCATGGACCTCCTACTGTATACCAAGGCTTGACTGAAGTCACATCAACTACATCTTCACCACCTCCTGCGCAGCAAAACAGTGGACAGCCAGCGCCCCAACCACCAAATGCCTTTGAGCAAGACTTTCAGCGTATGCAACTTTCGCCGTCTCCTCCACCAGCGTATTCTAGCGTGACACCCGGCTCAAATGGAGCTGGTAATAGTTCTGCTTATCCCGCCGAGAAAGGAGGGCGCGCTCCGGCGCCTGCTGCCATTACAGTAGCTTCAAAGCAGAATGTCGCCCCTCCTCTAATGTCTCCAGAACTTCAACACCCTGGCCATCCTGCGTTTGCGAACGATCCTCGACAGCAACCTGCCCAACCTCAAGCAGTCGCACAACCCGTACCTCAACAACAGCATCCTCAATTGCAGCAGCAACAACAGCAACAGCAACAACAGCAGCAACAGCAGCAACAACCGCAGCAACAACAACCTCAGCAACAACCTCAGCAACCAGCTCAAGCACAAGCCATGGCAAACTCCTCTCCCTTTGGAGGCGCGGGTCCTTCGTCTCCTCCGCCTCTTCCAGAAGGGTGGATATCACACTTAGACCAGAATTCTGGGCAGTACTATTACATTCACTTGCCAACACAGGCGACTCAGTGGGAGTTTCCAAAAGGTCCTACTCCGTTGAATCATGATATTGCGCCATTATCCCCCGTGATGTCTACTTATGGCAATCACCCACTCATGTCTCCTGGACTCAGTGCTTTTGGGAAGACTCCTCTTGGATCACCAGGATTTCCCCCTCAGACCCCTGGATATGCAGAAAGTATCATGAGTATGACTTCTCAAACACCGACAGCTGCTGGATTCTCTGGACCTCCGCCTAGTGCCGGCGTTGACATGTATAAAATTGCGCCAACTAATGGGGTCTATTTTGGGCCATACCTTCGTTATGTAAATATGGATATGGAACATGGCTTGTGGTTGGGCACTATCATGCTTGTAACCGATGGGGCAACACCACCTACAATTCACATTCATAAAAGTGTTGATCTTTCACCTGATCCTCGACAGCTCAAGGCAAATCCAATCTTCACCCATCAGCGATGGACATTTTACCGATATGATGTTGATCTTCAGATGGCTGACGGTCCTGGTGACAAGTGGACCTATGCTATAACTTCGCATCTGGGGTGCACTCGTTATGAGTTTTTGGTGGCTGGCCGCTATGATACTAATTGGAGATTTATTGCACATTCTGGAAATGATTTTGCCATGAACACTAGTGCTGCCGAGCGCTCTAAACTTGGTGGCATCGGGTTCATGTGGAAGGATATTCTGCAGAAGAATGTTGAATGTGGTGGCTTCCACGTTCAACTTGGATTAGGTGATCAAATATATGGCGACAGATTATGGAAAGAGATTCCTTTGCTTAAGCAGTGGCTCGCAATGAGTGGGAAAGACAATAGGAAGAGCGCCGCTTGGACTGCGCGACACGAGGAAGATGTCTCACATTCATACTTCCATTACTACACCAGCCATTTTGATCAGCCGTATTTGAGAGAAGCTTTTGCTCAAATTCCGCACATTCTTCAGATCGATGATCATGACATGTAAGTGGCCCGTATTGCATGGTTAGGATTGACAGGATTGAATGCTGACTTGCAATAGCTTCGACGGTTTCGGCTCTTATCCTGAGTACATGCAATCGTCCAACATGTTTAAGAACATTGGACGTATTGGGATCGAAATGTACCTTCTTTTTCAACACCACACAACTCTTGAGATCCTCCGCAATGTCAGTTCTGACGTGGATCTGTTCACAATCACTGGTACTGGGTGGCATTTCGTGAAATACCTCGGACCAGCTGTTGTGGTTGTAGGGCCTGATTGCCGTTCAGAACGTAATCAGCGTCAAGTTCTTGCCGGTCCGACGTATCAGGGTATCTTTCCGAAAGTTGCTACTCTACCGCCTAGTGTACAGCACTGCATTTGGATGGTCTCTGTTCCATTGATATACCCACGGTTGGATACCGTGGAAAGTCTTGCACATACTGTTGCTACGGGTAAGAAAGCGGTGACTGGAACCTACAATTTACTGGGTAAAGTCACTAGCTCCGTAGCCGGTGTGGTTGGCGGTCGAGAAGCTGTTCAATCTGGATTTACTCAAGTCAAAAAGGCGGTTGGTAAATCCGGCCTCATGGGTGGTGTCCTCAACACCTTTGGCGACATCGACATCGCAGACGAGCTTCGTGATATGTGGACGCATGAATCGAAAGATCTCGAAAGGACCTATCTGATTCGAACACTTCAGGGCATAGCCAATCAGAAGGGGTTACGAATGACCTTCCTTTCTGGAGGTGAGTGCAATCCTTCTTCAATAAGATCAATGCACCCAGCTAACGAAATTTGTAGACGTGAACTGCTGTGGTGCAGGACTTGTTCATGACCCGAGCCATCCAAGCGATCACAAGACCATGTATCAAGTTATCTCCTCAGCCGTTGTGGCGGCACCACCACCCTCTTACGTTCTAAAGATGCTACACAACAACAAACCACTCTATGTGCCCGCGAACGGTCAGAAAACCACTAACCAAGTGTCCGATACCAAGGAAGATATGATGGAGATCTTCCAGACTGACACGAATGGTGGCCCCAGAGAAATGAAGAAGCTAATGGGAAGGAGAAACTATGTTGCATTTGTAGCCTACGATCCTGATACAATTGCTGGAGGTGCACAATATGCGGCCAGTGTCCATAGCGGACAACAAGGCCTTGCGAAGCTAAGTCTAGCGGTGGATTTCGTGGTGCAAGGGGATGGTGGATTCAGTCCACCTACGAAGTATGGACCAGTGATCATTCCAAACCTGGAATTTGGGAGGTAATGAGACTTTTCGGATTATCTAGTAGATATGCGGTGGCATGATGGTTGATACATTTAACGGCAATACTTCGACACTTTACGAATTGACGCGGATCTGAGCATCTGAAGAGGAGTTGTTGGGTAGCGTTGGATTCTAATAGTCTCTCTGTATTCCCATAAAGCAAGCAAGCGACTAGCGTTTAGAAAAGACATGATAGCATTGGAATTTTCTCCTCAAATAAATTGCGCCCTCGCTCTATTTTCTATTGAAGGTATCTAAGTTGCAAAAGCACGCTTTTCGTGAACCTCGGAGGCTCGTGAATCAAAGGTCAAACAGCTTCTTCAACTCTGCGGCTGTGTCGTCTGGGTTTCGCACAGAGTGGCCAATTGTTCTTGGGTCCTCGTATATCTCATAGTCGTTTCCACCCTTGTATGTCTTGTCTCCGAAGAAATGGATTGTCGTGTATTCGATTCCACCTGGCTGCTTCGCCTCGTTCTCGAGGTGCTGGAGACAATACGTCTTATCCCACCCAGTTGGGAAGACGTCGAACGATATCTGGCCACCGATGGAGTATCTATACATCCCTTCATATCAGTATCTCCTCTTTCGAATATGGAGAAAGATGAGTGGGTAGGCAAACTCACGTCAACCCCAAATCCGCAAATTTCTCCCTCAACACCCCGACCATTGTCTCCCTTATCTTATGCTCCTTGTCATACCTCTCATACTCATTCCGCTCCTCCGTACTCGCGTTCCTCCCAATCGGACTCACATTAATCATGCCATTTCTGAACTCCACAAATGTCCCCCTCTGCACGGGCAGCTCTAAATCCGCAATATAATGCAGTATGAATTTCACGAGTGGTTTGTATTTTTCCTCGCCCAACCACTCAATGAAGGAGGTGGAAGCGAGCGGCACCCCAGATTTAAAGGCTGTGAGCCCGTTTTCGGAGAAGCAGAAGTCGAAGAGAGTCGTTACTGGGATGGCGGTCGTGCTAAGTTGTTCTTGTTGTTTGGCGAGGTCGGAGCCGCCAACGAAGCCGATTGCTACCTTTTGGCGGAGAGCAGAGAGGAGGGTTAGGATTTGGGGGGTTACGTCCTGTGTAGTTTTGTTAGAAGTTTGAATTGGGGATGGGATGGAGGGGCTATGGAGGGGTTCTGTTGCGAACTTACACCACGGGGAACTGTGAGGGTTCCGTCGACATCAAAGAGACATATTGTGTTCTTGATTGGCCGTTGGTCGAGAGGTGGGTAGTCTGCCATGATTTCCTTTGAAAGTGAAGAAGGGGAGTGGTTGCTGAGGTAGAAATAATATGGCGGTCAAGTTTGAGCTGATGGGATGAGTGAGGGAGGTGTTGACAGTTGCATGGATGTAATCTTTGCTGGCCAATCCAGAGGACAGATGGCAGGAGCCCCTGGATTTTACCCCGCAGTCTACACGTGAATGAGGAACTCGCTTCGCTAGGGCGAGTTGTGTCTGAACGCGAATTTCTTCAAGGAGAGCTCTCAGGATCTCCTTGAACGAACTGCCATCGTCACATAGCATACTGTCTCAATCTAGATTACACGGTTTAATTCTTACTCATCGCGACATGACGCATTACCAACCTAAAATCCGACCTTTGCGAACAATTTCAAAAATAAATTTCTGTTGGGGGCCACATCCGTCTATTTCAAAATGAAGCTCAAAAACCACCTCGCTAAATAGTGTATCTCGGCTAGGAAACTCGCATGTTTGCGAGACGCAACAGAAATCATAAGCGAGTATCTTTTTCCATTTTGGGAAAGCCGTAGGGACGTCATGGGCCTTAATACACGCGTTACTAACTTCATGCTGCTCAGCATGTTGCTGCGATACCAAAGCAGTACCTCGTCCTTGTCACCCATGAGTGTTCATCAACTCCCCATTCTCATCTTGAGGTGGCTTTTTTCCCAGTCTGAACGAGGCGCGGCCTACTACCAACAATCAATTTATGACAACATATATGTGAAAATCTAAGCCTCTATTTATTGCGTATCATTAGCTTTTCGCATCAGTCCTCCTCGACCACTACGCCAAATTTATGATTGACATTGCCATACTTAATATCTAGCAACCACTTCTTGACAGTCCTGGCATAGTAACCACTATCCCTGCCTGCCATGGGGATACTCATTTCTGTATCGCGAAAGTTGATTGCTGATACAGGAGTGATGAAGTACTGGAAGGTTTTGTTAGGAATTGGCATATTCACACCACAGACATAGAAGTGGGACTCACAGCAGTACCCGATACGAACGCCTCTACTATCCGACCTTCGCCGTGAGCTGCTTCCACCTCAGCCATAGTGTAAGTTCTCTCGACCACATCCAAGCTCTTAACATCTGAGTCGAGATACTCTGAACCGGTCACAAATCTTTCCCTTGCCAAGTCAAGAACGCTTCGCCGAGTAATGCCATCGAGAATAATCTTGTCATCTAGTGGTGCAGTGATGAGTTCCAACCTATCGTCTTTAGTCTTCCACACAACGAAGAAATTAGAAGCTCCTGCCTCCGTCACCTGGAAATCCGGACCGAACAACCATAAGATTTGGTCGTAGCCCTTTTTCCGACCTTCCATCGTGGCAACAAACGCGGGACCATAATTCGCACCAACTTTTGCATATCCAAAGCCACCAGGCCAGGCCCGAGTATCGTTTTTAGATGCAAGAAGCTTCAACCCTGGAGGCTTGGGGGCCGATGAAGGATTCCAACCTGTTGATAGGTCTGGCCAAGGTACCGCGATGATGAAAAGAAGAACTTCTGATGGAGCTGTGACGCCAAGTTGTTCTCCGTTGCCAATCATGGCAGGACGTAGGTACAAAAAGTTCCCAGGTTGTGATTTGGGGAGCCATTCTTGCAGATAAGAACGTTAGCTTGGTCTCCCACTTTCGAGCAGTATCTTCTGGGAGACTCACTAGCACCATCGAGTTTCATTAGAGCCTTAATCAGTTTCTCCAACTCCAGCGGATCAAAAGCTGGTAAAGCAACTCGCACGGCGCTTGACACCAATCTTGCGCAGTTTCGATCGGGACGGAAAAGACGCAGTTTGCCATCAAATCCTCGGTATACCTTCATTCCTTCAAAGCATTGCGTGGCATAATGAAGGCAAGATGCAGTTGGCATCATAGTGAGAGGTCCGTATGGAGCAATTTCTGGTGCACCCCATCCTTTGCCTTCGAGCCATGTTACCTTTACCACTAGAAAGTATTAGTACAGCTTTTCGAGAACAGATCAATATTCTTCTTCTTGTTTGTATTCGATGCAATAGATAATGTTGGTACCTCATCTATATAATCCGGCTTAGCCAAGAAGTAAGAAATATAACAAGATTATTAATGATTTAGTCTGCTAAATGGGAAGAGTTGCAGATAAGAATATCACCCCTACTCACTATGATCCGTACAAGCCTTGCACGACCAAGTCTCATCTGAATTCAATTCCGGTACCGTCCGAGGATTCTTCGTAAGCTCAATCCTCAACTTTGAGGCATCCAAGTCTTGAACAGATGGGTTTAGATGAGCCACATTCTCCTCGATTCCATTAGCAGTCAAATGATCAATTGTTTCCGCAGCCATCGTTGAGGCTATTGAAGCGGTCGATTGCTTGGCTTTTCGACAGATTAGAGTTGAGGTTTTAAGCTATTGAGCAGTCAGCATGCCGTCCTAAATTGGGACTTCCAATTGCATAAAGCTTATGTCTCTCACCTCAGATACAAGGCCAATGCTTTTTCGCTCACGGCTTCTCTGGTGAGGTTCCTCAAAAACGTATGGTTCGGCCGCAGAGATCTGACAACAAGTTTCTTATCATTAGTAGCACGAAGCGGTGAGTGCTAGACTTCGTACCTCGGAGGGCGCGATACAATTGACACTTAAAACCCAGAAATTATAGGTCGGATTCCAAGACTACTAGTCTCAAGATCGGTCTGTTTTACCCAAGTCTCGTCGACACGATTCGTCTTTTACGTTGACTGCGGAGAAGTGGATGGATGGGTGTCCTGAATGAGTCAGTAACTTCGACTAGACCGGGTCTTCCCGCAACAGGACACGAAAACCACTTTTGACAGGATATGGTATCTCAACCTACAGTACACACCTATCGAATTGCATTAAGTGCGACTTATCTCAGCCGAGCCCTCATCTTTACGTACAAAAGATTAGCTCAACCTGGGAAACTTTACGACTTCAATCACGTGGGCGATCTCTGAACACCAAGTACATAACCTAGGAAGAGATGAATAGAGAAAATCATCCACAATTTCCATCAAAATCAAAATGAAGTATCCACCCATGAATCAATCGTCCTTTGGTACTGTGACGTTGTAGAGTTCTAATTGAAAGGAGCAACTGTGGATAATCCTTCCTCTAATGTGATTGGACAATCGAAACCGAAGCTAGTCATCACACTTCGCTTGCGTTAATCTTCTGGAGCCTAGCGTCTTCATTTCTTCACATATAAATTCAACTCTTTCACAAACGGCTACAAGTCTCCTTTCTCAATCTTGCATGGTTTGAAGATACCAAGAACAGTACCCACAGTGTCACCGATATCGGAACAGCGTGCTGATTTCGTCCTGAGTAATTGGGAAAGCATTCAAAATTGTCTGGAATTGTGGGTAGACATGGAAACCCAAGTTGTGTCCGCAGGTGAGTTGATGTTGTGGAAAGTTTACTTTGTTGCGTATTATGTATCCTGCAAAAAATTGTACTAGGATCTCTTGTCTCGAGAGACTAGCTCCTTCTAGTTATACTGGGTGGCATTTGAAGATTTTGACTTAAGATTTATTTTTCATGCTTCAGTGGAGAAGATCCATAGTACATTTCTTGAGTAGCATCTGCTTATTTTGGCGTGAGTGACTTCTTGATCATTCCAAAATTGATGGCTCACTATTAGACTTCAAGGATGCATTGCTATTTTACGCTTTTACTTTCAAGTGGAACTGCCCTCTGTATCTTCAAATTAAGCGACTTTGGGTTGCTCAAGCTCAAGGGACCGATTTACCTTATTTATATGTCAGAGAGTCCCTTTTGTCGCGCTTTGCTCGCTTCCTCGCTGATACTTTAACAGGAGTACTTGCGAGATATTACGCAGCAAGAAACACCAAGGGCATTTATCGTTCTTATGGCGGAACCGGTGTTTACACTCTGCCTCTCAACACAGAAAGTTTGCAGTTCACGGAAATTCTGAAACACGCTGTTGCCAAAACGATAGCTCGCCATCCAGCTCTTTGCTTTGGCATGGTCGACAGATCAGATGCTACAGAAGCCCATTTCGTCCGCATGCACCATATCGAATGGGATGACATCGTTGAGATCCATACCTCGAAAGTGCTCGCTAAAAAGCACGACGAGGTCCTCGAGAAGCACATTGGACTTGCACATAACCACATGTGGCAAGACCAATCCACTAAACCAGGTTGGAAGATAATCGTCGTCAAACACATGAACCCTGAGGTGGCTTCCCAGTCTAGAGCAGATATCATCTGGTTTTGTCATCACGCTCTAGCAGATGGAGGGAGCATCGCTTCCTTCCACAAATCCCTATTCCAACACCTCTCCGAAGGTCTCAACTCACCATCCATCACCTCCCAATGGCCACATCCAATTCCCCCAACAACACCCCTCCCCACCTCCCTCGAAGACGCCTGTCCCCTCCCACCCAACTCCTCGCCCCCAGCCCCCAAACCCGAATCTCATCCACCATGGCTTGCAAAACCACCTTCCCTAGACCGCTACAACAGCCGCATCCTCCTCCTCACAATACTCAACTCGCAAGTAACCACCGCGCTTCAAAAATGCCGCTCCTTAAACATAACGATGACATCCCTACTCCACGCCCTAATCCTCCTCTACCTCTCCCACAACATCCCCTCCTCAAAATTGGCTTTCAGAACTTGCACACCCTACTCCATGCGTCGATTCTCCGGAATATCAGAAGACGAGATTGTCAACCACATCTCGTCCATTACCTCCTACTGGGATTCCAACCTCATTTCTGCGCTTCAAGAGGTTGCTGGGAAAGAAGGGGGAAAAGAGGAAGATGAAGTTTTGGTAAGAGTGGGGAAACAACTCCAGAGCGAAATGAAGGACGAGCTGGAGCGTGTGCCAGAGCATGGCTCCAATATCCTCCTCGCTCTTGCACCAATCTCGGATTTCGACGCCTACTGTGAAAATAGCCTCAAAGCACGGGGGGATAGTTATGAAGTTTCCAACATCGGCCTTGTCAAAATTCCCGAGAGGAATGAGGGAGTGAAGTTGGAGAAACTAGTCTTCACTCAATGTGCGATGGTCGCAGGGGCTGTGATTGGATGTAGTGTCGCGAGTCTGAAGGGTGGACCGATGGTGGTGAGTTTGGCGTGGCAGGAGGGGATAGTAGGGGAGGATTTGGTGAGGGGGCTAAGGACGTGGATTGGGAGGAGGTTGGAGGGATTTGGTGGATAGTGCATTCGGGGAATTGATGAGTAAGGGTCTTGGAGGTGGGGAATGTTCAATTTGAAGGGACGGGACAGGTGCGACGGCGAAGATGAGGTTGCAGAAATGGAAAAATCGAACGATCAACTTGGGAGAAGATTCTGGAAGAGGTGGCTCCAAAGGGGTAGGCGTGAGTTGTAGAAACTCGTGAAAAAATTGAACACAATTCAGCATTGATGATTATGGAACTTTTAGCTCGGGATCGTCTTTCAACTTGAAAATTTCATTCGCTCATAGGATTATACATTTGGCGGGCAGACCACAAGGCCCCTCACCATCCTTCTCAATCTTCTCAGGTGCTTCCTGCTTCTCACCATTGACCTTAGCTTGTGTACCAGATCCATTCACCGTCTCCACCTTCTCATTCGTCACCGCTGCAATTTTTGGACCATCTAGTCATGCACCAAAGGTGACCTTGCTGACAGCATTACCGAAGGACTCTCCTTGCACAGTTGCAAGCTCCAGCTCCAACGCAGAGGGTTTTCGGGATCCATCAGCAGCGGAGAAGGTTCCAGCGCCCCAGGGGGAACCGCCACGGATCTCGTTCAAGTTGGCGAGGATACCGAAAGCAGTCTTGTAGCCGAGTGGGACGTAGACGATGCCGTGGTGAGTGAGGGTCGACATGGCTGCGAGTGCGGTGCTCTCTTGTCCACCTCCTTGGGTACCTGTTGAGACGAAAATACCGGCGTACTTGCCCCAGTACGCACCAGAGCCCCATTGGCCTCCGGTGGTGTCCCAGAATGCTTTCCATTGGGCTGGGAAGTTACCATATCGGGTTGGGATGCCGAAGAGGAATGCGTCGTACTCCTCGAGCTTCTTTGCGTCGGCGACTGGGTAGTCTGGCTTTGCAGGTGCGTGCATCTGTGCAACAGTTAGCTGGAATTCTACATGAACAGAATTGGTCCGGTGAAACTTGCCTTGGTGAGGACTTCTTCTGGGAGAGTTTCTGGGATCTGCAAAATTTCGGCCTCAATACCAGCCTTTGCTAGACCAGCTTTCTCGGCCTCTGCAAGCTTGGCAATGTGGCCATACATGGAGTACTAAACAATTGGAAAAGGATAAGTTAGCATTGTATTGTTGGAGGGACTCTGTGTATCCCCAATGCGGGGTCTAGTGGGGTAAATTGACTTACAATAACGATTGCTACTTTAGGAGCCATGGCGAAAAATTGAGAAAGTCAATTGAGGATTTTGGGGTAGCTTGAAGGAAGATCTGAAAAGATGACAGCAGACTTTAGAAAGAGATGTGAACTTGACCGGAGAAAGTTATTTGTTGGGGGAGGGGAAACATAATATAAGAAGTTGCCAACTAGAGTCCACCCCTGTCGGGGTATGCAGGTCACTGAGCTAAGCGACTACTCAATTGCTTTGCAAAAGTTGAATAAGCACCTTGCTTCCCAAGCATCACGTTATCATGACAAGAATGTTGGAAAGCCACTAGTTGAGAAGTTTCTCCGAAGTCGATGCGGCGGTTGTCGTGATTGTGATTGATCGTGTAAACATCAGTCACCATCTGCTAACCACCAAAGTGGGTCTAGCTACACCCCTTTAAGAATATGGTTTACCTGAGATGCAGGTGTACGAATAAGGAACTCAACTTGTAACGAATGGAATCCTTCTTGGACTGGGTTCGACTTGGATGAAGGCATGTGGGAGCATGTGTCAAGCGGTGATAAAATCCCATGGCGTGCCCGGTTATCGACATGCAGCTGAATATATTTAACAGATTAAATCTTTTTCCTTGGCACCACCTTCTTGCTCTTCTCACTTTCGATCCAGGCTGCGGCTTGATGATCGAGTGGTCGAGTATTTGGGCGACCAGTCAACAAAACTCATACCCTACCCTGATCCTGAGATATGTATCAACAAGCAGTCGCGAGGCAATGCCGTGGCTGGGAAACTGTCGATGTCAGGCGTATTTAGCCTTGAGTTGGACTCGTACCTGCAAGGCACAGTGCAGAATACCTAAAGTCGGCCATGGTCCATGGAGCATTCAAGGATAGCAGGAGGACTCACCACGCACTAAACTCTGCAAAATATATATGGCAGAGGGATGGACAGCAGTGAAAGCAAGTTGATCATTTTGATACGACTGGATTATGATCATGGCATCAGCGATATAAATCTATCTGTCGGCTTGGAAAGTTGGTCGCTCCTGAATGCTGGATCAAGACTTCCATGGATCTCCGTTGGCACAGGAGCCTGCACGAGAAGAACACCCTGGTTTCAATACTCGGCAGCTAAGAGAGGCACATCGTGACATCAAGAATCGAGGCACAGTATAAGGAGTACATCCCACGAAGCATATAGATGCGAGTGTGCGCGGTAAAACAGCTAGTCTCAGCTAGCAGAGATATCGACATTCATTCTCAAGCTACCATTACTTGGAAATAGTAAGTATTTTCGGACATTGGTAGGTCAAAAAACATCAAGGAGTACCCCGTATATACCACGCTGTCCTTAGCCGAAGGATGTTTCGTCATTCAGGACTTTGGAGCTGAAATGATGTGCAGTGATATGCAGGAATTATCTCTTTGATTAGGTAGCTTGATGTGTGAGGTACTGAGGGAGTGGTTGCCTGCTGGACGATACTTTATTCGCGACCGGCCGTCCAATGAGAAGCCAACTGTGTGGCCCTCTCGCCCTTGTGGTAGGGCGAGGGGTCGGAGACTGAAGTAATTCTGCTGTGTGATTGTGTTGGTGTTACATCCATACAGGGCACGCAGTCCATAGGTAGTATATACTGCATATTATGGACTGCATAGTATGGATTGAATACGAAGGAAATACTTTGTGGGTGCTACCTTGGTACCTTGAGCTCAACCCCTCGAGCTTGTCCTTGTTCGCCTCGTCTGCTCGGTTAGCGCTAGGGGTTGTGCGCTTCATCAACCGCGACGGGAGCCCAATCCGGAGTGGGCGTCTGAGGGCAACACCTTCATCTCATGATAACTTCATCTACCGCGCATCTTCCACTTTCCCCCTCCATCCCCTCCGTGCCTCTTCAGCTTCTCCAGCACATCGCATCACTAGCTCTTCGTGAGATCATTGTTCAGCGCATCTATCGCGGTCACACTTGACGACACTCAAGCGCCCGCAGCATACCACTCGACAGCTCCAGTCCCCTCCACCCGCAAACGGACCCCCCATCCGCGCATGAATATTGGGGAGCACCGTCCGGTCGAGTCGAAACAGTGATCTTCCCGACCCCAAAGCAAATATCTGAAGCAGAGGCGAGAAAAGAGAGCCAGCCACCTGGGCACAAGCAAAGCATAGGTAAGCAGCGATCGCGATATTCCTCCCCCTGACCCCCAAAATCAGCCTTACCCGGCCATGCAACATCAAAAGACATCAACATCGCCTCTGACCTTCGTCCTAACCTCACTCGAGTACAAAATCCATAATTCTCCAACTCCAATTCTCTGCTGACACATGTTCGTACTTCAGTTTCGCACCAACAACACCGACCTTTTCTCCTTTACGTACCAAGAACCACCTGCACCACACTGCATCGCTACCTATTTATCTTCGAAAAGCCTCTTGCACTTTCGTGCCCTTCACCACTAGTCATCCACCGGGCGCTTACCTTTCAACCGTCTCACGACACATCTTGACGACATCGATAAAACCACAGCGCATAGGAATCATATTTCTAGATTCGCGATAACACATTGGGAGTGGTTCCGAACTGCGGGGGATCTATCTTTGCGACCACCCATCCGCCGCCTGCGCACTCGTGCACAGGGGCCACTTGCAGGACCAACCCAACGCCAGCGACGTCAAGAACATTTGAGACGTGGTATTACAACATTCTCGATCATTGAGATCTTCCGAAACAAACACTTTCAATCGCATCGCGACTTCTCGTTGGTCGAGTGCGTTGACTCCCGTCGTTTCGCATAGCCTCGACGACTCAGCCACCGTGCCTGTGAGGCTGATCACCGGCTTAAACGCAAACAACCTCGCCGTGTTCTAAGAATAATTATCACAACAAACTTTGACATGGATCAACAACGTGGGAGATCTCCGTCTACGGGACATCAACAGAGTCATATAAGTCGAGGGCACTCACCGGTACCACAATTTCAAGAGAATGCCGGCTCCGTAGGACTTGGACTAGCTCTCGATCCTGCACTATCAGAATCCAACCAAAGTTTCCTGAATAACAACTTCAATTCTTCTACTACTTTGCCAACATTTGGTGATAGTAACGACTATTTGACGCAACAGAACCAGCAATTTTCATCTTCTACTCTAGGTGAACCTTCTTTTGCGACTTCTCAGGACTTCACTCCACAATTTAAGCAAGAGGAGCCCTCACCTTTTGCTCCACCACAACGAAGCTTTACACAGGAATTACTCAGTGCTAACTTGGGATCAAATTTCAACGACGGCGATTTTTCTTTATATTCAACGCCTGGTCAGAGTGACCAATTTACTGAGCAGTCATTTTTTATGAATGAGACCTCGCCACAACCATCAGGAAATTCCTCGATAAATCCTGCGGAGCTCGACATGGCTTCCCCACCCAACCACGCACAAACCCCCCCAGCTCATCTCCAACCAGATGCACGCAATTCTTCCTCCGCGCATCAATCCCCTTCCTTCAATCAAGGCCAATTTCAGCCATCTCCTGGCAACTCTCGGTCACCTGGTCATTCGCGGCACGCATCATTGGGTCCAGAAAGTGCTGCCTTTCCTCAAGGTCACCAACAGACCGAATGGAGTATGATGCCACCTCAATTCACCAACCATCGGAGGACGCCTTCAGAGTATTCAGATATTTCTGTACCTTCGGCTAGCCATTCTCCTAACTTGGGACATCATGATACTTTTGACCCAGTCGATCAGAACCATCATTCACCTATGGTGAATCCTCAAAATGGCCTCTACCTTCCCGAGGAGCTCCATGGAATCAATAATTTCTCCTTATCTGATTCACAGATTCACAATGGAGCAAGTCCACATCATGGGCTGAGTCCAGCCCATAGTCCTGCCATTTCCCCAAGACTCCTTCCTCAAGTAATGTCAAATCCTAACAACTCCTTCATGCTGGGCAATATGAACAATGGCTTTGGACAGCAACAAAATATGTATCAAAATCAGGAACAAATTCCTCAGATGCAGCATCAACAGAGTGGTTCCATGGACATGGGACCAGGTCCAGTAATGGCCCCTCCTGAAATCAACGTCGAGTTTGCCCCCATTTCACGCGTTGGCAGTGACTTCAATAGTGGCAAGCCTTCACTTGACCAAGATGCTTTAACGCCACCTGATAGAGGTTCGCAATAATGTCATCGTATTTTCAAATATCCCAGCTAATTAACAAACAGGTCGCAATAATCGACGACGAGCTGTTTCGGACCCTTACAATAGCCCATCTGGCATGGTCCGTCAGCAATCGCCCGGGATGTCTCCAGGTCTTGGCTCGAGTCTTTCTCCTCATCCAAGTGACACGCGATCTTTGTCACCGGGTGATAGATCCGGGACCAGCTCACCCAATGGTCGACGACGTCAATCCACATCAGCACTCCCAAATCGTGACTACATTCTGGGACTTGCAGATCCCGAGTATCATCCAACTGCGCCTGATAATAATCCCAAGCGTGTGCAGAAACACCCAGCCACATTCCAATGTACTCTTTGTCCCAAGCGATTTACTCGAGCGTACAATCTACGATCACATTTACGTACTCATACTGATGAGCGTCCATTTGTCTGTACAGTATGTGGGAAGGCATTTGCACGTCAACACGATAGGAAACGACATGAAGGTCTTCATTCGGGCGAGAAGAAGTTCGTTTGTAAAGGAGAGCTGAAGCAGGGAGGCCAATGGGGTTGCGGTCGTCGATTTGCAAGAGCTGATGCTTTGGGACGACACTTCCGGTCAGAAGCAGGCCGCATTTGCATAAAACCCCTCTTGGACGAAGAGGCGATTGAGCGTCAACGATTGTGGCAGGAACAACGAATGCACAATATGCATCAACCAATTCCTGTTGATGCTAATGGTTTCCCTATGGATGCAAGTGGAAACTATACATTACCAGCTGCACTTCTGGCGCAGTATCCTGCACTCGCAAACTTGACATGGAACGACATGCCGCCTGGAGATGCCGGCATCGATGATGATCCCAGTGGCAGAAGCAGTTTTGATGCCAGTGGATCCGAATATTATGACGAAGGCGATGAAGGTGGTTACGTTTCAAGCGGACCAGGACCACAACAAGGGTATCATCAGCAAGCTCAAATGGTAGATGCCTATAATGGTGGTTATTCGAGTGATATTGGTGCTCGGTAGGGAGCTAGTGAAGAACGATGTTGAGTTTTTTTGGAGATCTGGAAATAGTCTAAAGGGAGGAGTTCCACAGGCCATGATTCTAGCTTAAGGGCGTACTTAGATACCACGATTTGCTTTACTTCTTGCTCATGGAAAAAACGAGCTTGAGAGTATTTTTGGAGGGATTTTGGGGGCGAGCATTTTCGCAGAGCTCTTTATTTAGACTGTACGGACTATGTGAATAGAACGTCTTTATGACAAATCAATTTTAGTTATGATTCTCACGCAATTGCTACCACTACTACACCTGTGCCACTATTGAGATTCTGTCACGGTTTCAGACTTTTGGACGAATAAGCATTTGGTCTAGATGGACACTAAATGGGCACGGCCACTTCACAAATAGCTTACCGACAACCAACAACCACTGCTCAATGCGGGAGATGTGTTGGTGACCAGTTACGAGAAATTCATTCCCTTTGCTGCTAATTACTTCTATTTAGTAAAAAGAGTATGCTCGGCCACTATTTCATCCAAGGAGAGTAGATATCCAGCTATTTTCTACCTCTTTCTAACATCCCGCTTTTAGCTTCCCCAACCTTACAACGTGACAGATAATCCACCATCAACCGTATAAGACGATCCCGTGATGAAGCTCGCTTTGTCACTGAGTAGAAAGCTAGCCAGATAGGCCACCTCCTCGGAAGCACCCCAACGAGCCATTGGAACTCGCGAAATGATCTGATCAGTCTAGGAAGCTTTAGTAAATTACAACCAGAATATCGAGGAAAATACGGTACAAATCCCAAAGTGTCTAATCCTGCTGTCATGCCTGTTTTGATCCAGCCTGGACAGATACAGTTTATCCTGATGCCTTTGGGGCCGTAGTCTCTTGCATCGGCTTTGGTCATTCCGACTACTCCTATTTTGGAATGTTAGATGGGTCTCAAAATGGCGGAGGAGGAGGTTACCGTGTTTTGTCATGATGTATGTACTCCCAGCTGGTCGTGCTGCACTAAGACTACATAGCGATCCTACGTTAACAATACTTCCTCGAGTCCTGTACGGTAGTCCTGTACTACGCATCAGATTAGCATTTCCATGTTCTATTAAAATTGGGGGGGGGGGGGGGGGGGGGGG